>JAPQNM010000008.1:8195013-8215013 GCA_029783475.1 Metacarcinus magister
ATAATAATCTTTTGTATATTGTTTTCAAGTTTAAGGATCAAAAACATAGTGTGTCATTTTTCTCTCCTGGTCACGAAGAGATTTCAGAACCGCTAATCAGAAAGCTCTTTGATGTTTCCACAGCAGGGTTTCTTGCAGCTTAAAAGTGATATCTGATACTCCTTATAAGGGCATGATTCACACATACACACACATACACACACACACACACACACACACACACACACACACACACACACACACACACACACACACACACACACACACACATACACACACTCGGCTAGGTGATAGTTCAAATCCTGCTCAGGTCGTTAAGTATATTTGACAGACAGGGAGCGGTTACTGTCCCCTTGAATAACACTGAATTCTTTCGGGGAGGGTAATGGCTGACGATCACGAGTCCAGCATGTGACACTCCAGACCATGGCGAGTCTTACACACACACACACACACTCTCACAGACTCTCTCTCTGTCTCTCTCTCTCTCTCTCTCTCTCTCTCTCTCTCTCTCTCTCTCTCTCTTTCACATACACAGATAGATAGATAGACAGAGATAGAAAGAAAGATAGAAGAGGTCGAGAGATGGGAGGAGCGAGAGGAGAGCGATGAGATGGAGGATGAGGTGACGGAGAGATGAGGAGAAGGTGGGAGAGCCGGAGAAGAGAGAGAGAGAGGGAGAGACGAGAGATGAGAGAGAGGAAGGGAGAGAGAGAGAGGTGAGGAGGAGAGAGAGAGATGGAGAGACGCGGAGAGATGAGGAGGATTCGAGAGAGACGAGGAGTCTGATGGAAGAGAGAGCGACAGAGAGCGAGAGGGAGAGAGAAGCGCGGAGAGAGAGAGGGTCGTGAGATCATTGGACGATTAGAAGAGGGTGGCGGAGAGTCACAGGGAGAGATAAGCTGGATGACGGATGTCGGTCATGAGAGAGAGGATGAGACGAGGAGAGAAGACAGAGAGGCGATCGACGATGGAGAGAGATGCTGAGAGAGAGAGAGATGAGAGTGAGATGTAGAGACGAGAGGAGAATAGATGTGAGAGAGAGACAGATGCGAGAGAGAGAGGAGGAGAGAGAGAGCAGGGACGAGAGAGATGATGGGAGAGAGAGGAGAGAGTGGATGAGGAGACGAGATGGGCGCGTCGAGAGAGAGAGACGACGAGGAGGTTGGAGAGAAGAGAGAGTTGAGAGAGAACAGAGACGCGAAGAGGGATGGAGAGAGACGACGCGAGGGGAGAGTGAGAGAGCAGATGAGCGAGAGAGAGCTTGAGGAGAGAGCGGAGAGCGAGGGGAGAGAGAGTCGTAGAGAGAGAGAGATGAACCGAGAGGAGACGGATGGATAGAGCTCGAGAGAGAGAGAGACTGAGGAGAGCGAGAGACGCGATGGACGCGGAGAGGAGAGAGAGAGAGCCCGAGAGAGAGAGAGAGAGAGAGAGAGGAGAGAGCGAGAGGAGAGACAGAGAGAGACAAGTGAGAATAAAGAAAGAGTCTCTTTTTGTTCAATATGTAGGTGCATTCATCATTAAGCAGGTCGAGTAATGTCAGGTTTTGTGGAGGAGGGATCTCTCTCTCTCTCTCTCTCTCTCTCTCTCTCTCTCTCTCTCTCTCTCTCTCTCTCTCTCTCTCTCTCTCTCTCTCTCTCTCTCTCTCTCTCTCTCTCTCTCTCTCTCTCTCTCTCTCTCTCTCTCTCTCTCTCTCTCTCTCTCTCTCTCTCTCTCTCTCTCTCTTCCACAATCAGGAGTGAAAGAAAATAAGGAGAAAATAAGAAAGGAAAAGAGAGGGAAAGAAAGTGTTGAGAAAAGGTAGATAACAAAAATTGAAGTAAATGAAAGGCAAGTAATAAAGGAATGGATGGCAAGATAGAATAGTTTTGAATCTCATGCATCTAATTCAATATATGTATACTTCCTCCATTTACCGATGCGTCTGTCTGTCTGTCTGTGTGTTCTTATCTCCGTATGAAATATTTGTCTTTATGTATCTGTGTCTGTCTGTCTGTATGAATATATGTCTGTCTGTCTGTCTGCATGTATGTATGTAGGTATATATTTGTCAGTCTACCTGTCTATATGTATTTATGTATCTGATGATCTGTGTTACTCTCTCTCTCTCTCTCTCTCCCTCTCTCTCTCTCTCTCTCTCTCTCAGGGGGTCACTATGGCGGCGTAATGAGTGCTCTTTTATGCCGCCCCCCCAAGGTTGGTGGTTAATTACAGAACTTGAGATAATGGTCATAATTACAAGCGAGTGATGCTATCTGGCGTCCGGCATGATAGGGTAATGAGCTGCTGCTGCTGCCGGGGGGTGAGGGTGAAGAGAAAGAGAAAGAGAGAGAGAGAGAGAGAGAGAATGAGGAATGAGACTTTTGGCAGTGGAGGAGGAGGAGTAGAAGGAGGATGTGGAGGAAAAGTAGGACATGGAGGAGTAGGTGGAGGTGGAGGTGGAGGAGGAAAACACACTGGTGAATGCAATAAAAAAACAAATCAACAACGACACAAAGCAATTGATGGTGTTGTCTTGTACTTGTTCTTCACATTCTGCGGTTTCAACACGGATATAGAAATAGATAAATAAAACAAAAAGATGAAGACATACTAAAAGACCAGCACACACACACACACACACACACACACACACACACACACACACACCACACACACACACGAGCTAAAAAAAGCAAGAAAATAAAAAAAAATCGAGAAAGAAATCACATCAGGTAATTATTTGTTGAGGGAACAGAATACTTATAGACAATGATTGCATACGTGATAACTAGTGTACAGATAGAAGCATACTTGAGGGAGGTATAGATAGATCGACCTCTGTTTGGAATTAAAGACATGCAAGGTAACCTAACGAAGCCCTTGATGGGTAATGCAATGATAAACTAGAGTGTGTTATGTATGCGTCAGCCAATACACTGCATCGTGCAATATACAACAGTCGTGTGTGTGTGTGTGTGTGTGTGTGTGTGTGTGTGTGTGTGTGTGTGTGTGTGTGTGTGTGTGTGTGTGTGTGTGTGTGTGTGTGTGTGTGTGTGTGTGATGCTTCTTTTCTGCGACTCTATAAATTATAATGATTATTATCATTATATTATCCTTTTTAACATTATTATTATTACTATTATTATTGATATTACTTATATTACTATGATCAATATCATCATTATTAATGCTATCATTGTTAATATTACTATAATTCTTCTTCGTCATCTTCATTTGCTTCTACTTCTTCATTCTTATTCTTATTCTACTTCTTCTGTTTCTTCTTCTTATTATTCTTTCTTATTATTATTACTATTATTACTATTATTACTATCATTATTATTACTATCATTATTATCATTATTACTACTATCATTAATATTACTATCAACTTTATCATTATTATCAACTTAAATTATTATCATCATTATTATGATCAACGTTATTGTTTTTATTATCATTACTGCGGTTGCTTTTATAATTACTACTACTACTACTACCACTATTACTATTACTATTACTACCAATAATAATAATGATAATACAAATAATAATAATAACAATAATAATAATGAATAGAAAAATAAGGGAATGATGTAAGAAATAAGGAAATAGACCAAAAACATTACCGTAAAAAAAAAAAAAAAAATGGAAAAACAGATTAAGGAAAAGACTGAAGAAAATAAAAGATCGAAAAGAATATATAAATGCAGAGATGTAGATAGGATAGATAACGAGGAGGAAAATACAAGAGAAGGGAGAGGAAGACGGAAAGAAAGGCAAGGGTTGGGAAGGAAAGGGACGGAAACAGACGGAAAGGACGGAAAGGAAGGGAAGGGAAGAAGCCAAAAAGTCGACAAAATGCCAGCAAGCACACGACACAGACCCGATAGGTTAATAATAGAGACAATGGTAGTGGGGATGACATGGACGCGACCCTTACCACCACGGAGGCCACGACTTCAACCCTAACGACACCACCACACGAGGGTCATAATGCCAGGGGAGAGGATGCACGGAGTCACGCCCTTGTGCTCTCCAACGTCAGGAAATGTTAGGCGCAGAGTCGAGTGTTAAAGATGCAACACAATGTTCTTAGCGCGGCGGAGGAGGAGGGAGTGTTGTGATGGCTGAGGAGGGGAGAGGAGGGAAGGAAGGAAGAGAGCAAGGAGGGAAAAGGAAGGGAAGAAGTGTAGTTGAATGTGTGTGTGTGTGTGTGTCTCCCTACGTATTTGCGATGGGGAAGGGGGAGAGGAGGAGGAGGAGGAGGAGGAGGAGGAAAGAAAAGGTTAACGGATAGCAAGAGGGGAAAAGGGAAGGTTAGATTAAATAATGAAATGCAAGGAGTAAGGAGTAAAAACGCGATGCACTCAAAGACTACGAGCAAAAAATGTGATAGAATTCCAGCAGCGAAAGACAAAGTTATCAAAGGACGGAATAGGTAAGAAAAATAATATAAAGACGGTAAATGTAACTCGTTTAAACATATGACAGAGGAAATAGAAGGACATAGTGAGAGAAAATTAATGAAAGAGGAAGAGAAGAGGAGAGGAAGAAGACCCTTGACCGTAAGACAAAACACACACACACACACACACACACACACACACACACACACACACACACACACACACACACACACACACACACACACACACACGTTACGTAACCTTATGTCACCCTTTGGCCCTTAAGCCATTAAGATTTAATTAATATAAGAATGAAGAATTGCCTCCCCTTTCCCTTACCGATCCCTCTACAGACAAAGAGGGTAGAGGGAGGAAAGAGGAGGAAGAGGAGGAAGAGGAGGAAGAGGAGGAATAAGATCAAGGAGAGAAGGAGGAGGAGGAATACGTGATACATTCATACATATATACTTGTAATTGTTAACCTACCTCTCTCTCTCTCTCTCTCTCTCTCTCTCTCTCTCTCTCTCTCTCTCTCTCTCTCTCTCTCTCTCTCTCTCTCTCTCTCTCTCTCTCTCTATCTATCTATCTATCTATCTATCTCTCTCTCTCTCTTTCTCTATTTATCTATCTATCTATCTCTCCTCTCTCACACATTGACACACATACACACAAAAAACACACACACACACACACACACACACACACACACACACACACACACACACACACACACACACACACACACACACACACACACACACACACACACACACACACGCATACACAAACAAACAAACAAGCAAACAAGAGAGAGAGAGAGAGAGAGAGAGAAAAAAAAATACAGACGGACCGACAGAAGGAGACACATTTCTATACTTCTTTCATCCTTTTAATTTGCCGCAATCGGGTTCAAAATATAAAAAAAAATGTATAGACAGGGTTTAAGTCTTCCACACAAAAAGAGGTCTGACTGAGAGCTGAAGGATGACTTAACGCTCTGAATACTAGGGGAAAATTACTTTATAGAATCAAAGAAGGTTTACACTCTAAAAAAAATTAAATAAAAACTTGCAGTAAGGGGTTGGAGCATGACTAAGTATATTAAAGCAAGGCTAAGAAGGGTGGAGATATGACAGGGTAATTGAGGAGGACTAAATGCATTCAGAACAGCTTTGACAGAGTGATGAAAAAGGGTTGAGAGGAGTGAAGGAGAGTCACCAAGAGGCTGAACTAAGACTAAGACAGCAGGAAAAGTAACGAATGACAGATCAAAGAGTAATAAGTCTTGGATAAGTTTGTAAATAAAAGATAAAACAAAATAAAGAAATTCGGATTATAAGTTTTCAATAACAATAAAATAATGAAGAATAAATAAAGGTCTGAGAAAATACTAAACAAACAGTAAAGGTAAAAAAACAAAACACACACAAAAAAAAACCCCCGAGATATTTAAACTTAACTTGCCCGAAATAAAAATCGAGTCGAAATTGTTAGTTTGCATGTCTCGTCTTTCTCTTACCTGCCACCTCTCATCCCTTCCACCAATTGCACGTCCCAAGCACCCTACCTGTACCCTACCTGAACCCTACCTGCCGCCCACCTCGCACTCCGCCTCCTCCCCCTTGCTGATGTACTCTACCTGTGTTGTGTAAAGGTATCTAATTACTGGCGGGGAAGGTGAATACTGACGCGGTTATCAGAGGTTTAAAAATGCATCTTTGTGTGTACGTAACATAGGTAGTACATGTTTTACGGTGAATGGGGGGGTTGGGTTGGTATAGGGCTCTCTCTGGCTCTCTCTGGCTCTCTCTCTCTCTCTCTCTCTCTCTCTCTCTCTCTCTCTCTCTCTCTCTCTCTCTCTCTCTCTCTCTCTCTCTCTCTCTCTCAGGGCAAGGTAGAGGAGGGTTGGGACAGCGACTGAAACCTGTAATTAGTCGTGGACGAGCACCAGACGAGCCTCTATAATCAGCCGCCTCTTGCCCACCGCTGTGTGAATACTGCCAGCTTAGACGCGAGGCAGAAGGAAGAGAAAGAACTGAACAAAAGAAAAGGGGAAGGAAAAAATATATAAATAGGAACTCTTTCTCACGGGAATGTACTCTCTCGTGTGTGTGTGCGTGTGTGTGTGTGTGTGTGTGTGTGTGTGTGTGTGTGTGTGTGTGTGTGTGTGTGTGTGTGTGTGTGTGTGTGTGTGTGTGTGTGTGTGTGTGTGTGTGTGTGTGTGTGTGTGTGTGTGTGTGTGTGTGTGTGTGTGTGTGTGTGTGTGTGTGTGTGTGTGTGTGTTGAAAGGTTACATCGTGGGAGGGTGCACACATCAAGTGACACACACCTGTTTTGCTCATGCCTGCTTCCCTACCCTGTTGCATAATTCACCAGCGATCCACTGCCTGTGTGGTTACATCGTCCACGCTACTGCAGTTACCTCCGCTAAACATTACACTTAGTACAGCCTTCCCAGCCAATGCAAATAAGGTAGACAGGCAGGTGTGATAGCTAGGTCACCTGTCCCAGCATAGACGCAGGTGATAAGCAGGTGGGAATGTTATCCAATTAACTAGACTAAATTTTTTTGGAAATACTTGGATATAGTTTCTCATTTCATCAGAATATGCATGATAACATATTTGACTACAACAAAAAACATCATCTACAATCTGCTCCCCTGGTAGGAAATACACTCTGAGGCCAAACATACACTTAAAGATGCCAGTACACCTTTAAATACCTGCGGCTACATAAGTGAAGGCAAGGGTTATGTTACTCTGCCGCGGTGCTCATATCTGTCTCTTTCCCCCTTTGAATCTGCAGTGACTTGACATCTTTAACTCTAGGACACACGAACGATTACGACAACTGGATAACCACATTTCTCTATCCCTGTTATTCATGTGTAGACCAGCACGTATACGAGGAATTAGTAGGGTGTCTGAGTGTAGTCTGCAGCAAGACAACCTCGGCCTTGTCTCGTGGCCTGGCGTCTAGGAGGCCTGACCACTACATCACGGAGGCGTCGTTAAGGAGAGAGTAAGTGTTTATAATTTAGTGGCAGTGAAGCTGATAGAGAATAAAAGTCAAATATAAATTAGCCCATTACTTTTACGCGAGAAGGTGTCGTAAAGGTAATGGTGATTGTATACATGGCCACAAAGGTAATGGAAATGGAAAAAAAATAATCATTCGTAAATTCTTGATAGTTAGATTTTTTACGTATATATCAAAAAAAAATTGACTAAAAAAACCTAGAATGTACAACCACAAATCATATCCTCAGCACTAAAACTCTAATACACACACACACACACACACACACACACACACACACACACACACACACACACACACACACACACACACACGCACACAGCCATGTAATCCTAAAAAAAAATAAACCAGAAAAAACGGTGGTTATTTGCAAACATGAAATAAACCGACATTTAGGATGAAAAAATTTACAAGCAAAAAATAAAGTTCAAAAGGAGATAAATGAAACTAAAAAATAAAGCCAAGCAAAAAACACTGACATAAATAGAAACAGCAAATTACTTTACGAACAGCACTTAATTTTCTTGCAAGTTCACTCACGTCTCTCTCTCTCTCTCTCTCTCTCTCTCTCTCTCTCTCTCTCTCTCTCTCTCTCTCTCTCTCTCTCTCTCTCTCTCTCTCTCTCTCTCTCTCTCTCTCGAACAGGGGTTATCGCGGGCAGGATCGACAATTTAGCAGCTTGTGGAAATACAGGAACACATATCGACCTCTCGTTACCGTCCCGTTGCACTCTTGTTAAACAGTTGACCTTCACTCTCCCTCTGACCCCTCGTGCTCCTCTTCAGCCAGACGGTCGCCATTACCACTGTTATACCACTATACCATCTTCATCATCACCACCACCACCACCACCACCACCATCACCACAACTGTCATCTTTATTTAATTTCCTCTTTGCTCCTTGTGTTGTCTTTGTTATTATTATTTAATTCTCTTCGTTCATTTTAGGTGCAAATATCTTTCCTCATGGCGTCTATCTTGTATATCAGGAGCACAATTTCTTTTATTACTATTACTACTACTACTACTACTACTACTATTACTATTTGCCTAATTGTTACTATTTCCACCACCAGCACCACTAATATAACGAAAGCAAGAACCTCACTTCCACTACCACCACCACCACCACTCCCACCACCACCACCACCATCCCCACCACCACCACCACCACCGACAAGAAGTAACATAACCAGGATCACTAAGACAAGCACTATTTTCTCCTCGACGGAATGACTAAAGGTATAAACATTATCTTGAACACATCTCCGACAAGAGAGAGAAGACAAAAAATAGTAAACGAACTTACGTGGAATTTACGACTGAAGACAACGGTGTTCCGACCTACGTAACACATTATATACATCTTTTTTCCCCCTCTCTCTCTCCTCCTCTCCGTACAAGAACTCATCTCTGGCACGTTGTCGGGTCATTAAGAGGAGGAGCTTGCAAGTGTTACGAGGCACAGGTGGAGAGGCGAGCATGGAGGAGTGGAAGGAGAAATAGTGCAAGGGGAGAGAGGAAATGTGGAGAGAGGAGAAGGCAATGGTAAGGAAGGATAGAACAAGGTGAAAGCAGTGTTGAAGAGAGTACATTGGATTAGAGTGAAGGGATAGAGAATAAGAAATGAAAGGAAAGGATTGGATAGAAGAGGATATGATGAAAGAGGAGAGGAAAGGATAGGATTGGAAAAGAGAGGAGTGGAGAGAAGAGAATAGTAAAGGAGAGGAGATGATAGGATAGGATGTATGATACTATGAAATAAGAAAGGATGATATAATATAAGATAAAAAGAAAGAGTAGAGGATTGAAAAAAATGGGATAGGAAGAGGAGAGGAGAGGAGAAAAAAGGGAAAGGGAGAGAATGGGAGGAAATATAAGGCCAGGAGAGGAAAAAAGAGAGAAGCAAAGGAAAGTGGAAGATAGAAAATGAGAGGAAAAGAGACAAGAAGAGACAAGACGAAAGACAAGGGAAAACAAGATAATAAAGAGAGGAGGAAAACAAAAACAGATTAGTAAAAGTGAAGAAAGGAAAAATAGAAGAATAAAACAGGTAACTAAAGATAATGGAAAGGAAAGTAAGAAAGTGGGAAGGAAATAAATAAGAAAAAATATTAAAAAAAAGAAAGAAAAGACGCAAGGATAGAAATAATGATAATAATAATAATAATAATAATAATAATATAAAGAAAAGGACACACAAACAGATAAATACACACACTGGACAAATATATGACCAATAAAACAAAAAATGTGAAGAAATGCATAAAGAAAATGAATCACACTGACTGAACCAAGATAAGAAAGGCATCAAAAGGATTGACTAAAGACAAAGAAAAACAAGAAAAATATAATAGATGTTCAAGACAGATAGGACTGAATAGATAGATGAATAGACAAATAGAGAGAGAAATAGAGATAGTTAGAACACAGGTTGATAGTAAGATAGTAAATATGTAGTCAAGTATACATAGATAAAGAGAGATAGATAAAGGTTGAATGAGATAGACAATTATATAAAAAACAATTAGATAGTAAATAGATAACTATATCGATGACAAATCAGACAGATACACAAACAGACAAATTAGTAAACATAAAAAAAAAACAGAATAAGACACATTACAAGGAAAATGGAAAACACAAAATAAATAAATGCGCAGAGACAAAAAAAAATAATAATAAATAAATAAATAAAATAAAAAAAGGAGGCAGGAAAGAGACAGCAAGACAACAAGTGAGGCAGAGACAAAGACATAGAAGGAAGGACACAGCCAGAGACAGGAGGAGAGAAGAAGATGAAGAGAGAGAGAGAGAGAGAGAGAGAGAGAGAGAGAGAGAGAGAGAGAGAGAGAGAGAGAGAGAGAGAGAGAGAGAGAGAGAGAGAGAGAGAGAGAGAGAGAGACAGTGTCCTGAGCACCCAGCCGCCACACCTTGCTCCTCCATCATCGCCCAAGATATATTTTTATAACTCCGCCTCCCCTTTGACCCAGCTCCTCCCTGCAATCAAGGAATTTATTGGTTTTTCGGTTTAGACTCGTCCGGGCAGCTGCATGTCTCGTCTCTCCCTCTCCCTCTCTCTCCTCTCTCTCTCTCTCTCTCTCTCTCTCTCTCTCTCTCTCTCTCTCTCTCTCTCATTCTCTCTCCTCCCACGTCGAATAACTTACAGTGTTACTCGCTGGGAGGTTGTCGTGCACATCCACATTTATTTCACTGGAATGATAACTATGCAGGAGAGAAGACCGCAAACACACCCCAACTCCGCTCAGGGTGGGACGCGCCCTCAGGATCTTCGGCGAGGTTAAAATAAAACAAAATAGAATTATATCTTTTTGAAGGCAGGGAAGCAGGGAGGGAGGGAGGGAGGGACAGACAGGGATGGGATGGATGACAAGAAAGAGAGAAAGAGAGAGGGAGGTAGGGATGGGGAAGTAGAGAAGGATAGATAGGTAGAGGAAAGGGAGGATGTAGTAGGGACAGACAGATGGAGAAAGAATATGTGAGGGAGAGAAGAAGGGAGGGAGGGAGGTAGGTAGAGAGGGAAGGAGGTAAGGAGCTGTAGTGAACGTAAATCAAGGTTGGGAGGAGGAAATATGTTTTACGTTAGGATGCGACATCGTACACTAGTCTCGTCCTAAATTTAATGATACTAAGAATAAGTCAGCAGGAAAAAAAAAGAAGAAAAAAAAAGCCAGTGTTTGGGGCTAAAATTTCCGATCACATTCAAGCATATTCTTATTCGTTTTTCCTATATATATCATCATCCGAGTAGAGATGAGAAAATCGAGAGGATAGTTTCTCCATATTTATAACATACTGACAGAGAGAGAAAGAGAGAGATACAGAGAGAGAGAGAGAGAGAGAGAGAGAGAGAGAGAGAGAGAGAGAGAGAGAGAGAGAGAGAGAGAAGAGAGAAGAGAGAGAGAGAGAGAGAGAGAGAGAGAGAGAGAGAGAGAGAGAGAGAGAGAGAGAGAGAGAGAGAGAGAGAGAGAGAGAGAGAGAGAGAGAGAGAGAGAGAACAAAACAAAAAAATCTTCCATTTGAATTTGCTTAGTATAATATTTTGGCCTAAAACAGTCTGGCAAAAATGTTACGTCTCTTCGACAACTCTGTGTAGAAGACTCATTTTCCTCCACACAAACAAATGCATTCAGCCAGTCGTGTTTACTCGTTTTTTACTGACTGTCTAGCGGCGAGCAGTGACGACTTGTGTCTCGTTGAGTGAGTGTAGTGATGAAAGCACATGCATTGTCGCTGCTGCTGGTGTCATGTAGGAATGAACACATATTTTCAATGATCCACGGACTCTGCCTCAAGTGACACGTCTGCTTCGTGGTTGTGGATGAGTTGTGTTCTAATTATGCTGTTGCTCTCTAAAGCTTGTAGGCTCTCTTGATCATGTGCTTTTGTTTTAAGATCTTCAATTTCATCCTTGGAAGCCGATCGAAGACGTCTAGAGGATGTTTTTATTTTATCCTTTTATCTGTTCTTCCAGCCCTTGATTAGTCTTCTGGAAGCCATCCAGACAAGACTTGTTGAAATATGGATGATGGCATGGGAGTGTTAATCTCATTATTATTTTTGCTAAAATATCCTTTATAGTAATTGGACTGTCCTGTTTAAGGATATCGGAGTATTGTGTTTAGCCGTGACTTGAGAGTACCAGATTGTGTTGTAGGCAAGGAATGTCACGCAGTTCTGCTTAGTGTTTTTGTTCCGAATCCTATATAAAATAGACAATGTTCTGGAATATACTGAGGATGTACTTCAGAATCTATCTATGTGTAAAACAGATGAATAAACAAATATATAGATAGACAAATGGACAGGAAAAAACGGACAGAAAGACAGACAGAAAGACATCAGTTTCAAGTCCCACTGTTAGCTGGCGGGGATAAGAGTACGTCCCGGAGATAAATGGGGTTCCACCTTTTGACGGCGCGGACCATTAGGATCCTTTACATATATTATGGTGTTCCATTCAATGTACTGTATAATGTGGCGCCAGACACATCTGAACAGAGTTTCTTTTTTAAGACGAGTAATATTATTATGTTACCAAAGTGAGAATATTATATTATCAAAGCTATGAACAAAGGAAAGATCCCACGAGGTGGTGCCCATATAGTGTTGTGTATTTTGAAAAGCGTAACAAAGGCTCCTCGTAATATATCAGCCAGTTCACCTTCTCGATGTGTACACCAAAAGAGGCTCCAGAATTATGATATAATTCAACAACACTAATGTTGCTTATGAAAGGTTAACCAAAACGTATTTAGGAACTATTGGCCCATTAGATAATTATCATATATGTATATATATATATATATATATATATATATATATATATATATATATATATATATATATATTTAATCCCATGCAAACTGGTAAGATACCATGGGTGATCTACACACAATCAACTAAGTAAACGAGAAGTCCACATAATATAATCAACCTTTCATGGTGAAATTTTGTAGACCTTTGTAGGCTTTTGTGTTAGCAGAACATCTTTCAATGCATTACGTGAACAGGAAGTACATCACAAAATTTTTCTAGTTTGTGTGCAAACAGTGAATTTATTATCAGATTACATAAAGATACGTAATTAACATCAAAGATTTACAGACATCACCTCCATCCCGGAACCAGCAGATGAATTAACACTGATCTCAATGTGAAGTATCGTAGAACAACAAAAGGAATTTGATTGATACATATACTAGAGACAATAACAAAGAGTAATGAAAACGGAATAAAAAGGTGTATTGGTATATAACGACAAATATTTGATATGTGTAGCATGTCGTGCGTGGTTCCCTATCCAATATGCTTCAAACACAACTTCTATAGCCAGTGTGTACTTGTAGCTATGACCTTACGAAGTGAAACGTGGAAATTAACAAAATCACTGGAGAATAAATCAAAAAGTGCACAAAGAGAAATGGAAAGGTCAATGTTGAAACTAATTCTATCATGAAAAGATCAACATGGCCAAGAGTTCACATATAAAGTAGAGACAGTGTAAAAAAAAAAACAGTAAAAGTAGCAAAAGGGAATATATGTGGCTAGAAGAGCATACAAAACAAAGAGTGACTGACTGGCTGAGTAGGAGAAAGCAGTAGAAAGGGAGACCAAAAAGGAGATGGAGAGATAAATTTGCAGGTATAACTAGTCAATAATGATAGTGCCAGTGACAATTTATCTTTTTCTGTTGAGGTTTTATTTAGCAGTAAACTTGTATGTATAAATTCACTGATTCTTTTTACTAGAGTGAGTCCATTATATAAACTCCTACATCACTTTCCGTTACATCGTTTTATCACATCAAAACATCGCTGTGTAGCCTTTCACTCTTTCACATTATATTTTTTCCCGCGTGAGATTGAGGATGAAACGCCCCATGACCTCATAAATAATAATGTGAAAAAGAATTACAACAGGACATTTACCTTTAATTCTGTAGCGTTGTAGAAGAAAGGATGGGGGGAGGGAGGGAGGAGTGGGGGAGGGAGGGGCGTGGGGTTATGTTAAAAGCTCAGTAGGGGATCGACCCATCGACTGGCGAGGGTGAACACACAGTCTAACTACATTTCCCTCGGGTTCCTGCCTCTCCTACTTACCTCTCCTTGCTGCAGCCTTGACGGTGACCTGACGGGAAGAAACATTGCATTAGGTCAGGATAGGTGGTGTGATAGTAATAATGATGACCATAGTTGTGATATTGATGAAAATGATGATAGTTTTGGTAACGAGAGTATGAATAATAGTAATGATAATAAGAACTAAACCAAGAACAGAAACAATACCACCACCAACAATAACAACAATGGTGATGATGATGATGATGATGATGATGATGATAATGATGATGATAATGTAAAAATGATAATGATAATGATAATGATGATAATGATAATAATAATAATAATAATAAAATAATAATAATAATAATAATAATAATGAATATTGATAATGATAATGATAATAATAATGATACTTATAACAACGATAATAAGAAATATTTATCGAGATTTTTTTTATATGAAAACATATTAATAACAAATAATGCATGCATACATATACACTCAATCTACATCATTACCACATCGTATGTGTGTGTGTACGTGTGTCTGTGAGTGTGTGTACGTGTGTGTGTGCGCACGCGTGTGTGTGTCTTTTGTGTATGCGTGTGTGTAAGTATGTGTGTTTGTGTGAGCAGAGTGGAAAATTGTGCGTGCACTCATGTGCGTGTCGAAAATGGGCGTGCGTGTACATGCATGTAAGTATAAAAGGACTTGTGACTAATCCACATGAAGTAGTATGTGTGTATGTATGTATGTATGTGTGTGTGTGTGTGTGTGTGTGTGTGTGTGTGTGTGTGTGTGTGTGTGTGTGTGTGTGTGTGTGTGTGTGTGTGTGTGTGTGTGTGTGTGTGCGCTCTCTGTCTCTCTGTGTCTGTCTCTGCTCTGTCTCTGTCTCTCTCTCTCTCTCTCTCTCTCTCTCTCTCTCTCTCTCTCTCTCTCTCTCTACTCTCTCTCTCTCTCTCCTCTCTCTCTCTCTCTCTCTCTCTCTCTCTTTCTTTCTTCCTCAGCCGTGAAGGGAGGAGGCACACCGCCACCTCGTGGGTCGCCCACAACACACCATCCATTTCATCCTCATGTGCCGTCACCCGTGACAGGAAGGACAGGACGAGGAGAAAGAGAAGAAAGAAGAGGAGAAAGAAGAGGAGAAGGACGAGGAGGAGGAGGAATCATATATCATTTAATTTCCTTTCATGATTTTTTGTATATGATAACTTCTATAATTGATTGTAATTCATAACCTATTTTCCATGAACGTATTAACTGCCGAAATATTGGACTCTCTCTCTCTCTCTCTCTCTCTCTCTCTCTCTCTCTCTCTCTCTCTCTCTCTCTCTCTCTCTCTCTCTCTCTCTCTGTCCATCACTCTATTCCTCTTTCCATCCCCCTTTCCTCCCTCGCTCCCCCATCCCTCCCTCCTTCCCTCCCTTCCCAATATTACCACAGACGCTCGTAATCACTTCGTGTCAATCATTTTCACTTAATTTGCAAATCAATATAAATCGGAGGGAATATTGGTGTGTGTGTGTGTGTGTGTGTGGTGTGTGTGTGTGTGTGTGTGGTGTGTGTGTGTGTGTGTGTGTGTGTATGTAAACGAGGTAAGCAATTATAACATCTTTCTTAAATGAAACTGAAACACCATATTTCAGCACATGTGGTACAATTCTCTTCATTTAGTAATACCGGTGAAGCATACAAATACATGAGTAAATAATACCTCCAGTTTTTAACATAACCCAAACCAACATAAGCTACATTCATGGTTAGTAAGGAGTGCGTGGTGTCACCCTCAATTAAGACAGCACCTCCATCGTCCCTGCTCCTCCGTCATCCATCATTAGGGCGCCACTGCACTCCGGCGCATCAAAGCCAATCACGCGAGGATCTTCACGTCCCCTTCCCGTCCCTCGCTTTTATGTCCGAGATTACACAATTCAGAGACGGCCCTGTTGACACTGTGACCACCGCGAGACCACACGCACACCCTCACCCTCCCCACCACCTCCCTGCAGCGGGTGGTCGTAAGGGTGAAATTTCGGCGTCCATTCTCTCGATGGCGTCGATGCGTTTGTGTTTTACTTGACACTTTGCATCAGGCGGCGGCAGAACTCATCCTGGAGGAGCGTTGAGAACCCGTCACCACCCTTACGGCGCGGCGTCCTGAGGCTCATCCAGGCCCCGAGGGGAGAGACTCGCCCCGCCCCGCTGCCCTCCCCTGCATTAATTAATATGGTAATCCTGGTAATGGTAGAGAGTCATCCCTCACGCCGCGGTAAACACGAGTGACACCCGCGGCCTCCCGACCCTCAGGGGACTCTAACCCCCCAGTGACTATGGCACCCTTGCTATTGTGGCACAGTGGGGACTTCCTCATTGTTTACTGTGACACCCTGCGTACTCTGGCACCCTAGGTGCTGTACCACCTACTGGGATCATGATACTACGGATCTTGGACTCTCGGGTTCCTGGCACTTTAGGGAATCTGGCACACTAGAAATTCTGGCACTCTAAGGACTCAAGTGCCATTAAGTTCTGTGATAAATACCTTAGGTGTATCGGCACCAATATACTGTGACTCCCTCTCCCCTGCAGTACTCTGGTGAAGTTAAATGGTTTCGTTTGAAACTTGAAATTAGCACAACATTAAATTGACGCTTAATTTAAAGGAGAGACTGACTCCATTATATTGATATAATTTTTACAGAACAATATGTTATGCTTCCTTTGTTTTTTTTAATGTAATATTATAACAATTGGAAGGTGGATATATTTGAAAAGAAATTACCTTGCTAAAAACAAGAATGTGAAACAAACTACACTGACTTTGTTCGTGAAAACCATTTGCATGTATTTGCTGTATTGTTAAATATAACTAAAAATCTAGCAAAGTTAATCTAATGACAAATTTTTCAATAGGTTTTAAATCTTCCATTTGTATGAAGAACTTCTATTTGTGGTGCATTTGATTACATTTTAAAGTAAACACACAGTCATGATTACTGTACATTCAGCTTTGGAATGTGATATACCAAAACGCAGTACCATTCATCACTACCTCCCTTGTTGTCACAACATATTGATTATATTGCTGATTGATGTAGTCTCATAACACTCAGGAAACAAATACATTCTGGTCCTAATTATTTGAGGCAATTGACATATCAAATGTAATTTTGTAAGCTGAATGATATACATATGATTACCTTTGAAAGGCAAATTATAGCTTGATTAATCTTTTGTTTTCTTGTGGGCTGCGTGCATCTGTCTAAACATGTCAATTATACATAAAATATATTCTTCCTTAAAACATTATGCAAGCATGTGATTTCCTATACTCAGTAATCCCCACAATCATATGAACCTTCTGTCCAGCAGACTAACGCCTTGGCAATGTGGTGGCCGATAACTGTTGTGCGTAGTGAGTGTCACAAAGGAGGTGAGATCGGCGCCCTAAGGAGGGGAGGCTTACTACATCACCTTCTTATCTGGCGGACCAGTTCAGGGCTCTGGAAGCTTACAAAAAACGTTAATCAGAATTGAAGGCGTAAGGCTTGTCCAGCTGGTTTGTATGCGTAACTCTCCTCCTATGGATTCGTCCTCCTCTAACTCGTCTCCTTGGCGGCGGAAATATCTCATCGTCCCCGGTGTTCATTAAGGTAATCACGTCATTAATATGCAGGTATAACACAGCGGCGTCAGTGGTTAGTTTCGGGTGTAATTAAGACCAAGTTTGACAGCCATGGAGGGTCTCTCCGCCTCAGATGCTAATGTGGACCAATGCCTTGGTGTTGAGATGGGACGTGAGCATGCCTGCGCACACGCACACGCACACACACACACACACACACACACACACACACACACACACACACACACACACACACACACACACACACACACACACACACACACACACACACACACATTCACAAACACACACATCATTTTAAATTAAGGGTTATCTAATTAACCAATAGATTACTATCACAGTTTAAATAATTATCACTATTGTTGATATTATAGAGGTTATGACCTTCGGGAAAAACAGCAACAACAACCACAACCACCATCACCTCTTATTATTATTATTATTATTATTATTATTACTACTACTACTACTACACCACCACCACCACCACCACCACCATCATCACCACCACCACCACAATCATCACCACCACCACCACCACAATCATCACCACCACCACCACCACCACCAACACCCCCATATAAAAAAAAAGAAACACTAAAATCACATTACTCTCCTTTTCTGTTTATTTACTCTTCAGCTTCTGCCTGCGTCTTTCTATTTTCTTTTTTACTTATACAATTTATTCGTGGTAATCCTCCTCTTCTTCCTTTCCCCTACTTAATCCTCTTCCTCTCCCTTCTTTCTCCGTCTTTTCATAAATCTCCTTAGTGTGGTATTCCCTCTGCTTCATTCACTTAATAAAGATTTGCAATTTCCTATCTACTCAGCCCAGTATATTATGTTTTCCTTTTTATAGACTAACTTATGTTCATGTTATCAATTCTTGCTCTTCGTTTGTCCACACTTGTTCAGTTGATTTTTTTATCACTTAAAGCTTAACATACGATGGCAATTATCTTTAGCATAAGTACTATTTTTAAATTCATATTCTTCTCTTATCAAATTTATCTGTCATTTATTAAACTTATCAATGTCTACTATCACCTGAGCATTTAGTTTCAATTATTCTCTCTCTCTCTCTCATTCTCATTCTCTCTCTCTCTCTCTCTCTCTCTCTCTCTCTCTCTCTCTCTCTCTCTCTCTCTCTCTCTCTCTCTCTCTCTCTCTCTCTCTCTCATACACAAACACATATATACAATTACTTTCCTTTATTTATTTATTCCCATTTATTCTTCACATCTATAATTATTTCCCTTTATATATTTCCTCTCGTCTTCTCTAATTCATCATCAGCGACTTTTTCGTGTGTTATTCATATATGTCTTCCTCCTTTCATTTCATCATAGTTAACCTGAATAGTGTATACGTTTTCTAGGCTCCCACACTGGTATTCCTATTCAATTTCTTCACATACTTGCAGTTTTTCTTACTCATGTACCTCACTAACAACACTCTTCTTACAGCATCCTCCCAGCATCTTCTCACGATTCCTTTCCCTTTCCCGACCTCAGCTTCCCTTCCATCTTTCTCCCTCTACAATCTTCACGGCTCTCACTCTCTTCCTCCTCCTCCCCCTCTACTTCACCCTCCTCCTCTGCCCTCTTCTATACTCTTCACCCTCCTCACCCTCCCCTTGCCCTGCTGCCTCTTCCTCCTTCTCTTCTTCCTCCTTCTCCTCCTCCTCCTCCCCTTCTTGGTGATCCATCTCCTAGGCGACAGGTCGACGGGCAACCCCTGGTGTAGGCAACATCGCCGCCCCATTTTGGCTACAACACAACCCTCCCTCCCCTCCCCACCCACACCCATCCACAAACATCCACAACGTATTACAAAACCAAGAAGGAAAGATTTTTTTTTCTCTCTCTATCTCTCTCTTTTGGGATATGCATACGCGTGTCATAGTATAAGTTTGTCGAGGTTAAATGAAAGAAAAGAAAGAGGAAAATAGAGAGGAAAATGACTTGTACCATTTCCAAGTCAAAACTGATGAACGACAAGGAATGGAAACAATAAGGGAAAGGAAGTGATGACTGAGGGCAAGGGAGGGACAGTAGAGAACAGGGAAATCATGCTAGGGAAAAGACCAAGAGGAACTAGGTGACGGGAAAAAAAAGTCCAGGGAAGGGGAGAGGAAGGGAAAGAAGGGAAGTGGAAGGGATGGGAAGAAAAAGAGGGAGGAGAGGAGGACAAGGTGAATACATCATGTCTATAATCAAATTTTCTTGGCAGCCGCTCCCTTCAAAATTTTATCATGACGGTAAAGTGTGGAATAATGAACCTTTTTTTTGAGTGTGTGTGTGTGTGTGTGTGTGTGTGTGTGTGTGTGTGTGT
>JAPQNM010000008.1:8217513-8222513 GCA_029783475.1 Metacarcinus magister
AAACAAAGGAAGGTGACCAAATGAACAGGAAAATATATAGTGTTTATGAAGTGACACAATGCAATAAGTCATCACATAAGGATTAACTAGCTTTAAACTCAGTGTAAATGTTTGTTGCACTGTCTATGTTTGTAGTGTATCTCCCTCTCTCCCTCTCTCCCTCTCTCTCTCTCTCTCTCTCTCTCTCTCTCTCTCTCTCTCTCTCTCTCTCTCTCTCTCTCTCTCATCCGTTATTCCCGGGGTGCCGTGATGCTACTGCTGGGCAAAGGTTACACTTAGAAAATTCAGGGCGATCATAGCTATTTCACAAGGTGCCCTTCCCTCCCACCTTGAGCGGCGACTTCTTCTTTAGTAGGTAATCGAATATTGAACCTCACTGTTTTCTTCTGACATATGTACATTTTTTACGACGACAGCTGCGCATCAGGCAAATATGGGAAGTCATGATAAAAGAATATGTACGAAGTCTTTCCACGATCCTGTTAAGTAAGGGAGTTCGATGCTATTATCACATATGGTTTCTGTCATTCGATTCTATTAGTTGAGTAAAGGAATTAGGTTATGTGTAAGGAGTTGTATCAAATATGACTTTCTGAACAAAAGAATAAGTAATGGACTGTGTTATGGTATGTGACAATCTGCTGCGACATTACCTTCATCGTCTTGGGTTAAATGCAAATTATAGCATTGACTCTAACATTAAAAAAAAAGAATATGATGTAAATGACATAATAAAAGACAGTTTAGTTTATAAGGTCTGTTAATATTTTGTATCTCTCTCTCTCTCTCTCTCTCTCTCTCTCTCTCTCTCTCTCTCTCTCTCTCTCTCTCTCTCTCTCTCTCTCTCTCTCTCTCTCTCTCTCTCTCTCTCTCTCACCTTGGCCTTTCACACGCACTTTTCTCACTCGATCAAACATCCTTTTAGATGATATTTATGGGTAACATTTTATTCTTGCTCTTAAATTCTTGAGATATCACGGCTCTCATATCTCTCTCTCTCTTCTTTTTTTTTCTTTTTTCTCTCACTCTCTCTCTCTTTCTCTTTCTCTCTCGCTCTCTCTCTCTTTCTCATACTATATTCACTCCACCATCGGCCAGCGGCATGGACAGGTGGAGACTCATTTGTGTGGGCAATAACGCTAGAAATTAAGGTTTACTTATTCAATCACAGGTGAGTCACGTGTCACTGGCGAAGGGGTGAGAGAGGAGAAGGGAGAGGGAGCTACTGAAGAAGTGAAGGAGGAGGAGGAACTGGAAGGGCAAAAGGGACTAAGAAATACATAGAGACAGATAGATAGACAGACAGACTTACACACACACACACACACACTCACCATTCCTCCTTGGATCTACTCAAAATTTCTTCGTCTATCATCTTAAGAATATAGCATAAAAAATGTAAGATAAAAAGTAGAGTATCCCCTTTAAGCTTCTCCTTTGAGCCTATCTAAGACATCGCGGCTTGACAATCTATAGGGTGAAGGCTGAGAGAGAGAGAGAGAGAGAGAGAGAGAGAGAGAGAGAGAGAGAGAGAGAGAGAGAGAGAGAGAGAGAGAGAGAAGAAAACCTAGATAAAGAGAGGAGAGATAGAGAGCTAAACGATCTATGGGGGAGGGTGACGGAGGCAGCAGTGAGGGCGCGACGCTTCTGTTCAGGCCTCAGCTTATCAACAAATAGAGAAGAGAATCTCCCCGCCGCGCCGCCCCTCAATACCGTCCTTGGAACACTCGCTATACATATATCAAAGTGCGTCTTTGTTCGCCGGGGAGGTGCTCTATTTAGTCGTGGGAAATCATTATCGTGATATACCTGGGTCTCCATTCTGCCCGCTCCTACACCTCTCCTCGTCTCCTACCCCGCCAGCACCAGCCACACCCTAACGAGGTTGATAGTGGAGGAAGGAGAAAGGAGAAAGGAATCAAGGAAGGAAACAAAGACGAAAGGAGAAGTGGAGGAAAGGTGACGTTTGGTGATGATTGTTGTCTTGTAATGAGCTCTCTCTCTCTCTCTCTCTCTCTCTCTCTCTCTCTCTCTCTCTCTCTCTCTCTCTCTCTCTCTCTCTCTCTCTCTCTCTCTCTCTCTCTCTTTCTCTCTCTCAGGTTTCAGAATAAGATAAGACTTCCTGTTGTGATCACGGTCGTGGCATCGCTGCGTGGACCGTCCTCTTCTCTCCTCTCACCTCTTCTCCTCCTCCTCCTTCTCTTCCTCTCAGGTCGGCAGTGATAAGAGAGTGTCGAGAGGCTAGAACAGGATCGAACCCTCACCATCAGATAGCGATTAATGATCCGATGCTCCGGGTGAAACCATCCTTGAGGCGCAATGTTTCGATTAACACACTAACCCTGACGCCCTGCCAGCACCGCGATGCCCAAGATACCCAGATTGAGGACGCGACAAAGGTAACCATGTCGAAAACAGCCTTACGGGAACACGGTGAAAACAAGAGATTGCCTTAGGCGGGCCACGCTACGAAGAGAAGGGGTCGAGGACGGGGCAGGTCGAGTGGGAGGCAGGGGAGATAAGGCAGGCAGCGCGGGGTGCCACATCTTAACAGTGGGGATCAGATACACGCAAGTGTCTAGGTCACTGAGAGCAGAAAGCAGCCTGGTGGAGGGCTGGCCGAGGCGGGAAGTTCACTCCTGAAACGATGCCAGAAAGCTGTTTGTTTTAACTACGAATTATTTATTTTTAGGTGGTATTGTAGGGTAAATATTTTCTGGGGTCTGAGAGTTCGTCCTTTCTCTGCTTATGTGTTCGTCCGCTGGTGACAGATAAGGTAAATCCTGATCTTTTCTGCACTTGTAAATATCCTTAAATTATTTGAGGATTTCTACAAATGCAGAAAAATCTCAAAATGTACAAATACTACATACCTGTGCTGATATTTAGTGAACAGTGCACACAAAATGACGAGCAGTAGTGGTCAGGGTGTATAGACTGGTGAGTCATCAGTGGACGAAAGCATTAGCAGAAGAGAAGACGACCTGTCCACCCCCAGGGTTATTTACCTTTAAATATCTCTTAAAACAAGTTTATAGTGAAATAAACAGCTTCGTGGCGTCGTTTCAGGAGTGAGCGTCCTCGGCCACCCAACCACCAGATTGTTTTTTGTTCTCAGTGACCTAGAGACTTGTGTGTATCTGATACCTACTCGGTTTAACTATCTTAACAGTCATTAAATCAATAATAACATTAGTCTCCCTAAAATCCTTAAGAAATGTGAGGTCCTCTAACACCAGCAACCAGTCATTTCTTTCTTCTACGCCCACAAAAGCATTACATCCTCTAGATGGATAATACAGTTATTATTCTTCAGTATTTCTTCAAAAACTTTACAAATCGCCATTATAATGTTAAAAGAATGGTAAAGAAAACCTTGTAATTACATAGAACAATACACTTGTAGGAGTAAGCCTGGAGGGTAAAGATGGAGGGCGGAGAGTGCGTGAAGGCGTTGGCGGGAGGCAGGTGGCGGCGGGCGGGAGGAGAAGGACGAGGAGGAGAAGGAGGAGGAGGAGGAAGGGGTGTTACGGGCCAGGGGTGGAGATAAGAGGTGGAGGAGGGCGCGACAAGTGACTATTGATCAGCGCAGCACCACAGCGAGCCCCTGCCTCCTCAACCTCCTCCTCTTCCTCCTCCGCCACCACCACAACTACCTTCGCCGCCCACTACCACCATCACCACCACCACCACTATCACACCACCACCACCACCACCACCACCACCACCACCACCTCTTCGACCGCCGCCACATCCACTATAACACAACCCTATCTTTAAAAAGGATATATAAAGCAAGGTATACTGAACAAAAGGCTACTTTGACAGCCTGTGTGTTTCTGGACAAAAAATTCAAAACAGATGAAAATATGTTCTTCCATTCATTAAAATACTAACAAAGCTTCGTTCTGGACCTTAAAAAAAAAAAAGTTCTTAAAAACACCTGTACTTACTTTGACAATGAGTAACAAATTCTAAGTGCTTCAATATTCCTTGCAACTCCGCTGAAAAATGAAAACGAATATGATAAAAAAAATAATTCTTACTTCTCATAGACAAAGTATCGTTCACGGAGCTCACAAGTTTTGAAAAAGTAAATTATAGAATCCTAACTTTCCAACATTCTTAACAGTTTCATCCACAAAAAAATAGTGACAAAACATATTCTACATTATCTTACGTAACGTCTAGCTAGTCTTATGGATCAACACAGGACTAAATGCTTCGTCTTTTTCACCAACTAAGAGAGGAATAAGGAGAAAGACAGACGTGGCAAGCTGCATCACACAAGAGGGAACGTAACATCAACCTACACATCGCAGAGCACACGTTACCAAGCTCCTGTTGCTAGCGATGTGGTTGGGTATATCTTCCCCTTTCTTGCCATCCTCATCACACCAAAACAACAGCCACCATTGCAAAGTCTTTACCCCCACATCAACCTGCATTGGTCCTTTGGTACATGTAGTTACGAAGAAGTCATGCACGAGTTTCTGAAGCATATGAACCAGTGACTCGAGAGGTAAAGACGAGAATAGTGACGCCAGACGCTGCTTCGGTGCTTCATTCATCCCCAAACACTATCAGGCTATAATTTTTTTCATGGTTATAACTACCCTCCTGAGAACCATTGGGCTGACTAAAGCAGGGTAAAGGCAGGGTGTGAGGAAGCAGAGGGCGTGTTGGTGATGCAGGCAGGGGGCGCATCTCCCTTGCCTACTGTCCCTCAAGAGCGATGGGGCCAAAGAGGAAAGATTTTACTGTTGCAATGAAGGGAAAAAAAATGCGGAGGAGACAAAGGGTGTGGAGGTGAAAGAGGTACGGAGAAAAGTGGAGGGAAGGTGAAATGGAGGTAAAATACGGGGGGAAAAAAAGCACAGCGACAAAAGGGACGTAAAAGAAATTGTTGTGGAGGGAAAAATATACTTGGGTAAAGGGGAAATAAGAAAGAAAATTATAAAAAAAAATAGATATGAAGGATAAAGAGGCGGAGGTTTACA
>JAPQNM010000008.1:8227513-8230013 GCA_029783475.1 Metacarcinus magister
TTTAAAATTTCCTATTCAAAATGCAGTTGTGTGGCTGCGAACATTCACTTATACATTTATCTTTATATCTGACCACCATGTATAATTATCATTTCTACTTTTGTATAACTGTTTCTTCACCGTATATAACTATTCTATTTTCCTCTAAGAACTTCTCTCCATCATGTCTAATGGTGCCACCTTTCCTCAGTCCACCCACCCTCACCCTCACCCTCACCCTCACCCTCACCCTTACCCTCACCCTCTCCTCCCTCCACCGCTGTCACACGCACGAGAACCAAAACTCAGGGACTCAAATCACACGGGCTGACGAATCCGTAGATGGAAATGCCTCAGGAGCAAGGGCGTCCCCGAGCACCACCACTCCGCCCACACCATCCACCACCCGTTTACCCCCACTCTCACCTTACCTTACCACCCAGCATCCCCCCCACACCACACCACCAGTAAGGCCCCGTCCACTCCCACCGTCACCGCCACCCCACCAAGACCATCCATCAGCTGAACCATTAGTGTGGATCTGAAGGTGCCCGTGTGTCCGTGTGTACGTGTCCTTTTATTCGAGGGTACTGGGACATACTTCCTCCTGATGCCCTACTTGGTGCACCATCCGGCATGTATCTCTCTCTCTTTCTCTTTCTTTCTCACTCTCTCTTTCTCTTTCTTTCTCTCTCTCTCTCTCTCTCTCTCTCTCTCTCTCTCTCTCTCTCTCTCTCTCTCTCTCTCTCTCTCTCTCTCTCTCTCTCTCTCTCTCGAACCACCATGTATAGATACACGCACACACAAACCCACCCAACCACCCACTCACACTCACACGCACACACGCACACACACACACACACACACACACACACACACACACACACACACACACGGGTCATTTACATTCATGACGCCTTTCACGGTCCTTCGCCGGGGATTAACAAGCATTTTTCAGCGGACGACCCCAGGGCCTCGGCGGGTCGGCGGCGGGACCCCATTCGTCATACACTCCTCAATGAGGGAGGTGAGGAGGGAGTCCCACCACACCCCACACCCAACACCACCACTACACACCAGTACTACCACCTCTAACACTACTCAAACCACAGCTACACAGGTACTGATGATATCACACCCACAGACATCGGCCAACGTAACACTATATCAATATCATAACAACTTTATATTAATAGAAATAACACATAATTACACCACAAATAATATTGATTCTACCTAAAACATCCTTCAATTCACCTGCACACACACAAAAAAAAACACATTAAAAAACACACACATGCGCACACAAACACAAACACACAAACAACGTATATAAAAAAAAAACTGTGAAGGGTTTACGTCGGTTCGTCTTCTTACCCGAAGGCGACGTTTAGCCCCCTGAGTCCTGTGCGACGGGGCGGAGCAAGTGAAAAATGTGCGTCGGCCTCGTCTCTTTGTGGTGTTGACTTTCTTAACAAATTACAGGAGTCAAGCCTCAGGTGGCGGCGGGAAGGAAGGTCTCGTATGATTCCTCGCTCATTTCCGCGTGCGATGGAAGGTAAGGGAGGGAAGGTAGGGAATAGAAGGGAATGAAGAGAGAGTAACGAGAAAAGTGGATTAAATTATAAGAGAAGGAATAGGAAGACGATGGAATGAAGATAGAAGTGGATAAGAAAAAGGAGATTAAATGGTGAGTGGAGAGAAAGTTGAGGAAGAAAAGGAGGGAAGTAAATGAAATGATGAAGGTGAGAACAGTAGAGGGGAGATTGATACAAAGGAAAGAACAGGAGGAGGAGGAAGAGGAAGAAGAGAAATGTGAAGACAAGTGGAAGGGAATGGATTAAGGGGAGGCAAGAGGAGGAAAGTTAAGCATAATTACAGGGGGGAAGGTGACTTATGGCGGTGGGCTTAGTATTAGTGAAACGTCAGTGTGGTGTGAGGCTAAAAAATAGGACGCACACACTACAAAAAATGGGTGTTAAACAGTAGTGAATAAAAGAGGGTGTTATGTAGAAGTATATATGTGTACTATACGTCATATAGCTTAAGAAGAGGTGAGGAAAAATAGGTTAAATTTATATACAGATTTACGGAAGAGAAATACACTGAAACACAATTACTAAAAAATCCTTGACACTTCTTATACAATCAGACAATGCTATGTTGAACAGCGTCACAGCACACCACACTACAAGCCACACTACATCATCAAACAATACCACATTACCACTCACAACACACCACCACACACCACACCACACACCACACCACAACAAACGCCAAGGTGCACCACATCACACCACCCAAACCACAACGTTGAATAAAAAAACACCCAGACGATTATCAAAATATTTCCGATACAGATTATTTTAGGTCTGAAAAAAAGGCTTTAGGCGATGCACACACACACACACGCAAACGAACGAACGCACGCACGCACAAAAAAGAAATCAATAAAAACACACAAGCACTTTCTCTCTCTCTCTCTCTCTCTCTCTCTCTCTCTCTCTCTCTCTCTCTC
>JAPQNM010000008.1:8232513-8235013 GCA_029783475.1 Metacarcinus magister
AATAGTAAAGAAGGTGGAGAAGGAGACGAAGAGGGAAGAAGAGGAAGAAGAATGAAAATAAAATAAAAATTGAGATAAGGGAGGAAGTGAGAGGAGGAGAGGAGAGAAGAATAAAATAGAAGTAGGTTTATGAGTGGAAGAAAGAAGGAAGAGGAAGAGCAGGAGGAGAGAAAAAAAAAGGAGGATAAGAAAGTGGAGAAGGAGGAAGAGGAAAAGAAGGAGGAGGAGGAAGAAAACGAGGAGGAAAAACACTGCAAGGAAACCAGGACGGGGAGAACAAGGGAGAGGCAAGGAAGGAAGAGAGAGGAGAGAGAGGAGAAGGAGAGGGGAGGGAGGCGAAGGAAGGGAGTGCAACCTTTTCAAAATTCCGATCATGGGGTGTAAACTTTTCAATATTGGCGCGGGAATGGGGGAAGCCTTGCCTTCGATTCCTACACAAGTATTTGCAATTTAGATGTTCGGCGGACAGGCGTCGGGAGCTAATATACACAGATCCGGCGGGGATATTGTGGCGGGAGGCGGCCAGGGAGTAAGAGGATCACGGCAGGGGAGGCAATATGTGTGTGTGTGTGTGTGTGTGTGTGTGTGTGTGTGTGTGTGTGTGTGTGTGTGTGTGTGTGTGTGTGTGTGTGTGTGTGTGTGTGTGTGTGTGTGTGTGTGGGTGTGCGAGCTAGTCTCTCCCTTCCACAGCTTCTCTTTCTGCGTGCTTGTGCCACTTTCCCTGTCTGTCTGTCTGTCTGTCTGTGTTTCTGTGTGTGTGTCTGTCTGTTTGTCTTTCTGTCTCTCTGTATATCTGTCTCTGTGTTTGTCTGTCTGTCTGTCTGTGTGTATTCAACAATAAATATTTCAGGACAAAAAATCACCAGGACAAACATTGTATTGTAAGTCCTTTGACACACTTGAACGAAAGAGAAAAGAGAATATTCAGAAAAATATTGCACAAGGAAACCCAACAAACTGGACACAACGTTGAAAAGTTATGAAAGAGGATCTGTTTCTTTTTCTATGTTCTATAAATATGCTAAAAAGATAATAGTGAGAACAAGAAAAAATAATAATGACAACAGTATCATTAAGGCGTATCATTATTATTATTACTATTATCATTATTATTATTATTATTATTATTATTATTACTATTATTGTTATAACTATTTTTATCATTATCATCATTATTACTATCATTAAAATTGATACTTCTACCACATACACTAACATTACTTCACTGGGCATTTCTTTCATCCTCAGAGATAGCAGTGATAGAGCAAATGTCCCTTAAATCCTGCAGTGACATCAGACCGTAGTAGTATTTGGAGCCTACTTACTCTTGTACAGTTACTAGTGGCCTTGTCTGTGATGGGAAGCTAGTGTCGTATGCTTGATTTTGCCTCTTGGAGAATGTTGTGGCTTATAGGAACTACGCAGAGGATCAATTTTATATAAACCTATACGAGGGAGCTTACAGAGTGGTCAGGATAGTGTGGCTGCTCTCCGTGGAGGTTATGTAGAGATCTTGGAATGTTGCTCTATTCCTATAATTGACAGGAAAAGATAGAGATATGTGGGATTGTTGTTGTGGATAGATTACATGAAATTAATCCATATGACTCTATTGATTATCTGAACACCTATTGCATACTCGGAATGAGCTAGTTTGACCCTTTATGGCTAACTTGTAAGGAGGAAGGTATGGTTTTATACATTGTTTGCTGTTACGGTCGAGTCCTGGAGTGAGAATCTTAGTTTTATTGATGTCAAACTAGCTATTACACATCAATTGTTTGTTTACTATCATGTGTATAAGGTATGATAGTTATAGGTACTGGATTTATTGACAATCATGTAATATTTCTTTTTAAAGTTTGTTTTTAAAAATGTTACTCCTTATGATTTTCGGTCACAATCCTGTCTCGTTTGCTTCAAGAAATAGTTGATGAGGATTTGCAATAGCAGCTGCAACCGAGATATAAATAGCAATACAAAAAGACAATTTAAGTTTTCCATTATCAAAGAAAACAAAAACCTTGATAAAAAGAAGATTTAACTCTTTCAAAGTGATGTATGAGAGAGAGAGAGAGAGAGAGAGAGAGAGAGAGAGAGAGAGAGAGAGAGAGAGAGAGAGAGAGAGAGAGAGAGAGAGAGAGAGAGGAGAGAGAGAGAGAGAGAGAGAGAGAGAGAGAGAGAGAGAGAGAGAGAGAGAGAGAGAGAGAGAGAGAGAGAGAGAGAGAGAGAGAGAGAGAGAGAGAGAGAGAGAGAGAGAGAGAGAGAGAGAGAGAGAGAGAGAGAGAGGAGAGAGAGAGAGAGAGAGAGAGAGAGAGAGAGAGAGAGGAGAGAGAGAGAGAGAGAGAGAGAGAGAGAGAGAGAGAGAGAGAGAGAGAGAGAGAGAGAGAGAGAGAGAGAGAGAGAGAGAGAGAGAGAGAGAGAGAGAGAGAGAGAGAGAGAGAGAGAGAGAGAGAGAGAGAGAGAGAGAGAGAGAGAGAGAGAGAGAGAGAGAGAGAGA
>JAPQNM010000008.1:8237513-8247513 GCA_029783475.1 Metacarcinus magister
ATAACATGCTAGTGCTTTTACTTTTTTACATATACAAGTTTGATTAGATCTTCTTTTTTTAATTGGTGCATGAACTGTAATGCCGAGGAAGTATTGTGTTGTGTATATATTGTAAAGGAAATGAAGTTTGAAGTTTTTAAAGCACGTGGAAACATTTAAATTTTTTGTACGTTGTATAAAGCATACATTGTATAATATTCACACACACACACACACACACACACACACACACACACACACACACACACACACACACACACACACACACACACACATCATAAGAACCAGCAGCAGCTTGAATCACTACCACCACTACCACCAACAACAACAACAACAACAACAACAACAATTCTCCTTACTAAGCACACCCATTCACTTCTCACGCGTACAACCACAACAGTAAAAGCAGCAGCAGCAGCAGCACACTTTCTCCTCCTTAACACTGCCTTGTAAATGAACTAACGCCTCGGCCCGTCACCTTGCCTGTAGGAGGAGGAGGAGGAGGAGGAGGAGGAGGAGGAGGAGGAGGAGGAGGAGGAGGAGGAGGAGGAGCGAGAGCAGCAGCAGCAGCAGCCAGGTATCGCTCTAATGAAGTAGTTAATTGGCTTCCCTGGTTCCGCCCCGCCTGCTTATAAAGTATGTATTGACGGCTTGCCAGAAATAGCTTGTGTCATTAGCAGGCTGTGAGCACATCTGAGAGAGAGAGAGCGAGAGTGAGAGAGAGAGAGAGAGAGAGAGAGAGAGAGAGAGAGAGAGAGAGAGAGAGAGAGAGAGAGAGAGAGAGAGAGAGAGAGAGAGAGAGAGAGAGACAAAGGGGTTGCATATCTTACACAACGGGGCGAGCGAGCAAGGGCTGATGCTGTGAAGGAAAGGCAAGGACAGGGCGAGAGGGGACTGTTGTGGGGCGGGAGGAGCAAGACTAGAGGAAGGAAGGACTTTGGTTGGACGGAGAAGCAAGGATGGGGATCAGAAGGTAGTCTTTTGGGGCGGAAGGGAAGTGAGGTTTGTATAAGGAAGTCATTTTTGGGGTTGATTGGAGGTGTGCTGAGCTGGATGGGGTAAGAATTGGGTGATAAAGGACAGTTATGGGGTGGAAGAGGCAGGTTGGGGCAAGGAGTGTCTTGTGTCGTGGAAGGAAGGGACGGAAATGAGGGAGGTAAAGAAGGTAAGTACGGGAAAACGGCATATTTGTGAGGGGGATGTACAGTACAAAGACCAGAAGCTACACCAGAACTACTTCCCGCACGCTTCCTGCTTAGAAAGACGCTCTGGAGACTGGTGTGAGATGGAAGAAAAGTTAGACCAGGACCATGGAGACAGCGATAGTGAATTTGAACACACACACACACACACACACACCACACACACACACACACACACACACACACACACACCACACACACACACCCATATTAGCAGCAACAGGAACAACCACATCGGGAACACAAGAGAACAAGTCCATCCTTCATCTACTCTTCTCCTTTTCTGTCTCTTTCTTCGTGCTCTTGTTGATCTTTCTTCTCTTCTCTTACATTACTTCAACGTCGTTTATTTTTCATCTTGTCCCTGTTCACCTCTCCGCTCACCCTCATACTTCTCTCCACCAAGACGTAAAGATCACCTACACCCACACCCACACCCACACCCTACACACATACATACATACACACCCACACTCATCGCACATCCACAACAAAGCCACTCACAACGCCCACAATGATATATCTTTCACCTGCCGCCCTTCCACGCCCACTGTGACCGAGCCTGCTGCCCTCCTCCCCATTATCTCCCTCCCTCCCTTGCCAGTGCCGCCCGCCGTGTTACTGCCAATAGTGCCGTAAAGTGTGCCCAGTCTCGCCTAGCCCCGCGCTACATTGCTGCCCCGGAGGCCGTTCAACCCTGTGCCCCGTGATCGAAGGAAGAGTAAGGACGAGGAAAATATAGTGAGGACGAGAAGCGAAAGATTTTGATACTAAGACGCCCACCTGGAAGAGCTCACAGATCAAGTTCAGTTGGGAAATATTAGGAAGATTATAATATTTAGGGACAAAAAAAATGTGACATAGTATGACCTTAGAAATGAGAGAATAAAATAGAGTTATGGACGAGGTTGTAGGCGAAGGAATGCGACACCAAAAACACTCTACAAGTCAGGTTGGGTTTCAAGAAAATATGAAAAGCACCAGAAGAGAATATCAAGGAATAGGTCATGTTAGAATTATTATAAAGTAAGTGAGATATAAAAAAAGAAAAAAAAAGAAAGAAAAGGAGCGAAAAAGAAACGTTAGCTTTTTTAAAATCACCATGTAGATCTAAGAAGGACATAACAAACCATATCCAAAATCTAAATATGGGGAAATAAACAATATAAAATGCAACAACATAACACTGGTAGCGTACATCTAGGTGCAGAGATGAATAAAGATAATAAGAACAATCAACCTATGAAAAGGATAAAAGAGTGTAGTTACTGGTTGACTCTTGCATTAGGGAGATGGACAGAATAGAGCTGCAAGTGGTGAGGGAGGTAGAGAGGTGTGTGTTTAGTGAGGAAGGTAACACTGCGGAGGACTATGAAGGAGTGAGTAATGTTAATAAAGGAGAGAACAACAACATTTAACTTCAACTCTTTTAGGATACACCTGCTTAACACTTTTTTTGTGTTGCCTCCAGATGTTCAATAATTTCTCGTACTAATAGTCAAAGGAGTAAACATGTTTACTAAGTGTAGTTTACAAAGTTTGACTGGTTTGATAAATCAACAATAAACATCAGATATACTTTACCTTATTAGCGCGTTGATAGTGTGTGTGTTTATCTCTGAAACATAAAAGTGAAAACATTTAGTTTAAGTTTGGGACTCGTATACAAAGGTGAGATTTTCATTGTTTTTTTTCATTGTTTTCTTAATAAAACCAAAGACTAGAATGTTCCACTATATATATATATATAATATATATATATATATATATATATATATATATATATACTATATATATATATATATATATATATATATATATATATATATATATATATATGTAATACATTTTATTACAAATTATCATTATTATTATCATTATTATCACGATTGTTATCATTATCATCATTACCATCATTATCATTATTACCATTAATACCATTATCATTATCATAATTACTATCATCATTATTATTATCATTAGTATTATTAAAATTAATATTCAGACGCAACAGGTGGGGTTGAAGAAACAGAAAACGCAATAGATAACCGAAGTAACTCCGACACCATCAACAATGTTATAAAAGAGTGAGTTAGTGAAAAGAAAAAAGATGATTGATACAAAATACTAGACAGAAGACTTAACGAGCGAAGAAACGAGAATATGGGTGAAAAAATGGCATAAGAAAACGGTAATTGAAAACAGAAAATGTGAGGTTGTCACAAAACAACAAACATGAATAATGAAAGTTAAATAGAAAATCATGAATAGAATGACAAAGATGAATCTCAATATTTAATGATTAAAGAGTTCAAACACCAAATGTCTCAAGATCACGTGTTCAATTTGCTTTTAAATTTATTCAGGTAACTAAAATTGAAAAGAAAAAATTAAATATCACAACAATAACAACAACAACTACTACTACTACTACTACTACTACTACTACTACTACTACTACTACTACTACTAATAATAATAATAATAATAATAATAATAATCTTGCTACAACGACAAATATTACTAATCATTACTACTATTTCATCATCGTCATCCTTTAGTATGACCGCCAAAAGGTCGAGGAGGAGGACAAAGGCACCTAGGTGAACGTCCTGACCACTACCACCACAAAAATCACCACCATAATCATCATCCTCAACACCACCACAACCACCACCATAATCATCAGCAATTCCACCAATCATCAACACCATCACCTCCTTTAGCGACAACACCAAGATTTTTTTATATCTTTTATGCTGTTACTTTTTTTCATATAACGTCCCACACACCCCAAGAAACAGTCCTAATTTAATACATCCGTGTCGCATTACCGTCGTGTTATCGTGTATGATTATCTACAAGGCATCTAATTTACTGTCTGCGTGGATGAGTGTGTGAGTGTTCAGTACGGCGCCTCACGCAATGCACCAATTCACACACACGGCTGCGGTTTAGGTCAACAATCGGTACTTATTCTAATGTTACCTGATCTGTGTAAAGAACATGATTTTTTACCTACCATTCACACACTTCCTTGAGTTCTCCAAATTAGCCTTAGTATCATCCTCATCAGTGACATATCAGTGAAATAGATCACGTATCCATCACACTTATTTCCAAAGCCTAAAACTATTGTAGCACCGAGAAATTGATGGTAATGACACGTTAGAGGAAAGTTATATATCGATTACCCTGTTTTCTTACGGTGGTGTGGTCTACGTGCTGATTTACTACTATTTATTATCATTACTATTACTATTATTATTATTTTTATTATTATACTAATCCCTATGGAAGGAACTACATTAATTCTACCACCGTAATTCCTGCAGTTTGTAAAAGGCGACAAAAGCGACTCAACGAAAGGTCTGGGAAGCCCCTCCTCTGTATATTCTCCTAAGGCGCAGAAGAGGAGGAAAGAGTAATGTCTCCCTGAACCCTGGTGTATCTTTCCGTGACTATTCCTTTTAGGGGGTTAACAGCCTGGTATATAGATAGATAAATTATTACACTAAATACTACTAATACTAATATGTACTCCTAATACAAATAGCACAGCAATAACAACAACAACAACAACTACTACTACTACTAAAACTACTACTACTACAACATTTTTTCCCCGTCTTCATAGGTACAAGCCTGTCTCGCGTCTCCAGGTGTCGGGGCCGCGAACACCATAAGGCTGAACAACCCCTTGGGAGTAAGTCCGACGCGGCACCGTTCAATTAACGTCGTTGTTTTGAGTGTGACGTCAGGCGCACGTCACTCCCACCTCCTGATTGGGTGACTCGAGGGAAAGCCAAATGGGATGCAATGATGGAAAATAACTGCACGGAGGAGGAATAACAAGAGGTGTAGGAAAAAGAAAGAAAAAAACATGGAGAAGAATAAGATTAATAAGAAGAAAAAGGAGGAAAAGGAAGACGAAGATGAAGACTAGTACTATTACTACTATTATTATTACTAATAATATTGATAATAATAATAATGATAATAATACCAATAATAATAATAATAATAATAATAATAATAATAATAATAATAATAATAATAATGATAATAATACCAATAATAATAATAATAATAATAATAATAATAATAATAATAATAATAATAATAATAACAATAAAAATAATAATACGAAGAAGAAGAAGAAGAAAAGGAATAAGAATAAGAATAAGAAAAAGAAAAAGATTAGAAAAAACAGGCGAGAAAACAAACGAAAACGGCGCCAGAAATATGTAAAATATCACAAGTAGAAAAAACAAAACATAAAAAAGAAATGCAAAAACATTAAGTATATAAAAATATGAATACACAAGAAAAATAGGACCATAAAAATGAGAAAACCATTGCCTAACTAAGCAACGGGGAAAAAAAAACCACGAAAAAAACAAGTATTCAGTAAAGTGAGTGAAAACCCAACAAACAGGAAACACAGTGTTGCTAGTTGTTAGTGGTGATGGTGGTGGTGTGGTGGTGGTGGTGGTGGTGGTGGTGGTGGTGGTGGTGATGCATGTGCTGATGGTGGTGTTAGAGACGGGTCAGTGCATTACTCTCTCTCTCTCTCTCTCTCTCTCTCTCTCTCTCTCTCTCTCTCTCTCTCTCTCTCTCTCTCTCTCTCACCTGGTACGCTTCCCCCCCCTCTATACCCTCATAACACTCCCCTCACTCTTCCCATCGCTGGTGTGGTGAGGAGAAGACGCCAGGAAGAAAGAGAATGCAAGGTAGTTATTTGTCTTTTCATTTTCAGTTTCAATATTTCTGATTTTCTTTTTATTATATGTTTTTATCTGTCTGTTTATATCTATGTTTACGTCTGTCTGTCTGTTCAGTTCTTTTCCTTTCTTGCTTGCTTTTTTTTCTTTCACACACACACACACACACACACACACACACACACACACACACACACACACACACACACACACACACACACACACACACACACACACACTCAGGATTACGTTCCATTATACACAATAAAAAGGAATCCGTTGGAGACTTCTTAACCCACGACACTTAAATGAGACTCGCATTGTGATCCGTCTGAGGAGGAAAGGAGGGAGGAGGGGGTTTGAGGAGGAGAAAAGTGGGGGTTAGGGAGGGGAATGAAGGAGGGTGATTGAGGGGAGTAGTGGATGAGTGGGCGGTGGAGGAGGGGGAGGTGTCGGAAGAGGAACAGGAAGGCAGAGTGAGAGAGAATATGTGAGTATAGGGGGAAGGGAAGGTGAACTGTGGTATAGAGGTGAACAGGGCGTGATAGGTGAGGTGGAACGAATACTATTTGAAGAAGTAAGACAGGTATTACAGAAAGTATACAAGTTGCTGGGGAAAACGAAGATATACTATTATTATTATCATTATTATTATTATCATCATTATTATCAACATTGCAGCCTGGTAGCGTAGTGATTAACACGTTCTGCTCATAGCATAGAGATTCCTGGTTGGTATCCCCGGCCAGGAGAAGCTAGTGGGTCTGGCTTCCTTTCACACTGAAGCCGCGCATAGTGTAGGTACGAATTTAAGTCGTAGAACTATGACCTTGTAGTCCGGAAGCTGCGGTAGGCTAGGAATCTTCCCCTGCATGTGAGTGCATTTACTTTGCTTGTCTGCAGACATTAACCAAGAAATACCAGGCTACATCCCAACAGTGGCAATCAGGCAGAATACAAAAAAACATTATTATATGCTTCTTAGGCATTACGCTTTGAAAAAATATATATGTTTTGTATCTCTTCAACGTCGTAAAAGGCTATTTAAAGAGATAAGCTGAAAGGGTCTGGGAATCCTCAACGAAATTTCATGTTCTTACAAAACTAGAAAGGGACATTCAATTTTATTTTCATTCTTCATTTTATGCGTATTTTATTCGTATATTATTTGTTTTCTTTGTTTCTTTCTTCATTCATCTGAGAGAAAGACAAACATATATCACGTGCTGCTGTTGTTGTTGTTGTTGTAGCAGGATTACGAAGGATTACACAGGATAAACACCAAAAAACATTTAAGCACTTGTTTGTTTGTTTTCACTAGTACACAAAATAATAAGAGATAGAATAGCACTTTAAAATGAAGAGAGGAAGGGAAAGGAGGAAGAGGAAGAGGAAGAGGAGCCAGAGGAGGAGATGGCGGAAACACAACAGCAGCAGTAGCAGTAGTGGTAGTAGTAGTATAAATAGAAATAGAAGTAGAAGTAGTAGTAGTAGTAATAATAGAAGTAGGAATAATAATAATAAGTATAGCAGCAGCAGCAGCAGTAACAGTAATAGTTGTAATAGCAGAAATGCCAGTCATCACGAGGCAAACACTTGGAAACGAGAAAACCCGTCTCGTACAGGTCATAGTGTCGTGGGAGCTCTCGAGGGCCACACAACTTCACATGAGCCTTCCTAACTGTCCACGTTCTTACGGCACATCCACGCCCTTACACGCACACCCTCTACCACTACTACTACCACCACTACCAATGCTTTATGATGCGGAGTTAACGACTCATTTTTCATGCACTAGACATGAGGTTATGACAGAAGACAATTCATCTCAAGCTAACGATGACTTTCACTCCCCACTGTCCCTGTCCCTGTCCCTGTCCCTGTCCCTGTCCCCTGTTTTATACCCTGTGCATCAGCCAAGCGACTTGCACCCCTACAGGTTAGCTCAGGGTGGCGAGAAATGGGAAAGCGTAAGGAAGGCGGCGGGGGAGGAAGAAGGAGAGACCATGGTCCGGGAAGCAAGGTCTGCGGTAAAGTATTGTACACGTCACTTCCTCCTCATTCCCTTTTTATTTTCCAGGAGGAGGAGAATAAGGAGGAGGAAGAGGTAGGGGAAGAGGATGAGGAGGTGGGGGGGTAAGCGTACTGCCTGGCCTCCGTCACGCCGTCCCCCGAGGCCCCGTCACCCACGCCCTCACCGCAGGCACAGCGTAATGCAGGCTTTGTGTGTGTGTGTGTGTGTGTGTGTGTGTGTGTGTGTGTGTGTGTGTGTGTGTGTGTGTGTGTGTGGGTGTGTTTCTGGTGGAGGACACAACCTATACTTACACAGACCAGTACAGATTCTCACAGGTATGTCTTTGAAAAAATTGTTGTTTAATTTTGAGGAATAACTTGACCGCCGTTGTATTGTATTTCGAGTGATTTCCTGGATATATAAAAGTTGTGTTGCCTATGCAAATATTTTTTTCATTATTATTATGTTGAATTTCTTACTGACATAGCATTTTTTTGTGATCCAGTTCTCACATTTTCACCATTTTATTTTTTTATGTTGTATTCAGGTAAGCGTAAATATCTCCACGAAATCATCCATTGTCGTTAGTTATATTATTAGCCGTCATTTTCCTTTTATTTATTCATGAGGATTCCAAATTATTAATCATAAAAGTTTGCATTCATATACGTGTGTTTTGTGGTCATTTTTTAAAACATCGTTACCATGTTGGGCCATTCCAGCCTTGCATCCTCCATATTCATACAGCATATTTTGACTTAACATGTATTCGGTGCACTGCTTCCGTATTCCTGCTTTCAGTGTATTGTTTTGGGTTATGGTAGGTGCATTCTGGCTTTACTAGCTATGTATTTTTTATTCGTATCGTGTGTATTAGCGAGAGAGCGAGAGAGAGAGAGAGAGAGAGAGAGAGAGAGAGAGAGAGAGAGAGAGAGAGAGAGAGAGAGAGAGAGAGAGAGAGAGAGAGAGAGAGAGAATTATGTGTATGCTTGTATATTTGTGTAGGAATGTAGGAATATTGTAGGTATGTCTTTTTGAAGTGAGGGTCGTGAGTACAGACAACCTTGCTGGGAAATTATAATACACCACCGAGCATGACACTTCCCATGCTGCAGGGTGACCATAACCATAAAGCAGAAACACACACCCACACACCCACACCCACACACACACACACCCACACCCACACACACACACACACACACACACACACACACCCAAAGTCAATATAAACACAAACATGATACACTACATTCAAACGTGGTGCAATGTAATACAAAAGAGAGTAATAAAACTCTTGAAAAGTACGTAATCCTTCAATCTCCGTAAGACATCTTGGCTCAGAGTCCGCTTAAGGCCACTAAATCGATCTCATTAAGACATAACTTCATAAACTTCAAAGTCATCTAAGCCGCAAGTCATAATCGATCTACCAAGTCATCGTTTAAGGAAGTACATCATCCTTATAACGTTCTAAGTCACGTTTACAATCTTGATCAGGTTATAAAGGCTTCTGAGGGGAATGTCCGCCACATAACCTTCCTTGATGCGCTATACAGGCAAGTCTATACATATGAACGTAGTTTGTGCTTCATCGGTGCAGCAGAGTATGAGAAAATGTCGTGGCGTGACAAGACTTGCTTAGGGTTGAGTGGTGCGGCAAAGTTGGCAGGACTTCACTGTTACATGTATGCACGCAAGCACGCACATAAACACGCCAACATACACACGCACAAGAGAACTCCCTGCACTCTCACCAAGCGCGCACACACACACACACACACACACACACACACACACACACACACACACACACACACACACACACACCAGTTTCCCACCGCCATATGCCACTCTCCCCGCCCCAACTCAAGGCAAGAGGGAGTCGTGTGGTTTAGCGAAGTCATCCCGCAAATATATCACAAAAAAAGAACGGAAGAGAAAAGAAAAAAAAAGAAAAGAGGTCGAGCTTAATTGCCTAGAAAACGTGAGAGGGTGAGGAGGTCAGTGGACGGGGCGTTACGCAACGTCAACTAAAAGGTAATGCAAAGATTTAAACT
>JAPQNM010000008.1:8260013-8267513 GCA_029783475.1 Metacarcinus magister
AGACCTGAAGGGAAAAAATGTAGACCCCGAATATAAATGAAAGAAAAAATGAAAATAAATCAGAGTAAAACAGAGTCAGTTACATGTTTAGAATAGTGCAAGAAAGAGATACAAAAGGAGATCACGTAATACAAAGACATGATGTAACTCTTTTTCTAGCTCATAGGAAGCAAGTTTGTTCTTATGGCTCCCTATCACACTCCTATCTATTCATATGAGGATTTATTCAGAGTTGAAAATAATACGTATATATTAATTTCCTTTGGCGATATGAAGCCTGGCATCCTAGAATCTATATTATTATTATTATTAGTAGTAGTATCATTATCATTACTATCATTATCGTTACTAGTATCATTATCATTATTATTATTATCATTAAAATTTTCATCATAATTACTATTATTACAATAATTACTACTAACATTACTACTACTGCTACTACTAGTTTATCTATCACTACTACCACCACCACCACCACTCCTACTAGTACCACCACTGCCACTGCTATTAGGGTGCCTGAGTGGCGTGTGTGGTGGCATCACTGAAATCAAGGAGTGGTTTTCTCGAGTGTATTTGGCGGAGCAGGAGGAGCGGCGGGAGGCAGGAGGCTGGTATGGTGGCTGCAGTGGCGTCCAGATAAGATCTAGTATCAGGTGCAGCATCACCACCTCCTGATGGCCTAATTAATCAACATGGCAACTCATATGTATATTACAGAATTACTCTTTGTCGCCGAGACACCGGGGGGCAGCCCGCCGCCACACGCTGAAGGCGGCGACGGCAGAACGGGAGGCGGCGACGTACGCACGCACACACGAACACACACACACACACACACACACACACACACACACACACACACACACACACACACACACACACACACACACATACATACATACACACACTCACATACACACACATTGAAGGAAAGCAAGGAAAGGGAAGACTTGACTTATTATGATATTTAAATTCTATATGATGACTGGAACAAGTAGATTGAGAAGGCCTTGAGGATATAACTTATAGAAGAATATGGGGATGTGGGTGCATGATAGAAGCGACTTGATGCTTAAATAATGCAACGATATTTAGTTTCCCAAATGAGGTATTGAAGCAGAGGCGGTGTAAGCAAGAAGCAGCCACGTGTTAAATTAAAAGTGACTGCATAAAAAAGTAGACGCAGGGACAGAACACCACACACTTAGCCCACATTTTATATACTACTGCTACATACACTCACACACACACACACGCACACAGATATGCAAATATGTATAGATAACGATCATTATAGATGTAGTAAGATAGACAAATAGACAGACAATATATAGAGATGAATATATAGATAAAAACACACACAGAATTATTAGCGAACAATAGTCATTACCACACACACACACACACACACACACACACACACACACACACACACACACACACACACACACACACACACAGAGCCGACGAATCACAGAATGTTTTAATATATAGCTCAACAAAAGTCTGTGTCCGACGCATCTCAAGGATTTGCATAATTAGATCCATCATCATAACTTGAATCAGTCAATAACGTAAAATTGTCGCAGATCGTCCTTCATAATGCGAGACAGGAGGACTCAGGTAAACGTGGACATTAATACTTCACTCAAATGACAGGTGTGTGTGTGTGTGTGTGTGTGTGTGTGTGTGTGTGTGTGTGTGTGTGTGTGTGTGTGTGTGTGTGTGTGTGTGTCTTCCTCTCTTCATTTTTGTCCTCTTCATTTTCCTTCTCCTTCTCTCTCTCTCTCTCTCTCTCTCTCTCTCTGACAACCTTTTAAGATTTTTTTTTTTTTTTTCGGCTGTCACGCATCAAATTTCTCCCTTCATTTAGAGTCCAACACACGGACTACAGAGAAGAGAAAGAGAAAGAGAGGAGAGAGAGAGAGAGAGAGAGAGAGAGAGAGAGAGAGAGAGAGAGAGAGAGAGAGAGAGAGATTGGGTAAGATAACACACCCACGCAAAAAAAATGATGAGCAATAAAAAACTTAATGTTGTTTTAGTTAATCTTGTTGGTGATGGTGTTTGTTTAGAAGATTTAATATAACAACATAAAATTTTACTTCCTACTTCGCAACGAACTCTCATTTCTCTTGTTTCCTCTCTTCACTATCACCGTCTCTCTCTCTCTCTCTTTTTTTCTTTTTCTCTCTCTAATAATTATGTTTTCTCTCTTATTATGTCTTATCTCTTCTCCCTCTCATTTCCATATCCTTCCTTTACAACCCTAGGACAGTTAAAAAGTCTGGGCACTAACTTAATAGCAAACTAACTGACTGCCAAACTAATGGACTGATGAATGAAGTGAAGGGTAAATGGATGATTGACTGTTTTGTAAGCTTACTGCAAATTATGTTGAATAACTAACAAGTTCGTTGACTCAGTGGATGAATTACAGATTTGCTGATTGACTGACTAACCTTTTATTCATGAATGGATGTCTGAATACTGGCTAGCTACTTTATATAGACAATGATTGTCTATAACATTACTATTGGAGATAAATGGAAGCAAGCACTGGTTTAGGGGAGGTAGGCTTGTACTATATGTAAGTGAGGTCTAGACACATTATTTAAAAACGAGAAAGAGATCATGTAAACATGACAACCAAGTACTAAGCAAAACATTTTTTTGTTAAAGAAAGATTACTTGTTAACCATCTCAATGTAATGAAACATGTCAGTTTGTTAGCCATTTTGTCAGGATTAAACCTAACTGCCCTTCATTGACTTTTGTCTGGTTCACTAACATCAAACTGAATCTAATTTTTAACACTAAGTTATAGCCGAAGGACTTCCTTACAAGTTAGAAAACTCTGCCCACAGGGCGATCATTTGTTGGCTTTATAATCATAATGAATAATAAAGAGATCAGTGTTGCTTTCTAGTCTTTCTTTTCTACTGTTCCCGAGGATCCAAATTATCATGGCAGGTGCCGCATTTATCTATTTTTTGGGTTGAGGTACGCAACGTAGGTGAACCAAACTATTTGCTTTTTATATGATTCTTGTATTAATATAACAAAGAAAAATTATTTTACTGCTATCACGTAAAAGGAATTGAAACTAATGGTCAAAATATTACATCTCTGTTCTGGGACGAATGTTGTGGTTTCTTTTCTCAAATATCGATAACGTGTATTTCTCATTTAAATGACATTATTCAAAAAAGAAAAAAAAAGATATTAATATTACAGTAGGTAGCCTCCAATTATATTTTGTGCAAAATATTAGCACGTGACAACTGAGAATCGTTACGTTAACTATAAACAAATAACAACAATAACTCAACTGGACCTAACGATGCTACACGCTATTATTAGGGTATCTTCATGTTAAGAGACAAAAGAACAGCAAGGTGCAAAGAAGGCTGTAAGAGTGATTGCTTGCCTCAATAAGAGAAAGATAAATCCAGCCAATCAGCAGTGTCCTTACAAATCCAACTGGGAATCGCACCATTGTTGGGAAGCAGGTTAAGTGAATGCGCTATATAGTCGAGTTTTTAAAAGCTGGCTATCCTCCAGCTTACTGGCTGAGCTCACAAGAGGCGTTCATTAGTTGGAGGAGTGAGGCAGACAGTCTCCCGCAGGCCGCTGTAAGCTGCCCTCTATCATACATGTTTAAATTATTTTTATCTGCAATGTTTCTTCGTAGCTTAAAACTTGATTTATGAGTCCACCAATAGACAGTAGAATGAGTGTGAATTAGGGACGTGTTAAGTGTAAGTCAAGTAAAATCATAGGAGATAATACAAGTCATTTTTTTTTTTTTAAGCATTTGAGTCATTGTTAAAGTATGTGATGTTGTCTGATAGTTTTTATGAATACAAAGATCTTATACTATTTCCAATTAAATGTAAGGAGGGAGATAACAGTCTATATTATAAAATGTAGGCAACTCAAGTCTTATGTGCGTTGCCTGATTACTAAACTACATATATCTGGATTATATATCTTTATAAAGTGATGTAAGATGTGCCAATAGACAAGATAACGATCTCAACGCCCTGCATCACCACACACATACATTCCATCACCACCCTTAACCAACATCACCATCCCTTACACCCATGCTCATCATCTTTCACCCCTTCACCCACATGTCCATCCCCCTCCACACCCCATCTCACCCTCACTCCATTACTTCCCCATCAATGCCATCACCACGACTCACCACCCACACCAACACATCAGTACCATCATCACCCGCACAACACCATCATCACAACCGCATTACTTAACCAAACAGTAACGTATGAAAGAAGCCGTGTTTGTGGTCATCCTGAGTGGTACACAAGGAAAAAGAACAAAGAAATCAAACTCAGAGGAAAAGAAAAAAACCACAGTTCGAAAAAGAAGATCATGGCACAAATTTTTTTCACACGTGCACTCACCTTTCGTTCACATTCTCACATCTTATTGTATTTTTTGTGTGTGTGTGTGTGTTATATTCGTATTTCTTTTTTGTATTCTTGTTTCACCTAGCGTTTTTGTACGTGGTGAAAATGTTGGATATCAATACTGTTTTGTACATATTTATCATATTGTCTTTAAGGAATATGATTTATTTTCTAAAGACTATTACAAAAACCCAAAATTCTTACTGAGTTTAGCCATTCTGCTTAATATTTCCTCATCCATATTATCATTAGACGTTACTGTACTTGCGAAATACTTAAACAAATATTGGTCTGCGATAAATTAATGTTACCAACCGTTAATCTTCTTCATTCCTTTTGTCTTGCCACAACCATATATTCAGTTTTCGATTCACTCAGCTTCAGGCCGTACGTTTCAAATGTTTCGTTCCACCTTCTCATTAGCAACAAGTAATTGTTCTTTGGTTCTTACAGTCTGCACGACGACATCAGCATAGGCTAAGCAGTGCTTTCTCCCTCCACTTGTACTACCTCTCATCAGTAAACTTTTTCTATATATCCATCTCATGTCCCTCTTAAAGGAAGTAGCCGAGTCAAGGCGTCTCTTTAGGACTTGGGGAAAATTTTATCCCCTTTTCCCTCTAGGCTTGTCTCATAGCAGGAAGAAACAATACAGAGTAGGGACTCCCCAGCACCTCACTCGCAGGGTAGTATTCTTACAGTCTGGTCACTGATGTGTAACCAGACCACATCACCTTACCAAAAGGGAAAGTAAGTTAATATCTAAAATATAAGTACAAATTCACTGGGAATACATTCATAAGAAAATTCACGTATTCTCTTACTTGCATTGCGCAAGCCATTTGTATCTTTGTAAGAGAATTGCATCAACTTAATTAACAGGTGCGAGGACGGCGGGCACAGAACCAGCTGGTATCCGCTACTGTGACTTGAACAGCTTTTTTGATGCCTGAATGAGAGAGAGAATGAAAACCAGTACCTTCGGGAAAGGAGAAAAAATACAAATAAATACGGACACGCTTCTTCCTTGTGAGATTGGGTTCGAAATATGGACGCACCTTCATCCATTCCTATTGCCTCCTCCTCTCACCCACCCACCCACACACCCACCCACACCCCCGCGGCAAATATCCTCGATTGTCTCTAGTGGAAAGGGTAAAGAGACAGTGAAAAGTGAACCTCTGCAAACAGTGAATAGAATTGCACTGAAAACCTGATTCTTCCACATAAAATAATGAAAATTATGCACCATAAATCTAGTGAAAAAAAAAAAAGTACACTGAAAACTTTGACCTCATATATATCACGAACGAAACACTATATTGAAAACCTGACACTTTCTAAACGTTGAAGAAAAAAGAAGAAAAAAAAGACGCGAGGGCTGTTTCCTGGCATGATGAACCGGCTTTTGAAGGAGTGAGTGGTGGCGGAGTGACGGCTGACCCTGGCGGCGGACCAGAGAGCCGGTACACAGCCGCGGGAATACAGAGACGACGCCACCGCTGCCGTTGCTGCCGCCGGGGTCAATGCATTGCGGCCGAGTCTTCTAGGTGAGGGACGGAAGTTTGTGCTAACCCGAGCTATTTACCTCTTCCGCCTCCCGCTTGGCTAGAGGGGTGAGGCCACTGACCCCTCGCCTCCTACTACTACTCCTCCTGCTGGCTCCTTTCCCCTTTTTTTTTTCTTCTTATTGTTATTCTTGTTCTTGTTCTTCTTTTTCTTCTTCTACTAACGACAGCCTCGTTAGGGCCAGTAGGGCTGTTGCTGTCTGTTCTTTCATTGTATTCTGTACTACTACTACTACTACTACTACTTCTATTTCTATTTCTACTACTACTACTACTTCTACTACTACTAATAATACTAATACTAATCTTTTCTTTCTTCTTCATGACATTATTTGTTTTCTTTTCTTTCTCGTGTTCCTCTTATATATATACTTTTTCGGAATTGTATACTAATTAATAAATGGAAAGTCAAATACACAAACTTAGTAATAATGTACAATATGACACTTACACTTCCTTGTGTTCCCTTCATTGTATACACTCAAGCTGGCAAACTATTCGAGTGTAGGTATACTAACACGCTCCCTGTGACCGTGGGAAGGAAGTGTAAGGGAAGGAAGTGGAATGAAAGTGGAAATAAAAGGGAAGTAGAAGGGTAGTGGAAGGGGTGAGAAGGGGATGATAAGTGGAATGTGAGGGAAGAGAATGGATGAAAAGATAAGTGGCAGGGCATGGAATCCAAATGGGAGGGAAGTAGACGGGAAGAGAAATGGCAGGGAAATGAAAAAGAAGTGGCTGGGAAGAGGAAGGGCAGGGAATTGGAGAGGAAGTGAGCGCATAACTGAGTGAACGTTAGCTGAGGGGGGTCGAAGGGCAGAGGAGAATTGGCCACTGCCGTGCGTGGTGTGTGGGAGCCAACGAGCCACTGAGGGAACGATACTTTGGTGGTGGTGGTGGGGGGGGGGGGGTGATGGTAGTTGTGGCAGTTACAGAGTTGCTACCATAATGATCGCTGGGGTCATTGGCCATGTGTGTGTGTGTGTGTGTGTGTGTGTGTGTGTGTGTGTGTGTGTGTGTGTGTGTGTGTGTGTGTGTGTGTGTGTGTGTGTGTGTGTGTGTCACTTTTGGTTTCACTTGGACAACCGTGACATCTGAGGCGAGGTCAGGTGGCCGCATTTCTTTCTTCACCACTTCACTATTTGTTCACCAAGAGGAATAACGTTGTGGTTCCTCTGTTCACGCCTAACCATCACCAAAACTCCGATAACCTCAACGACTATTATCACCACATGTAAGCGTGGAATAGCAATACAGATAAGATAAATACTACATTTTCCTATCTATAAAATTAGTACACAATGCTACTAGATCAAAAGTAAATACGTTGTAATGATTATAAGTAATAAACTAAATGTATATTATCGATAGCATGTTCCCTTATCAGCAATTATAAGTCAGTTGGGTCACCTTCCTCCCCCTAACGAGCATGTACTGTTGTATTAGTAGCTTCCTTATAACTACACACTACCCTAAGGACACACAACAAGTACATC
>JAPQNM010000008.1:8277513-8290013 GCA_029783475.1 Metacarcinus magister
TGTGATGTTGTGTGTGATGCAGGTGGTACAAGTGGTGGTAAAGGTTGTGATGTTGTGGGTGATGCAGGTGGTACAAGTGGTGGTGAGGGTTGTGATGTTGTGGGTGATGCAGGTGGTACAAATGGTGGTGAAGGTTGTGGTGATGTGGATGCCGCCACTTACCCAACCCTCACCGCCGGGGGCAACGTATTTTAGGGAGATTTGCGACTCACTAATTGGAGGCTTAACAGGGCAAGTCATACATCACCTCACAATTCTCTAATCACCTCACAATCCATTTCCATAATGCAGACGGGCCGCCAACGTGTTATAAAGCCTCATTAGCATAGTGTTTGCATAGGGAAACTGAGCGCATTTGCATAGAGCTCAAAACAAAATATTACCGTAGTCTCTTCTCAGTTTTACCTCCTCCGCCAGTGCCTTCAGCGTGAGTCAGGGTTTCTTCCTTCCTCAGGGTTTCAAAACTTCCCTCTGGCTACGTTGCAATTGCTCCCTGGGAAATTACAACACAGTGCACAGCGAGTCATCTGCTTCCCTTAGAAACCCCGCCATCTGTGATCCGCTTTGGGGGAAAATATATGGCCGGCGATTCATACAAACAGGAAATGAAAAGCTCCCAAGAATGGACTCCACGAACCACCAAGTGAGCAGAAAGTGCACTAGGGGCGTCATGGGAAAGAAAAGTTGATAAGCTGTTCATACACTCTCTCTCTCTCTCTCTCTCTCTCTCTCTCTCTCTCTCTCTCTCTCTCTCTCTCTCTCTCTCTCCTATTTGCGCTGGTTCAATTGCATTACGACGCTCTGCACTGTCTTTCTCTCTGATGGATGAGGCGTAGTAGAGCACTTTTATTCGTCCCTTGCTTACCTCTCACTTTCTTAGACGGAATGTTGATGCCATTAATCACGTGCAAGGTGTTGGGACGGGACACGGGCGAGGCGGAGAGCGAGGGGCGGCCGGCGTGGGAGAGAAGAGATGATTTATGGCTCACAACAGTCTTCTGAACCTCCGGTGTTGCAGAAGTTTGCTGTACGCGCTGTGAAAACCCTTTGAACACGCGGCTAATACCAGAGCACCTCAATTTATTCACGAGGAAATAAGAGAAATGTAAGAATGACTTCCTTTAAGAAATTTCAAACGTCTTTAGATGTGATAAAAAAGGTTCGTGATTCCATGAAATAAATCCTTGTTAATATAAAACTACGTATGAAAAATTTTGACCTTAGCTGTTATATCTAATAAGATGAGGAAGAATATATCAGAATCTTGTCACGGTACTGAACCACCTAAACACTCCTACGAAAATAAATTACGGAGAAAATTAGCATAAAGAAAAATTATAGCGAGGAAGCTATGTATAATTTCATAACAATACACAAAAAATTATGTTAAGAAGGAACAACTAAAAACCAAAAATTAAAAAGCAGACAGAAAGGTTACGTATAATAATGTATTATCTAGGAAGGCAATGAAACTCTCACTTCACATTAGGAAAGCAAACTATACTACAACATATCACAAACACGTAAAAAGCTAATTAATAATAATAATAATAGTAATACAGAAGAGATTAATACTCCCACGTCTTCCAATCTTCTAATTTTCCCTTCCACCTCTCACGCCCTTCCCCGCCACACCGTGTGTTTGCTACATTTCTTCATTTACTTTTATACTCCGAAGGCAAATTGGCGGAAGTTGCAAGAAGCATGTCATAACGAAGGTGTTTATTGTCCTGTGACGGAAGAATTATTCTTTTGTATATTTCTTTAGTTTTATTCATTATCATTATTATTATTATTATTATTATTATTATTATTATTATTATTATTATTATTATCATTATTATTATTATTATTATCATTATTATTATCATTATTATTATTATTATCATTATTATTATTATTACTATTACCATAATTATCATGTCTTGATGTATGCTCTCTCTCTCTCTCTCTCTCTCTCTCTCTCTCTCTCTCTCTCTCTCTCTCTCTCTCTCTCTCTCTCTCTCTCTCTCTCTCTCTCTCTCTCTCTCTCTCTCTCTCTCTCTCTCTCTCTCTCTCTCTCTCTCTCTCTCTTTCTCTCTGTAATAACCACCAGTAACTGAATTCTCCTTTTATAAGTCTTCTTCCTAATTCCCTCTCCTAATCTTACCTCCCTGACATGTCACACACACACACACACACACACACACACACACACACACACACACACACACACACACACACACACACACACACACACACACACACACACACACACGCACATGAATGATGATGATGATGATGATGATGATGATGATATTATACTACTACTACTGCAACTACTATTACTAATAATGATTGTAATAAAAATAATAATAATAATAATAATAATAATAATAATAATAATAATAATAATAATAATAATAATAACAATAACAAGAAAAACAATGATAATAGTAAATAGATTCATACTTAACTATATAAACACAATTTTCTGCAGCCTGACATCATTAAAGGTATGGCGTCACCAAGGAAAAGGGGCCCCAGGTGTAGACAGGTAGATGATGGAGTTCTAATTACTGCCTGCTAGCTATGAGTCGAGGGAACTACAGGTGATTGATGAGCAACGGAGGAGGAGGAGGAGGAGGAGGAGGAGGAGGAGGAGGAGGAGTAGGAGTAGTAGTAGTAGTAGTAGTAGTAGTAGTAGTAGTAGTAGTAGTAGTAGTAGTAGTAGTAGTAGTAGTAGTAGGAGGAGGAGGAGGAGGAGGAGGAGGAGGAGGTGGAGGTGGAGGCATAACACAGAGAGAAGATGTTCAAGGGAAGTGAAAGGGAAGCGTGGAGGTCTACAAAGGAGGGTCTGTGAAATCAATCTCCTGACCTTGCTGGTGCCTCTCATTTATATTTATTAAAACACACTTATCCCACCCCCCCCCCTCCACCCCCAACACCCACCCACACACACACACACACACACCCACCCACTCACCCACACACACACACACACACACACACACACACACACACACACACACACACACATACACACACACACACACACACATACATTATCTTGAATGGAGATAATGTTAATGAATGTATTAATTTTGCGTGTGTAGTGGGTTAGAGAGAGAGAGAGAGAGAGAGAGAGAGAGAGAGAGAGAGAGAGAGAGAGAGAGAGAGAGAGAGAGAGAGAGAGAGAGAGAGAGAGAGAGAGAGAGAGAGAGAGAGAGAGAGAGAGAGAGAGAGAGAGAGAGAGAGAGAGAGAATGGAGGAAGTAAAATATAATGAGAGGAAAAATGAAATACTGAGACAGTTGTGGGAAGAGAAAATAATAAAAATTGAGATGGTGGAAGAAAGGGAATAAAGAAATTAAGAAAACGATAAGAATAAAAGAGAAATGAGAGAATGATGGAGAAAGGGAAGAAAATAGGTAGGAAGGGAAGGCATGAGAGAGAGAGAGAGAGAGAGAGAGAGAGAGAGAGAGAGAGAGAGAGAGAGAGAGAGAGAGAGAGAGACCCTACAAGTCTTCATTGGCCTCAACTTCTTAATAGGTACAAGACCAAACTCTGTGGGACGCTGCGACGCTTGGATCTTCTCTACCAGCGCGAAGAGAGAGAGAGAGAGAGAGAGAGAGAGAGAGAGAGAGAGAGAGAGAGAGAGAGAGAGAGAGAGAGAATATACAATGAGTGATACAGACCCATTACGATAATTCATCAAGGAAGCTAAACACCCCACAAAGTTTAACCCCAAAACCTCCTTTCCCAGCCTGCAGGAAGACCCGGCCGGAGGAGATCTAAGAGAGTGAGTGAGTTGGTTCCCACGGAGGAGTGAGTGTCTAGGCGCGTGAGGCAGCGAGCCAGCCATTGTGATCCTCCTGAGCAAGAACCTCCCACGTCTGTGAATGGCCGCGGCGCCTCATTAAAGCGAGGTACTGACGTGTTCTGAGGCCAATGGGAGGTTTCATGACTCACGATGGAAGGAGTATGATCAAGGAAGAGAGAAAGAGAGACGGCGAGGGAGACAGCAGGGAGGATGGAGGGAGATGGAATGGGAGGGAGGGAAGGAGAGGAAAGAGACGTGAGAGGGTGAGACATGGAGGGCCGCCCAGGAACGACGCAACACAACTCCTTCGTGATATAATAAACTCACTCGCCCTCATAATTCGGACTATCGCTGGGGACTGAGACCTCAATTACTGCACGCCGCCATAACTCAGTTCCACGCCACTCGCCACGCGGGGAGCCACGCCCTCGGGAGGGCTATCGTGGATGACCCATAATGACGTGCAGGCCAGAAAGCGACCGCGTGAGGGGAATTAAAATGATATAAACGCGACAACACGACTTGTTCTGAAATACGATAAATAATGAAATAAAGACCAACATTTATAAACAAACAAATAAGAAAGTTAGTAAATAATCAAATAAATGAATTAAGGCATGAGGAAATGAATAAATATATAAACAAATAAATAAATGAATACCAAAACAAATAAGATAAAATAAATACCAGCACCATTAATATAAAGTAAATCGAGATAGGTTAATGGAAAAGTGTTGTGTGCAATTTTTTTTCCCTCCCTCTTGACTGATAATTATAAACAAAGTAGAAAGTGACAGCAGAAGTAGGACACGAGACGCCGATCAACATGTATGTACAACACCAACATGTCAGGAGAGAGGGAGAGAGAGAGAGGGGAAAAAAAATATACCCGTAATAACAAAGGAAAGAAAATGGATGGATCACAAAGGTATGTTCCCCTTGGCTGAAGCGAGGCAAGATTTATGCAATAATAAGAAGAGAAAGAATATTGCTGACGAAGACTCAATCGAGGTGGAAGAGGAGGAGGAGGAGGAGCATCATGAGGAGCAGGAGGAGAGGAGGAGGAGAGGGAGGGAGTCAAAGGGTCAGACGTGGGTGTGAGAGATTTTCGAAACAAGTGATAAAAAAAAGGGACACAATGATGGGTGATAGCAAAGGAGGGAAGGTGAGGAAGGGACGAGGGAGGTTTATGAGGAGGAGGGTGTGAGGGACGAGGTGTTGGAGAGGTGTAAATTAAGACATGTAAAGTTCAAAAGAGGAGGAGGAGCATCATCAGGAGGAGGAAGAGGAGGAAGAGGAGGAAGAGGAAGAGGAGGAGGAGGAGGAGGAAGAAGAGGAGGCCTAATATAGGGTGGAAAGCATATCAAGGAGGTGGAAGAGGATAAGGTTCATGATAAGAAAAGTGTGAAAGGGGAAGAAGAAGAAGAATGAAAAGAGTAATAAAAGGAAAAGTGTAATATAGACTAAAGAGAAAAGAGAAGGAAAGGATGATGATGATAACGATAATAATAACGATATTTTGTAATGATTATGATACTGGTAATAATATCAAGGATGAAAATGATAATGATGATAAAATAATAATAATAACAATAATAATAATAGTAAGAAGAAGATATAGAAGAAAACGAAGATGATGATGATGACGATAACGATAACAATGATGATGGAGATGAAGGAAGAAGAGCCAACCCAGGAATAGGAAAAGAGAGAGAGAGAGAGAGAGAGAGAGAGAGAGAGAGAGAGAGAGAGAGAGAGAGAGAGAGAGAGAGAGAGAGAGAGAGAGAGAGAGAGAGATAGGGTTGAGGTGGGACTTAAGATAAAGAGGACAAGACGTGGCGGGAAGGACGAACAAGAGAGGTCAGGCATGGAAAAAAACACACACACACACACACACACACACACACACACACACACACACACACACACACACACACACACACACACACACACACACACACACACACACATTACGTCTCACGAAGAAAGAGGAGATACAAAAAAAAAGAGAGAGCGAGATAAAAAAAAAAAACTTATTTAACACATGAATAACAATCCAAAACCTCTATACATGTTCCTAATGTTTTAATGAGGAAAGACAACAATGGTAAGTTTCTCCTGCCATTCGCACGCCTCCTGAAGAAACCTTTTGCCTTTTTAGGGGGAAGAGGAAGGAGGCTGAAGGAGGGATGTAGGGAAGACTAGCAAGGTACTGGAAAGCCTCTAGGGGGTAAGGAGGGTTCAAGGGAAGGGCTAGAGAGGGGGTAGGGATGGAAGGACTTGGGGTTGTAAGGACGCCTGACAGCTCCGTTGGGATTCCTGAAAGATTTGAATACGAAGAAGAGTTGTAAGGATGATTAAGAAGCGTGAGAGGAATGGAGATGGGAAGCCTTAGCGATGGGGGTGGAAGAAGGAGGGAGGGAGGGAGGGAGAGAGGGAAGGAAGAAGAGAAGAGAAGAGAGAGGAAAGGTAAGTGAGAGGGAGTGAGGGATAGCTAGAGTAGACTGGAATAGGGAATTATAAGAAGGCATGAACACAAGAAAAAGGAGAAAGGAATGGAAATAGTAAGAGAAAGAGAGAGAGAGAGAGAGAGAGAGAGAGAGAGAGAGAGAGAGAGAGAGAGAGAGAGGAGAGAGAGAGAGAGAGAGAAGAGAGAGAGAGAGAAGAGAGAGAGAGAGGAGAGAGAGAGAGAGAGAGAGAGAGAGAGAGAGAGAGAGAGAGAGAGAGAGAGAGAGAGAGAGAGAGAGAGAGAGGAGAGAGAGAGAGAGAGAGAGAGAGAGGAGAGAGAGGAGAGAGAGAGAGAGAGAGAGAGAGAGAGAGAGAGAGAGAGAGAAAATGCATAACTAACATAAGACAAAGACAACAGGTGTGGGCCAAACATTCTGAGTCCCCAATAGCTTCTCTGGTGTGTGAAGACGCTTGAACTCACCATAACCAAAAATTTCTCAACACTTCAAGCGAGACGTTGGTTATAGCCTCGACATGCAGACAAGTGGCTCTAATACACAAAATAGTCTGAGGGAAAGAACTACCGTCCGGTCATCTTGTGGTTACCAAACTCTTGTTACTCGCTTCACAGCATGTCTTAACAAGCACCACCTGATATATGCCAGGTAGTTCGACGGCAAGAACAAGTATTCAGCTGCTCACCTGCTTTTGTTATCGACGAGCAACACTAGCTATGGCCTGGAATAACACAACATGACTGGAATCTTGGCACTCGACACTGAGGAAGCCCGGTACAGCGTGTGGCACCGATCGTTGTGGAAAATTTCGGGCAGATGGTGTGGACAGGTACTTGTAGGAGCTGCAACAAGATTTCCTCAGCAAACACCACCTGAGCGTCATCTTGAATGGCCTGGCAGGTGTTGCTGCACTCCACCGAAACAAAACTACTTTCATGTGGTTTCTTGGGAATCTTGCGTAAATCAGCCACCGAGCCTCGTCCTGGATGGCGACGAGCTCAAGTTAGGCGTAGGTGGAAGGTCGATGTAATGACCCCAATGATCATTATGCTTTGCCGCATTACCGCATGGAAACACAAAGATGAATTAGCGATATACAATACAAAGCTGTTGGTCGTGTTAGGGTCTTACACTGGCGTCACTTTATCAGGGAGGTGTTGAGGCCCAGGCCGAGGATGAGGTGCAGAGGGTCATGCATTATTGAAATCGCTAGTCTCTTTGGGAAATTATTAAGGAAACTGATCATCTGAAATTTTTTTATATTTGCTAATCGATTTTGATTTTTTAAGCTATGTTGTACATAGAAATAATGTAATACTTTCAGCTATGTTGCAGGTCATTTCATTGGAAAGTTTTATTTCTAAAAATAAATTTATTTGGTTTAAAAAAAAAAAAAACTAAGATCATTAATGTGGATTTAAAACTTCCCCAATGTTGATGAAAAATATACCAGATATTCCTTACAAAATTACCAATTAATAGACAAAATACCTTGCTCAATTAGAATTTTAGTTTAGATGCTAATATATTTTGTTTAATGGTATAATTTTTTTTAGTAAGTAAATTTTTTTTCATGATAGATACCCGTCATATATAACAAAGAGTTGTGCTGAAATATCATAAATCTTTACAATACTAAAGCGTTACAATATCCAAATCCACATATTGCTCGTGCTTAACCTGGAGCTGAATAATCAACAATAAAAACACACTCTTCAGCAAGGTGTGGGAATGACAGGATGAATAGTCAGAATACAAGCCTTCAGCACCGCTGTAGAGGATAAAACAACAGTGGGAGGTCCATCTACAGCTAAATCCACTGCCAGGGTTGAGGAGAATTTCTAAGGCAATAATCTTGCAGCATTATACAGTTGTAAACTCAAAAAATAGAAGAAAACACAATGATAGCTTGATTTACAAAATGTACGTATTTTGCTTTCCAATAATGCTTTTCGTGAATATAGGTTAACGTTTGAGCCAGATGACATGAACAATGCTAAAATTAGTAAGAAAAATGGAACGGAAGAGCCGGAGGTGCAGCATGACTTGTTGCGAGAGCGAGAGAGAGAGAGAGAGAGAGAGAGAGAGAGAGAGAGAGAGAGAGAGAGAGAGAGAGAGAGAGAGAGAGAGAGAGAGAGAGAGAGAGAGAGAGAGAGAGAGAGAGAGAAATAAGAGTCAAGAGAAAAAATACAATATGCAAGAAAAATACTATTACATATAATAAAAAGTTACATTGGAAAAACAGATAGCAGGAGGGTATCTACTGAACTGCATACGAATAATAATAGACTACGGATAGATGATCAGGATAGAATAGAACAAGGCTCCCCCTCACCCATCCTTCCCTCTAACAACGTGCTGGTAAGAAACAGATACTTTGTAGAAAATGAAGACATGGAAAATTTATAGTGAAAAATGAAAACAGGAAAACTAGATAAAGGAGGAAGAAGAAGAGGAGGACGAGAAAAGGAGTATATGATAAGGATAAAATTAAAGAGATGAGGGAAAAGAAGAGGGAGAAAAAGAACAAGAAAAACAAATAAGGAGAGAAGAATACCACCACCACCACCACCTCCACGACCACCACCACCACCACCACCACCACCACCACCACCACCACCACCACCACCACCACCACCACCACCACCACCACCACCACTATCATCAGCTCTCTCTCTTTCTCACAACACATCGTCCCAGGAAGAGCAACGTTGTCCATACTGACAGCAACTTTCCGCCTGCCTGCCCCCCACCACCAATCTCTCTCTCTCTCTCTCTCTCTCTCTCTCTCTCTCTCTCTCTCTCTCTCTCTCTCTCTCTCTCTCTCTCTCTCTCTCTCTCTCTCTCTCTCTCTCTCTCTCTCTCGCAAGGGCAGTGAGTGTCCGTGATTGCAGGAAAATATCAAGTGCAATGGCCGCTTGGTGACGCTTGAACATGGAAGAAAATACTTAATTTCAGGAGGAGGAGGAAGAGGAGGAGGAGGAGGAGGAGGAGGAGGAGGAGGAGGAGGAGGAGGAGGAGGAGGAGGAGGAGGAGTTAGAAGAGGAGGAAATGGAAGCACATGGGAAAACATTACTAGAGGTCAGTGATGAAAAAATATAATAACTTCGTAAGATTATGTGAAACAAGGAAAAGAAAATTAAGTAATAAATTTAGAATATAATACAGAATGATAAGAATATATGAAGGCGTTGATGACATATAATAACGTGAGATTATTGAAATGATGCACGTACACACACACACACACACACACACACACACACACACACACACACACACACACACACACACACACACACACACACACACACTAAGGAGGAAATAAATAAAAAATAAAAAAATGAAAAGTTACCAGAATTAGAATAGCTATTTAACATTATAAATTTGTAGTTGATTAATATTACAATTCAGGCATTACAACGGGTTAGAATTATATTAAACGAAGAGTAAAGTTGAGGGGGGGGAAGTGAGGCAGTGAGGTGGTAACAAGGGGGAATGTTTAGGTCCAGGATCGCTGATATAGCATCTTCACCTCAATGGGTTCCCTGTGTTCATAACGAGTACACGATGGTGAGTCTATAAATCACTCCTCTCTGTACCACAACACTACACATATGTATCTGAAACCTTATGATAGCAAACACATGAGTAGCTTCAGTTCTCTCTCTCTCTCTCTCTCTCTCTCTCTCTCTCTCTCTCTCTCTCTCTCTCTCTCTCTCTCTCTCTCTCTCTCTCTCTTTCCTCACCCCTGCCTTGCGTGACCCTCGACGTTCATTTGTCTCCCCGTTGGTAATGATGGGAACCTTGATTGATGTTCATTTGTTTTTTTCTTGTTCCAATTTCATTATCGCTGATCACATTTACCGCCAGAGGTCCTTTCCATCACTCTTTATTATTTATGAGCACCAGTGAGTTCCAAATATGAACGAAAATCAAGATGGCAATATAAAGTTTTTAAATCAATACGAGGACTTTTTGGACTAATAAAAAAAAAGTTTGAGGGGATTATAAAGTTAAGAATTCTGAGGGTTTTTTTTTCTTTTTCTAATATTCGTAATTCAAAATGTAGTTGGGATTGACTAAGATGTATATCGCAACAATAAACTTTAAAATGGAAATAAAAAAAGTGTTGCAAGTAGGAAGATTACTATTGTTATTATCCTGTTTCCTTTTATACATTCTCTCTTTTCTCTCTCCTCTCATCTGTCTGCCAGTCAAGATATTTTCCTTCATCTCATTTCCTTTACAATCTTACTTCCCTCTAAATTACCCTCTTTCTTTTTCCCCTAACTTCCTTCCTCCCCTCTCTCTTCATTCCTCCTATCTCCCCTCTCCCTTCCTCCCTCCCCTCTTCCTTCCTCCCCTCTCCCTACCTTCCCTCCCTTCCTCTCCTCTCCAAGTCTCTCGAGGACAACACTGTGTGACGATGGTGGCGTCTTCAGGACAAATGACACCAGTAAGAAATTGGACTTTCCCACCTCTCTCTCTCTCTCTCTCTCTCTCTCTCTCTCTCTCTCTCTCTCTCTCTCTCTCTCTCTCTCTCTCTCTCTCTCTCTCCTACAATCTTGATCCTCCTAACTTTCATCCCTCCCCGCCTACTCACTTTCTGTAATCCCTCGTCCTCTTTCTCCACGCCCTCTAGTCCTCCTCCTCCTCCTCCTCCTCCTCCTCCTCCTCCTCCTCCTCCTCCTCCTCCTCCTCCTCCTCCTGGTTTAGGCAGAAGTATCATTAGCCTTTTGCTGGTCAACCACGCGGGTGATCAGGAAGTCGTCGCCATATGTTAACAGTGAGGAGATGGAGGAAGTGGAGGAGGAGGAGGAGGAGGAGGAGGAGGAGGAGGAGGAGGAGGAGGAGGAGGAGGAGGAGGAGGAGGAGGAGGAGGACTGGGAAAGTTTAACGATAAAGTTTATAAAAAAAAAAAGAGGATGAAAAAAACGATCATTAGAAGATGATGATGATGATGATGATGATGATGATGATGATGATGATAATGATAATGATAATGATAATGATAATGATAATGATAATAATAATAATAATAATAATAATAATAATCTATCTATCCATCAATATACCTAGTTTATATCCTCATACAAAGGGGTTAGCCGAGACAAGATACTTAGGTTTGAGGAACACTTTACCCTCCCCTCCCCCTCTGTGTCCTGGCTTTGCATAGTGGCGAATACAGAGGAGGGGCTTCCTAGACCCCTTGCTCCATCCCTTATGGTCACCTTTTACGACCCACAGGAATACGGTGGTGGTTTTCCTGCTGCCCCCACCACACATATATACTACTACAACATATGGTTCAGGGAGATAATAATAATAATAATAATAATAATAATAATAATAATAATAATAATAATCTATCATACTATCTACATATGTACCAGGTAGTTTCTCTCTATAAAGGGATAGCCAAGACAAGGCATGCTAGGCTTCATGGAGACATTACTTCCACTTCCCTCTCAGCACTTTATCTTTTCGTAGCAGAGTATACAGAGGAGGGGCTGCCCAGACACTACCAATAATAATAAAAGTGATCATTATAACAGTAAAAATTAAATCCATGATCAATATTAATAAACTTGCATTATATATATAAAAAAAAAGAAGTTTAAAATAATTCCCCTACTGTTGTATGTGAGAAGCTATAGCAATACTCATCCCATTCTCTGTGCAATGAAGGGGAAACCATGATTTGCTTTTTTTAATTCTCCCTCGCCAAATTAAATTATCAAAAAGTTCCATTTTGTTGCGTATAATGTAGCAAAACATATTCATATCATATATTTTTCCCCTCTTTGGATGATACAACACCAGCCTCGTGCAATTTTTTTTAGTACATAAAATAATACAAACTGTGGGTGACGGCGGTGAGAATGTGATGAAGGAATAGATGGTGCGAGGAGGATGTGATAAGGAGGACGAGTGTGATGAAGGAGCAGGGGAAACAAGGGTGGGGGCAGGAAGGAATGTAAAATCTGTGTGTGCGTAATGAGGGAGATAAGATTACAAGTGTATGAATAAAAAAAAAGTAAGAAAGAGGAGATAGTGGAAAGAGAGACAGAAATGTGCAAAGGAGTAGAGAATGTGCTTCAGGTGGAAGATTATCAAAGAGTGTGACGAATAAGAGAGAAAAGGAATAAGGATGTAAGGAGACAGAGTAAATAAGGAAGACAGGAGGATAATAACAAAGACTGTGGAGAGGGAGGAGTGTGAAAGGGAGAG
>JAPQNM010000008.1:8292513-8299237 GCA_029783475.1 Metacarcinus magister
AGAGAAAGAAAAGAATAAGAAAAGAAAAAGAAAGAAAAAAGAGAGGTGTTGACCCGAGAGGGTTTGTTTATTTTCAGTAATAACAAAGAAGGGTCATGGAAGGAGAAGGAGGAGGAGGAGGAGGAGGAGGAGGAGGAGGAGGAGGAGGAGGAGGAGGAGGAGGACGAAAATGAGGAGGAGGAGCAGGAGCAGGAGAATGAGAATGAGAAGGAAAAGGAGGAGAAGGAGGAGGAGGAGGAGGAGGAGGAGGAGGAGGAGGAGGAGGAGGAGTGTCCGTAGAAGTCCTAGAACCGTTTGCTACAAAAAGCATCACAATTTGTACATCACAATCCACTTTTCATGTTACACGTCCACGTTGCTTTTCCCTTAATTTCCTCATTATATATTTAACACAAAAATGAAAATGTTTGCAAGCATCCGATGCATGTCTGTGGTGATGGGTTTGGTGGTGTTGGTGGTGACCGTGTGGGACGTGGTGCTCGACGCCCACAAGATGAACTCAGTAGTGAACACTTGGCTGAGGGAATGTCCTCACACCTCCCTCCTGGGGAAGGTGCGTTGATTTTACCTTCAAGTTGCGTTGATTCTACCGTGAAGTTGCGTTAATTTTACCTGCAAGTTGCGTTGATCCTAAGTTTTATTTTTCTCATTTTCCAATATAAATTCCATGATAGTTTGTCTATACTACATAATATCGCTTCCTCTTCTGACCAGCTTCGGCTGGAGGGAGGAGTGGGTGGGGAGGAGCCTTTTACTTTGCTGTCCTTTTGTCTCTATCAAGTAGATATTAATGTAGTAGTGCAGCCACACAGACAGCCTCGTTAGGTGCAGTAGTATTTCGTGTAGGAAGTGTATAATAAAGCACTAACAAGATAAACAAAACATTCCATCACACTTATTTGCAAGTAAGAATATTCTGTTCAGGTGTTCATAGTAAAGTAAATATAGTAAACTTTTTCTAACTTTATCAAACATTTTTTAATATAACAGCTCTTTATCGTACAGTACAGTCTACTATATAATGATTTATCATACTCTCCAGTATTTCGATCAAATGGCAACATCTGGCATCCCTCCACTATGACTTAATAATCTTTACATCCTATTGAAATGGAACTATTTTTGTGATTTGTCATTACAGATACAATCTATATTATTCATGACATCAATGTATCAGTAGTGCACGTCGATAACGCTTTCATAAATTATTCGGTTCTTAGGCCATGCTGAAACTTTTTGACACAGAATTTCTTATTATGTTTAAATCTAGATGATAACTGTTCCAAGATGTTCGTAACTCTAACTTACGTTTGAAAATACATTGTAATTATTCATGGAGAAAGCCCAAGGTAAGTTGACTGAAAACAAATATTTTGAATATGTGGAAGCTTTTTCTTTCTTAGTGTGTGTGTGTGTGTGTGTGTGTGTGTGTGTGTGTGTGTGTGTGTGTGTGTGTGTGTGTGTGTGTGTGTGTGTGTGTGTGTGTGTGACGATATATTATTGATGATATAGTCTATAATGTCGATAATATCAATTTCTCTACTTTAAGTACATAATATGACACCATTAATAGATAAGTACCGGTATGGTATTTCATCTGAGGACACTTAGTGATGGTTATGTTACGAAGAGTTCAAACACCTTACATTCTATGCTGTTATCTCGCCGTTGTCCATGATGGTGATGTTGATAAATCAGTCGGTTTGTCTGCCTCACATTGCAAGTAAGAGCAATACAATTTCCCTGCAGATATTTTTTCTTCATCTCAAGTAAGAATACTCCAGGTTATGTGTCACACAAAGTAAAGTTAATATATAACCAATAGCTTCCTGCCGTAGTTTATATGCTTGTAGTTGTTTAAATGCCCAAAGTAAATAGTTAATTGAATGAAGTAAACCTTGGATCAGAAAAACATTTATCCAATTAATCCGAACGCCATATGGTCAGTATTATATAGAGAGTGTGCACACGATGCCAGTACAGTTTAATAGACAGTCCTTCAGACTTTAATGTCATCGCGTCAGTGTACAGGAAAACAAATGGCCATTCATAATCGTATTTCTAAAATGCACGAATACAATAATTATACATTAATTACATTACACCATAATATATTACATTATAATGTAATATGATAAGGCAATATAAAGGGCGCACACACACACACACACACACACACACACACACACACATGACTTCTTACCACCGGGGAATGCTTCTATCACATTGGTAGTTGCCAGATGTCGCCATTAGTATGAAAGATTCTGAAAACTGTGTCACTACTTCGTCCAGTCTACTGTACCAGTGTGTACTCAGTGTGCATGGCAAGGTGTAATGTTTAGGGACAAAGTATCAGAAGCTTATTTCCTTGCCAATCATTTCAAGAGTTTTGTGGAAGATGTATAATTATATAATTGATTCAGCTTATATATTTATTATTATAATTATTAATATTTATTTACTCCAACAGCAACACTTCCTTAACATGTATTATTATTAATTTCAAAACTTTTAACTTAAATATAAGTTTTCGTGGGTTTGTGATGAAAATGGATTCGTGAAATTTTTGGCCAGAAGATTTCCACCAGAATTTTAGTCCAAAATAGTTTAGTAATTTTATAAGTAAAGTATTAGTCCTACAACAAAGATGTATAGAAACAAAGTTGTTCAGCTTGACAAGTTCTATCTGATGGTGTCATCCGTTTGTAAGTTACTCTTTTGGTTTACGAGAAAAATGTAATTAAATAGAAGTTTAGTGTAAAATACAAATAGTTCAATATCTCCATTACTTACATTCCGATTACATTCTAGTAAAGCTCAAAGGAACGGGCGTCTCCTGCTCTATATTTACTATTACATATATTTTTTACGTAAACCTCATACTTTTCGAGTTATTTTGAAAAACATGATTTCAAGAAAAAAATCTTAGGTGTTACCCTTGAAAATTTCGTGAAAAACTTCCACACCTCGGAATTTCATGAAAATTTGTCCCTAAAGGTTTTCAGTCAAACTGAACACGAATCTGGACTCAGTTTTATCATTACTATAATATTAAACACTATATACGCATGTGTGATACGCCTAAAACTATTTATTCTCTCTATTTATCTCTCTATCTCTATCGCGCTCTCTCTCTCTCCCTCTCTCCAAACTCCTACAGCAAAATCATAATATTCTCCCCCTCCTCCCCCCTCCCCCTCCTCCTCCTCCTCCTCCTCCTCCTCTGTGTCTTCCTTCTTAAATAGTCTTCAGTGGACCAAAAAGCGCCAATATTTATTTTTATCATTAATATTTATTTTTATCATTAATATTTATTTTTATCATTAATATTTATTTTTATCATTAATATTTATTTTAATCATTAATATTTATTTTTATCATTAATATTTATTTTTATCATTAATATTTATTTTTATCATGATTATTTATTTTTATCACTAATATTTATTTTTATCATTAATATTTATTTTTATCATTAATATTTATTTTTATCATTAATATTTATTTTTATCATTAATATTTATTTTTATCATTAATATTTATTTTTATCATTAATATTTATTTTTATCATTAATATTTATTTTTATCATTATTATTTATTTTTATCACTAATATTTATTTTTATCATTAATATTTATTTTTATCATTAATATCTATTTTTATCATTAATATTTATTTTTATCATTAATATTTATTTTTATCATTAATATATATTTTTATCATTAATATATATTTTTATAATTAATATATATTTTTATCATTAATATTTATTTTTATCATTATTATTTATTTTTATCATTAATATTTATTTTTATCATTAATATTTATTTTTATCATTAATATTTATTTTTATCATTAATATTTATTTTTATCATTATTATTTATTTTTATCACTAATATTTATTTTTATCATTAATATTTATTTTTATCATTAATATCTATTTTTATCATTAATATTTATTTTTATCATTAATATTTATTTTTATCATTAATATATATTTTTATCATTAATATATATTTTTATAATTAATATATATTTTTATCATTAATATTTATTTTTATCATTATTATTTATTTTTATCATTAATATTTATTTTTATCATTAATAATTATTTTTATCATTAATATATATTTTTATCATTAATATATATTTTTATCATTAATATTTATTTTTTATCATTAATATATATTATTATCATGAGTATATATTTTTATCATTAATATATATTTTTATCATTAATATTTATTTTTATCATTAATATTTATTTTTATCATTAATATTTATTTTTATCATTAATATTTATTTTTATCATTAATATTTATTTTTATCATTAATATTTATTTTTATCATTAATATTTATTTTTATCATTAATATTTATTTTTATCATTATCATTTATTTTTATCACTAATATTTATTTTTATCATTAATATTTATTTTTATCATTAATATTTATTTTTATCATTAATATTTATTTTTATCATTAATATATATTTTTATCATTAATATTTATTTTTATCATTAATATTTATTTTTATCATTAATATATATTTTTATCATTAATATTTATTTTTATCATTAATATATATTTTTATCATTAATATTTATTTTTTATCATTAATATTTATTTTTATCATTAATATATATTTTTATCATTAATATATATTTCTATCATTAATATTTATTTTTATCATTAATATATATTTTTATCATTAATATTTATTTTTATCATTAATATTTATTTTTTATCATTAATATCTATTTTTATCATTTATATATATTTTTATCAATAATATTTATTTTTATTATTAATATTTATTTTTATCATTAATATATATTTTTATCATTACTATATATTTTTATCATTAATATATATTTTTATCATTAATATTTATTTTTATCATTAATATTTATTTTTATCATTAATATTTATTTTTATCATTAATATATATTTTTATCATTAATATTTATTTTTATCATTAATATATATTTTTTCATTAATATATATTTTTATCATTAATATATATTTTTATCATTAATATTTATTTTTTATCATTAATATATATTTTTATCATTAATATATATTTTTATCATTAATATTTATTTTTATCATTAATATATATTTTTATCATTAATATATATTTTTATCATTAATATATATTTTTATCATTAATATTTATTTTTTAATCATTAATATATATTTTTATCATTAATATTTATTTTTATCATTAATATTTATTTTTATCATTAATATTTATTTTTATCATTAATATATATTTCTATCATTAATATTTATTTTTATCATTAATATATATTTTTATCATTAATATATATTTTATCATTAATATATATTTTTATCATTAATATATATTTTTATCATTAATATTTATTTTTATCGTTAATATATATTTTTATCATTAATATATAATTTTATCATTAATACTTATTTTTATCATTAATATATATTTTTATCATTAATATATATTTTTATCATTAATATATATTTTTTTAATTAATATATATTTTTATCATTAATATTTATTTTTATCATTAATATATATTTTTATCATTAATATTTATTTTTATTATTAATATATATTTTTATCATTAATATATATTTTTATCATTAATATATATTTTTATCATTAATATTTATTTTTTATCATTAATATATATTTTTATCATTAATATTTATTTTTATCATTAATATATATTTTTATCATTAATATTTATTTTTATCATTAATATTTATTTTTTATCATTAATATATATTTTTATCATTAATATATATTTTTATCATTAATATATATTTTTATCATTAATATATATTTTTATCATTAATATTTATTTTTATCATTAATATATATTTTTATCATTAATATATAATTTTATCATTAATACTTATTTTTATCATTAATATATATTTTTATCATTAATATATTTTTTTATCATTAATATTTATTTTTATCATTAATATTTATTTTTATCAATAATATATATTTTTATCATTAATATTTATTTTTATCATTAATATTTATTTTTATCATTAATATATATTTTTATCATTAATATATATTTCTATCATTAATATTTATTTTTATCATTAATATATATTTTTATCATTAATATTATTTTTATCATTAATATTTATTTTTATCATTAATATTTATTTTTATCATTAATATATATTTTTATCATTAATATATATTTTTATCATTAATATATATTTTTATCATTAATATATATTTTTATCATTAATATATATTTTTATCATTAATATTTATTTTTATCATTAATATATATTTTTATCATTAATATTTATTTTTATCATTATATATTTATTTTATCATTACTATATATTTTTATCATTAATATATATTTTTATCATTAATATATATTTTTATCATTAATATATATTTTTATCATTAATATATAATTTTATCATTAATATATATTTTTATCATTAATATATATTTTTATCATTAATATATATTTTTATCATTAATATTTATTTTTTATCATTAATATATATTTTTATCATTAATATATATATTTTATCATTAATATTATTTTTATCATTAATATATATGTTTATCATTAATATATATTTTTATCATTAATATATATTTTTACAATTAATATTTATTTTTTAATCATTAATATATATTTTTATCATTAATATCATTAATATTTATTTTTATCATTAATATATATTTTTATCATA
>JAPQNM010000008.1:8299337-8304337 GCA_029783475.1 Metacarcinus magister
AATCATAATTTTTTTAAAAATCTATAAATCGAACACTTATTAAAGACCTCGGCAGTGTAAGGGTTAATACTGGCAATAAGTTATGTTTAACCTGCCATTACCACCGAAACGAAGGATGCGAGGGGATTTCATTGAAATTTTCAAGATAATCAAAGGATTTGATAATATCAATACAGAAGATTACATTAATTTTGATTGATCAAATATAAAAAGAAGACATCATTCTTTTAAGATTACTGGTAAAAGATTCACATCAAACAAAGCCAAGCACTTCTTTTTCAATCGGATCGTTAACGTTTGGAACTCCCTGCCCGCCAATGTCGTCGACAGTAAAACAATTACTACGTTCAACAATAGACTTGACAAATATTTAGAAGCCAATCCACAACTAAAATACTATCCGTTAACGTAGCAAACTTTGAGTAAGTTCATCCTGATGTACCTAACTTACGAAATGTCGATTCAAAAGACGTCGCTAGTGGCCTGACATCGCTTGCCAGGAAGTAGTGGTAGCAGTAGTGGTAGTGACAGTAGTGGTAGTAGTAGTGGTAGTAGTAGTGGTAGTGACAGTAGTGGTAGTGACAGTAGTGGTTAGTAGTAGTGGTAGTGACAGTAGTGTTGGTAGTAATAGTGGTAGTGACAGTAGTGGTAGTAGTAGTGGTGACAGTAGTGATAGTAGTAGTGGTGGTAGTAGTAGTGGTAGTAGTAGTGGTAGCAGTAGTGGTAGTGACAGTAGTGGTAGCAGTAGTGGTAGTGACAGTAGTGGTAGTAGTAGTGGTAGCAGTAGTGGTAGCAGTAGTGGTAGTGACAGTAGTGGTAGTAGTAGTGGTAGTGACAGTAGTGGTAGTAGTAGTGGTAGCAGTAGTGGTAGTGACAGTAGTGATAGTAGTAGTGGTAGTAGTAGTGGTAGTGACAGTAGTGACAGTCTGGTCTTGGTTGTCCTTCCTTCCCCTGCCAGCCATGGGTGGGGGGAGAAGCCTTCACCCTTACTATCCTGTATCCTTCACTCTAGACTAGATAGTGTACTCACAAACAGCCTCGTAAGGGCCAGCAGGCCTGTTGCTGTTTGTTCTTCCTATGTGTTCCTATGTGTTCCTCTTGAAAAAAATATGATTTCAGCCAAGGATGGGACAACGTATTTTAGTTAGGTTAGGTTAAGGTTTTGTTAATATTTGAACACAACTCATGACAATTGTTACCAAGGTGTTCCGGTCACGCTGGTCACGAATCTGGAATTAGTTTTGTCATTACTAGAATATTTTGTATTTTTTATTTTGTGGCTCGAAAATTCCACCAGAATTGAGGTCGATAAAGTTTTTTCTCATTTTACTACGTCAATATTAGTCCTACAGGAAAATTGTATATATATAAAGTTGTGTAGTTTGATAATGTCTATCTCATACCGTCATCAGATTTCCAATAACTCTAATACTTATGAAGATAATTTAAATAATGTGAAAGATATTAATGCATAATACTTTACACTCCTACATCTTTAATTATTACCCAATTTCAATTTCGTATAGCTGAATAGAACGGCCGTCTCCTGCTCTTTATTTTATATTATACACGATTTTTACATAAACTCAATACATTTCGAGTTATTTCAAAATATATGATTTAGCAAAATAAATCTAAGGGTGTACCCTACAAATTTCATGGAAAATTTCCACACTTCCGAATCTCATGAAAATTTATACAATGATGTTTTGGGTGAAAATGAACAAGAATCTGGACTTATTTTTATCATTACTATAATATTTATCAAGTAATTATTTAGTAGTAATGTAACCACACATCATTAATATTTATTTCTATCATTAATATTTATTTTTTATCATTAATATTTATTTTTATCATTAATATTTATTTTTATCATTAATATTTATTTTTATCATTAATATTTATTTATATCATTATTATTTATTTTTATCATTAATATTTATTTTTATCATTAATATTTATTTTTTATCATTAATATTTATTTCTATCATTAATATTTATTTTTATCATTAATATTTATTTTTATCATTATTATTTCTTTTTATCATTATTATTTATTATTATCATTAATATTTATTTTATCATTAATATGTATTTTTCTCATTAATATTTATTTTTATCATTAATATTAATTTTTATCATTAATATTTATTTTTATCATTAATATTTATTTCTATCATTAATATTTATTTTTATCATTATTAATTATTTTTATCATTAATATTTATTTTTATCATTAATATTAATTTTTATCATTAATATTTATTTTTATCATTAATATTTATTTCTATCATTAATATTTATTTTTATCATTAATATTTAGTTTTATCATTAATATTTATTTTTATCATTAATATTTATTTTTTATCATTAATATTTATTTCTATCATTAATATTTATTTTTATCATTAATATTTATTTTTATCATTATTATTTCTTTTTATCATTATTATTTATTTTTATCATTAATATTTATTTTTATCATTAATATTTATTTTTATCATTAATATTTATTTTTATCATTAATATTTATTTTTATCATTAATATTTATTTATATCATTAATATTTATTTTTATCATTAATATTTATTTTTATCATTAATATTCATTTTTATCATTAATATTTATTTTTATCATTAATATTTATTTTTATCATTAATATTTATTTTTATCATTAAATATTTATTTTTATCATTAATATGTATTTTTATCATTAATATTTATTTTTATCATTAATATTTATTTTTATCATTAATATTTATTTTTATCATTAATATTTATTTTTATCATTAATATTTATTTTTATCATTAATATTTATTTTTATCATTAATATTTATTTTTATCATTAATATTTATTTTTATCATTAATATTTATTTTTATCATTAATATTTATTTTTATCATTATTAATTATTTTTATCATTAATATTTATTTTTATCATCAATATTTATTTTTATCATCATTATTTATTTTTATCATCAATATTTATTTTTATCATCAATATCTGTTTTTATCATCAATATTTATTTTCATCATCAATATTTATTTTTATCATCAATATTTATTTTTATCATTAATATTTATTCTAATCATCATTATTTATTTTTATCATCAATATTTATTTTTATCACCATAATTTATTTTTATCATCATTATTTATTTTTATCATCATTATTTATTTTTATCATCAATATTTATTTTTTTTATCATTATTTATTTTCATTATCATTATTTATTTTTATCATCATTATATATATTTATCATCAATATTTATTTTTATCATTATTTATTTTTATCATCATTATTTATTTTTATCATCAATATTTATTTTCATCATCAATATTTATCTTTATCATTAATATTTATTTTTATCATCAATATTTATTTTTATCATTGATATTTTTTTTATTATCATTATTTATTTTTATCATCATTATTTATTTTTATCATCATTATTTATTTTTATCATCAATATTTATTTTTATCATCATTATTTATTTTTATCATCATTATTTATTTTTATCATCATTATTTATTTTTATCATCAATATTTATTTTTATCATCATTATTTATTTTTATCATCATTATTTATTTTTATCATCATTATTTATTTTTATCATCAATATTTATTTTTATCATCATTATTTATTTTTATCATCATTATTTATTTTTATCATCAATATTTATTTTTATCATCATTATTTATTTTTATCATCATTATTTATTTTTATCATCATTATTTATTTTTATCATCAATATTTATTTTTATCATCAATATTTATTTTTATCATTAATATATATTTATATCATTATTATTTATTTAGAAAAATAACAAGTATCAAGAGGAGGAGGAGGTTGTAGGAGAGACATGGATAGAGGGAGACAGGGAGTGAGAATGAGAAGAGGGAGGGAAGGAGGGAGGGAGGGAGGGAGGGAGGGAGGGAGGGAGGGAGGGATGGAGGGAGGGAGGGAGGGAAGCAAGAATGTGGAGGTCAAGAAAGGTGCGGACAGTTGTACCTTCTAGCCTCTGATACTGCGCCACTAGGAATGAAGGAAGGAGGGAGGGAGGGAGGGAGGGAGGGACGGAGAGAGTGTGAATGGATGGGAGAGAAAGTATGAATAAAACGAGAAGAAAAGAGAATACACACGTCATAATGAGATAAATGATAATATGATGAATAACCGTAAATAACAAGGGAAGGAGATGAATAGAGAGTGAGTGAAAAAACAGATGAAAAAAAAACCATTCCATCAGGTTAACAAAGCAATCAGAACTAAATAACAAACTATAACATCTTACCAAACATGTTATTTTCCTTCACATAACCATACAGAAAGTACATGATATTCACATCGCCACATCCAATACCTGGAGTTAAGGCAACGTAAATGAATAATTGAGATCATGTCGCAGGTGTAAAAGATTATTCCAATCGCGTAAACCTTCAGTCATTCACAAATCTCTTACACCTTTACCCTCCCTCCTTCCCTCCCTTCCTCCCTCCCTCCTACCGTCCATTCTTACCTCCCTCCATACCCAGGTAGGCCTCTCTGGGCAAGCTAATCACCTCTGCCCTTCCCACCTGCCTTATTTACTGCTAATTGAGGACAGGTAGACCGTAATTAGCGGGTGTGTGACGGCAGGTGTTTAGGTGCTTAGCGTCAGGCGAGGTGACTGCGAGGTTTGGTCTGTGTTGAGTGGGTCAGGTGTGAGGGTTAGGTTGTGATGCGTTAAGTAGAGCATCATTGCCTCATTGACTCCCTTGCACTTTCCACCTTTCACCCTCCTGTTGCCCTTCCTCCCTCCCTCCCTCCTATAAGTCCCCCTCTTCCTCTTCCTCTTCCTCTTCCTCATTCACTTGCTTGTTTGTGTCCTATTCCTCCTCCTCCTCCTCCTCTTCGTTTCCTATTTTTTCTTACTTCCTCTTCTACATTTTATTTTCTTCTTCCTTTTCTTCCTCCTCTCTCCTCCTCCTCCTCCTCCTCCTCCTCCTC
>JAPQNM010000008.1:8309337-8366837 GCA_029783475.1 Metacarcinus magister
TGACCAGGGAGTGAACCTCAGCCTGCAAAGTGACAGACAAAGACGGTATCACTGAGCCAGCGAACAATGTGTGTGTGTGTGTGTGTGTGTGTGTGTGTGTGTGTGTGTGTGTGTGTGTGTGTGTGTGTGTGTGTGTGTGTGTGTGTGTGTTCTTATTAAGTGCAAGAAAAGAACGCAGTGTACAAAACAATATATTTTATATAAAGGACTAAAATGTTTGATTTCAAACTAAACAAAAATCGTCAATGCAGCGCTTATTATAACTCTTTTAATTCAAAGTGAATATAAATCCAATTTTTATACATATAAAAATATTAACATATTTTCAACATACTTGTGAAATATTCCTTTTGATCGAGCGTTTACCAGATGAATAATTTACACATTTATGCAGAATGACCCGCTGACTCTTGGACTCTTCACCCTGACTGCCTTCACTCCATGACCTCAAGTTTCAGTACGTGATCCCTCTACTTGACTCCCTGGCCTGTTTAGCTACTCTTCTCGACCCTCTCGATTTCCTACTCCATGTCCCTTTCCTTTACTTCCTGACCTGCACCACTCTCTGCTATCCTCCTAATACTCATCCTCTTCTTCTTTCTCCATCTCCTCCTTCTCCTCGTCTAGTCTAACCTGATCTCACACACGTAGTTTTTTTTATAGTAGTTGTACGTATATAGTGTTGTATAATTCAGTAGATACATTCGTTATAGAACAACAGGTTTTCTGGCATCTGTTCATCCTATGTAATCTTATGCAATCCTCTTCGTCTTCTTTCTCCTTCTCCTTTTCCTCCATTTACTTCTTCTCCTCCTCCTGCAATTATTGTACTTTATCATTGTCATCATTATCTTCCTTTTCTTTTCTATTTCATTTTATCCTTTTCTTTTTCTTCTCTTCCTTTTATTTTATTTATATTTTCTTCCTTTCTTGTTTTTGTCTTCTTCTTCTTCTTCTTCTTCTTCTTCTTCTTCTTCTTCTTCTTCTTCTTCTTCTTCTTTACCTCCTTCTTCTTTTCCTTGTTTCATCTTTTTCTTCTCCTTTTAAAAAATTTTTGATTTATTTTTTCTTCTTCTTCTTCTTCTTCTTCTTCTTCTTCTTCTTTTCCTTCTGTTTCATCTTTTTCTTCTCCTTTTTTTATTTTTCTTCTTCTTCTTCTTCTATTCCTCCTGCTCCTCCATCTAGTGCTCTTCTTCCTCTTAGTGCTCTTCTTCCTCCTTACCTTCCCTCCTAAGTATTTCCTCCTTGGCTTCCTGTTCTCACTCCTTCCATCCAGAACCACATATTTTTTTCTTAACTTTATCCTTTCTCCCCCTGACCCTCCACCCTTACCTTCTGCTCTCCCTGACAGCATATTTCTCTCCCTGACTCCCACCCACGTCACCATGACCCACCATCCTTGGCCACCCTGCGTCCTGACCTCCTCCCACACTCTCTTGACCTTCAATTAAGCAGATCTTCCTTGCTCTATCTCGCCCATTGTTTCTCCCCCGTCATACATCAGGACGTAAAATACTGCAGACTGCCCTCGCTCCCTTGGTCAGGCGCTGCGCGTGACTCTCGCTCTCTCTCTCTCTCTCTCTATGCTGGGGGAGTAGAGAGGGGGAGAGGACGGAGGGATGAAGGAGGGAACAAGGCAAAGATGAGAGAATACAGAAAAATAGAAGTATAGGGAAATGGAGGACACAAGGACATGGAATGGGTGAAGGAATATGAGGAGATGGAGGGATAGAAGGAACCAATGGGAGAGTAGATACGTGGAGGTTAATTAAGAAACTAGAGGGAAACAAGGAAACGGATAATGAGGAAGGGATATAAGAAAGCAGGGGAAGGACGGAGGAAGGACAGAGGAGGTATAGAAGATTTGAGGCATAAAAGGTAACAGGATGGTGATGTGGAGAGGCAGATAGCTATAATTTCAGGTATTAATGGTGAGAAGCAGAACGTGATACGTCTGAAAAGAGATGGAGAATAGAAGGATAAATATACACAATGAACAATGAATACAAACCCAAAAGAAAGATATGATGCCAATGACAGGAAAACAATGATAATAACAACAATAAAAACAGATGTAGTGACACCGGCAGCAGCAGCAGCAAGGCCATAAACAGTTGCAACAACAACAACATTCGTAGCACACACTACTACATGTTTACCAGCATTGTCACCTTATCGGGGATCGAAGGCATACCAAACCCTTCCTCCATGTGTTGGATTGCCTTCAAAGCTTCCTGCACTATCTTGCTACATGACACACTTGTTGCAGTATGCAGTAACTTCCATGCAACGTACATATAAAGCAGGTAACTCAGGTAACTTCTATGGAATATTTACAGTAATAATTACTGAATATACACGGCAGTGCCAGTTCAAACAACTTGACAGCGTGTGAGATAGCAAGGCTCTATCATCTTACATCTGAATGTTTCAAGATCTTTTCTATGCTTCTCCATAAAGTTCGTCGTAAGTTTTTACAAACGTCATGCTTAGTCATGATTTAAAGGGGAGTCCATTAAGGAGGTGATATGCATTGCCTTCACATGCCTGTGTCACATAAATACGGAGGACAGTGAATGCCTGCCATCTTCAATGCCTACTCTGCAAACATTCTGTGTTCCGAGAAGGTCTTACAATAACTGTTTTGGTGAAGATAAAGATGAATAATAATAATAATAATGATAATAATAATAATAATAATAATTATAGTAATAATGATAATAATAAGAAGCAGAAGAAGAAGAAGAAGAAGAAGAAGAAGAAGAAGAAGAAGAAGAAGAAGAAGAAGAAGAAGAAGAAGAAGAAGAAGAGAAGAAGAAGAAGAGAAGAAGAAGAAGAGAAGAAGAAGAAGAAGAGAAGAAGAAGAAGAAAAACAACAACATTAACAAAAACAACAACAGTAACAACAAAAACAACATCAATAATAATAGCAACAACAACAACGTCAATAACAATAACAATAACAACAACAACAACATTACAATTACCTCGTCGTTGGCTTGAATAACAGTGTTTCAGTCGACCTAAGGGCATCGCGTGCCTAGTGTGGGGGGAGTAGCGGGGACAGGGAGGAAGGGAGGAAGGGGAGGGAGGGAACAGGGAGTGGATGGAGCGTTGGCGGAAGGGAGAGATCAGGGGGAAGAGAGAGAGAAAGAGGCGGGAGAGGTAGAAAAGTAGTGGAGAGGGAATGATGGAGGGGTGGAAGAGTGATGGAGGAGATGGGTCGGGGGTGGTGGTAGGAGGGTCAGGTTAATGAGAAAGCATGGATGGTTACCTCACAGTCAGGGCGGATGGAAAAGGATTAAAAAGCGGGAAATAATGAACATGCCTATTAAATTCAGAGTACAACAACCACCACCACCACCACCACCATCACTACCATTACCACTACCATTACCATCACTATGTACTAATACCACACCAGCCTCACACACATCACAGCAGCACAATCACCACCACTAACACCACCACCTCTAGAACAAACAAAGCTCCCGTGGTCATCGCAGCAGAGCACAACCCTCCTCCCGTGTTTCTCTCCAATTCATCTGAGCCTCGTGATGGATGAACCCCCGGAGGCACTTGACCGCTCCATTCCTCAACGCTGACCCCACGGCCGCCGCAAGACCCCAACCTGACCCCTGTCTGACCCCAGCTCGCCCCTATAGTCAGCTCATGGAGTCGTCCTCCGCTGAATCAGGGCGACGCCGCATGCCGAAGAGGTGAAAGTTCGGATCATAACTTACGGCATTTAAAACTTCATCTTTCTGTTTAAATGCCACGAGAGATTACACGCCGTGATAACAGCACCGGGGTAAGAGAGAGCTTGCACGTCTCGGCAGGGATGGGCGGGAATACCTTATCTGTCAGGCCTCTCGTCGCCTTTACGGAGCACGCGTTATGAACAGAGGTGAGTCCACGCCACTTCGATGTTAATGGGACACATCGTCAACACAAGACCTCTTATTGTCCCGCTAAATCTTCCGTGAGGTGTTATTAAGTGCCGCGAGGAGGAGGCGGCGACGAAATAGTTTGTGAAGCACCGAATTTACAGAGAAGTAATGTTGCAAAAAAAGGTAGGAGAATGTGGAAGAAAGTGAAGGTGGGAGGGATAGAGAGGGAAATAGAGATGGACGAGAGAGGGAAGAGAAAGGAGAGAGGGAAGTGTCTAACGTCTCACGAGGAGGAGGAGGAGGAGGAGGAGGAGGAGGAGGAGGAGGAGGAGAAGGAGGAGGAGGAGAAGGAGAAGGAGAAGGAGGAGGAGGAGGAGGAGGAGGAGGAGGAGGAGGAGGAGGAGGAGGAGGAGGAGGAGGAGGAGGAGGAGGAAGAGAAGGAAGAAGAGGAGGAAGAGGAAAAGCAAAGGAGGAGGAGGAGGAAAAGGAGGAGATAGAGGAAGAAGGTGAAAGGAGGTGGAGGAGAATGGAAAAAAAAAAAGAATTGGAATAAATTTGACTATATTTATCAGGTGGAAGAGAAAGATTTGCGCAGGAGACTGGGGTCGAGGTGGGCGTCAGGCACTTCAGAATTCTCTTGCTCACCAATGCATTGCGAGATTCGTTTCCGTTGACTGCATTTTAATACTCCTTAACCATACGTTGGGAGGACGAAAGGACCTGACTTATGAGAGACAGGATCACTCATTCTGGTTCACGCGACGGAGGCGGAGGCGGCGACCGAACCAAACTCATGACACGTTAGGTTAATCTAGTTTTCCGATATGTGTGTGTGTGTGTGTGTGTGTGTGTGTGTGTGTGTGTGTGTGTGTGTGTGTGTGTGCAAGAGTGCGACCATGCGTGACGGTGAACAAGCCTTGGGATGAGTGACTGTCGCTCACCTAAATAATAGACACTAAGGGTACAATTTTATCATTAAAATGTGTGTACGTGGACTTGTATACATTTGCATATACGAACATGTACATTCTTTAGTGATTGATACACGATAGGTAAGAGAGGAACAAAAAGGAGGAAGAGGAGGAGGAGGAGGAGGAGGAGGAGGTGATGGGCGAGGACAAGAACAAGGACAAGGACAAGAGATAAATGAAGATGATAACGAGGAGGAGGAGGAGGAGGAGGACACAGGATAGCACACTAAAACACACAAATATGTAACAACGCCTTCGAAAAACGGCATGAACTGAGCCAATTCTTTTTTTCTCCATCTTTTCTTCTTCTCTTCTCCTCTTCCTCCTGTTTAGCTCTTCGCTTTATCCTCAGACGCCCACGAGCAATCACTGACCATCCCAACCCGCGAACCTTACGTAAAAAAATCTGACAAAAACATATACTCTGTCACGTCTTACCACATCGTTAAAATAAAACAACTCCCACCAGAAAAAAATATTAAAACAGAATACAAATCAAATAAACACTCAGTTCATTTCTTTTTGCTTATGCTTATGGAAGACAAGTGGAAGGCGTCTCCCAGCACTTGGTCTTGTTTTTCAAAATTAGTATCGAGGCCGCGGACACGCAAGGGTGCTTGGGAAACGTCTTGGAAGCGGCGGAGAAACACTAAAAATTGGTGAGGTTAATCCTGCCAACGCTGCCGTGGTGATCGATGACGAGGAGGAAGGGAAATGCTGTGAAAAACGAAGAGAAAGGGAGGCGCGGAGGGAAAAAAAGGGTAAATTAATCTATTTCCTGTGTACATCATCTTGCCGCATGCCCTCCCTGCCTCCCTCGGCCTCCAGCTCCACTGATACGCTGCCGCCCAACCAGTTTTTAGCGCCTGTACTCACCAACCTCGATTTTCCACGCACGACATCCGTATTTCCTAAGCTCTTACCTCCCCCTCTGGCCCGCTGACTCAATTGAGGAGGCGTTGACCATGTTCCCGCCGGTAAGACTCAACCATTACCTGACGTGCAGACTTCAAAGAGGCCCTGTAAGTGTTTACGACGAAAAATAAAAAGAAGAACAAAGAAAAGGAATACTTACAGTGGAGAGCAGCCGGTCAAGAGGGAAGTAGTTCGCTGCAGCTCTGTGAAGAAGACAAGGGAAGAGTGAAAACAAGTTACAAGAATGAGGTAAAAAGAAGAAACATGTATATTTTGTATCGTTTCATAGTATTCCTGACGAAGCAGAAACTAAAGTAGTACGTAATGGAGAGGAGGCAAAGCAGGGTGAAGGAGGAGAGTGACGAACTACCAAGTGAAGGAAGAACTAAAGTTTCAGCTGAATAAGAGGCATTGTTGTGGTATTATCAGACAATTGTAGCATAAGGTCTAAAGATCTGCCTGTCGAAAGAAAAACAAAGGTATCTGTTTGAGAGAAGGCGTAACGGAGCCCAGGTCGCTACACTGTTGAACTGCTGCCTTGGGGCTACATAAGCTCGCTTCAGAAGGTCGTAACTCATCCTTAATAGCCACGTGTACGCCTCGCCGGGGCAGACGCAGCAGAGGACACCGTCATTTAATAGCCATGACGCCTTTTTCTGTCCCTCGAATGCTGAATCAGGTAGGAAAAAAAATGTTATGGAGTGAGACAGTGAACGGTGTTGAAGGAACCAGAACAGGCACGGTACAGTTAGTGGTGTCCTCTTCTTGTATTCCTCTTCCTGTTCCTGTTGTTGTTATTACTGTTGCTCCTGTTTTTATTGTAGTTATTCTTCCTCTCTCTCTTTTTCTTCTTCCAATTATTATTATTATTATTATTATTCCTCTCTCTTTTTTCTTTTAATTCTGATTTTAATTCTTTGCCGCTTCCTCCTCCTCCTCCTCCTCCTCCTCCTCCTCCTCCTCAGCAGTAGTACTATTCTGAGACATGGAACACAAGACACCTGGAGTTGGTTTCACGATCGACGAGGTGAAGGTTCGTGATCCAGTTTGAGGCAACGTGAGACAACGGACGGAGGCGTGGGAACCATGCGTTGCGTTGTACCTTCAGGGACGGTGGTGGTGGTGGTGGTGAAGGTGGTGGTGGTGGTGGTGAAGGTGGTGGTGGTGATGGTGGTGGTGGTGGTGGTGGTGGTGGTGGTGGTGAAGGTGGTGGTGGTGGTGGTGGTGGTGAAGGTGGTGGTGGTGGTGGTGGTGGTGAAGGTGGTGGTGGTGAAGGTGGTGGTGGTGGTGGTGGTGGTGGTGGTGATGGTGGTGGTGGTGGTGTGGTAGTAGTCGGATGAGAAGGAAAGAATATTAATATTTTCATTATTATCTTTTTATTTTCTATTATTATTATTGTTAATAATATTATAATTATTGTAATTGTTATTGTCATTATCATTATTATTATTATCATTATTATTACTATCCTTATTATTATCAACATCATTATCATTATGATTATCATTATTGTTATTACTATCATCATAAATATTAGTTAATGTTACTATCACTCGTATCATTAATGTTATTATATTATTAGTATAATCATCGACATCATCATTTTAATCACAATTGCTACTGTTTCTATTATTATTTATTTTACAATCAATCATAATTACATTGATTTTTACCATTAATGTTAGTGGTATTAGTACTAGAAGTAATAGTGGTAGATGTAGTAGTAATAGCAGTACTAATAGCAGTAGTAGTATAAGTACTAGAAGAAGTAGTAGTAGTAGTAGTAGTAGTAGTAGTAGTAATAGTAGTACGTAGTATAAGGGGAACTAAAATGCTCTAAATGTATTTTTTCAAGATAGTTTTAGGTAAAAGTTCTTTTTTCCTCACTTTTATCGACTATTTCTTCCTCCACCCATCGTTTGTCTCGTATGCCACCTAAATTCTAGCCCCTCAGATCCTCCCATGCCCTCCACCCAGCTCTTTCTCCACCTACTTCCGTCTTCCCTCCTCCACCTTTCACTTATTTCTTCTCTATTTCTCCCTTGTTACCTCATCCACCTACGTAGTCGAACCACTTAATCCATGCACCAATTACCATCCTTCATTCACTCAACATTCTACTCTTTCTTTAACTGCCAATTATTCTCCTTCCATCAGATTTTCTCATCCTCCTCCATTCTCTGATTTACCACTTCCTCCGCTAGCATGCATTCCTTCCCACATACTACTTCCCTTATTTACCTCTGCTTCTCTTTTCATTCATAGCACGCTCACCTACCCCATGCATAGGAGACATGGGGAGTCATACAAGGAAATACTTGAACAGTGAGGTGACCTGTGGGTTCTCACGACTTGACGACCCATTCTTCGGTGACTCAGAGCTGCTACGAGTCTTGTCTTGCGTCGAGGCTAAAACTTCAACATTCTTTCCTCTAATGAGACTACAAGGTATCGTAAAATGGATGGTTTATTATCAATTATGTTGTTGCTTTTTCATTATATATTTGTTCATTATTATTATTATTTTATTATAATATTATCATTATTGTTTTTATTATTATTACTAGTCCTACTACTACTACTACTACTACTACTATTACTATTACTACTACTACTTCCATTATAGACTGTAAGATAATAATAGTGTGTGCGTGTGCGTGTGTGTGTGTGTGTGTGTGTGTGTGTGTGTGTGTGTGTGTGTGTGTGTGTGTGTGTGTGTGTGTGTGTGTGTGTGTGTGTTACTATGTTTCAGAGAGAGACGGATATAATTACATAGAATTACATAGAAACTCAGACCACATGGACCCTAGGATACAAACAAGGTAGCGTGTGAGAGAGAGAGAGAGAGAGAGAGAGAGAGAGAGAGAGAGAGAGAGAGAGAGAGAGAGAGAGAGAGAGAGAGAGAGAGAGAGAGAGAGAGAGAGAGAGAGAGAGAGAGAGAGAGAGAGAGAGAGAGAGAGAGAGAGAGAGAGAGAGAGAGAGAGAGAGAGAGAGAGAGAGAGAGAGAGAGAGAGAGAGAGAGTAAAGCTGTAAAACGAAAAAAAAAATATCAAGCAGTGAAGGTGAAAAAAAAATATACATCAGATACTTCGCATCAGTAGAGACAAAGATGGCAGGTTGATTCGAGCTTTCTCTCTCTCTCTCTCTCTCTCTCTCTCTCTCTCTCTCTCTCTCTCTCTCTCTCTCTCTCTCTCTCTCTCTCTCTCTCTCTCTCTCTCTCTAATCTGCTTTACGCATGTTGAAATCACAATCAGGTTTCCTCGGAGGATTAGTCTTGTCTTGAAGTCTTGTGGTAAAAGCCAGCATGCGTGACACTCTTTCCCGGGGACAAGACAGAGCCAGGCTTCAGGGCGACACTGGGACGGTTATCAGGACTCACTCGTGTAATCCTTCGACCCTCCGTGACCTGGTTCCTACCCTGCATCCTTGGGGGAGTCTACAGGGCGTCCTCCAGAGAGCGGGCGGCGCATCCTGGTGGGCGGAGGAGGAGGAAGTGGCATTGCGATTGGTATGTTTCAGATTTCACCGTCGTCACTATTGTTGCTTCCCGCGTACCTGTGCTTGTATGTCTTGTCTTTTCTCTCTCTCTCTCTCTCTCTCTCTCTCTCTCTCTCTCTCTCTCTCTCTCTCTCTCTCTCTCTCTCTCTCTCTCTCTCTCTCTCTCATTCTTCTCCCTCCCACTGTCATTCTACCTGCTCTTCCCCTCAATTTTGTTTTTTTTTATCTTTTTTGCCTCCCTTCTTCTCCTCATTCCTCTGTACTACGCAGAAACTAGAGTTACATTACGTTTTCTTACCTGACCTCGTTTTCTGATTCTTTTTTCGTATTTGTAGTTTCTATTTTATAATTTTCAGTGGTATATATATAGTTTTTTTTATACTCCTGCCTTGGCTTAAGATCTTTATTTTTTTTCTTCTCCGTTTTCCTTTTTTTTTTCTCTCGTTATTCCTGTTTGTATCATCTCTTTTTTTTCTGTGTAACCTTCTTCTCATTGTCCATGACGCAATATTTCTGCTTCTTACCTCACCTTTCTTCTTCTCCTCCTCCCCAACCACACATCACAACCCTTCCTTCCTTCACGAGATCTCCACTTCGTCTGCCTGTCTGTATGTCTGTCTGTTTCTATTCTCTCTCTCTCTCTCTCTCTCTCTCTCTCTCTCTCTCTCTCTCTCTCTCTCTCTCTCTCTCTCTCTCTCTCTCTCTCTCTCTCTCTCTCTCTCTCTCTCTCTCTCTCTCTCTCTCTCTCTCTCTCTCTCTCTCTCTCTCTCTCTCTCTCTCTCTCTCTCTCTCTCTCTCTTTTCTCTACTCATGCCTCTTTTTCCTTTTGTATTTCCACCATCACCTCCTCCTCCCCCTCCTATCATTCTCCTCCTCCTCCTCCTCTCCCTCTCATTCTCCTCCTCCTCCTCCTCCTCTTGGGTGAATCAGAGTCTTGTACAACCTGTGTTCGCCTGAGGCTAAGGAAGAAAAGCATTATAGTCTCTCCTTCCCTCCCTCTGTTTTTCCCTCCTTCCTTTCCTCCCTCCTTCCTTTCCTCCCTCCTTCCTTTCCTCCCTCCTTCTTTTATCTGCCTTCCTCCCATGATCGCTGCAGTTCAAGGATTATATTCTATTCTTTCTCTCGTACTCTCACTGTTGTTTTTCTTCTTAAATACAGTGTTTTTCCTACAATTTTGCACTACTGCCTTTTTGACATGCAACCGAGGTACGTTGGGCTGTTTTGTGATTCGTTTTATTTGTGTTGTTGGTTTTGTGATTATTATAAAACGAATTATAGGTGAGTGAACTTTGGTATTTTATTTTTTTTATTTGTTTGCGATCTTACACTGAAGGGAAATCTTGTATTCTTTCTTTCAAGGTAAGATATTTTTGTACGTTTCTTTCAACCTTATACATTTGATTTCTTTTACAATATTTTCATGATGTTTTTATGCTTAGAAAATGAGGGACTACACTATTCACACATCCAGTTCATTAATTTGTATCGTATAATTGCACAGTCACCAGTCAGTCAACATATAAGTCAGGTAATTAACAGTAAAATCAGTCAGTCACAGTCAGTCATTAAGAGAATCCTCCTTCACCTGAGTTACCCCAAATTAGTCATCAGTCATGCCCTTTATTAAGTCACCTACAACTTTGCTATTCATTCAAGTTATTCAGAGGGTGATTCTAGGAAACCAGCTTCGGTCTTATAATCGAATGATCTTTTAAGTCTAACATGACCCGCATCAGCCCCTCATTACCTCAATAGTCACGTAGGGGACGAGGAGAGGGAAAGGAGAGGAGGTGGAGGGAGGGAGACATGGGTGAAGGATGAGGAATATGAACAGAGGGAAATGAGCGGCAGAGAGACAGGAGGAAAGGTAAAAAAATATGAGAAATGAGGGAAGGGGACGTGAAATGTATAAAATAAATGAGGTTATGTAGAAGTAAAGACACATGAATGAAGGTGAGAAATATGGGAGATATGAAGGGTGGGGAAGGGAGGAAGGAGATGGGGGGGGAAAGATGGAATGGCAAGACATGGGGTAAGGAGATTGAGGGAGGTGAGAGACAGAGAAGAAAAGGGGTGGCGAGGTGATAGGAGGAGGTGGAGAGGGGAGGGGATGTTTGGGTGCAGCTGTCGTCACCCCCAAGGCGGAGGGTCGAGACAGTTTCCTCCCCCCTCCCCTCCCCCCTTAGGAGTTAGACAGGATGTGAACAGGTAACTCATCCTGCCCCTAAGAGATTATTTTGGGGAAGCACCTGAGAGGGTCAGTTAATGGCAATGGTCGCCTGGGGGACTTAAAATAACCCTTTTTCCCAGACGGATAAATAAACGTTGGAGGAGAAGAATTAATAGAGGAAAAGGGTAGGGAAATCATGGAGTAGCAAGGAGATAGGAGAGAATTTAAGGAGCAGATAATGGGTGACCTACACTACGTCTGGAGAGTAATGCGATTAAAGGGCAGAATCAGAAATAAAAATATGATGGTAATTCCTATGCTTATATTGAGTCAAATTTCCGCGTGATAAAGACTGGGAAACAGGAAAGGAAAATGATAAGGGTATGAAAATAAGAAAGGAAACACGTGTAGATAATAGGAAGAAATACATATACAAAAACACAGGGGAAGGAAAGAGAGAAAGAGAGAGAGAGAGAGAGAGAGAGAGAGAGAGAGAGAGAGAGAGAGAGAGAGAGAGAGAGAGAGAGAGAGAGAGAGAGAGAGAGAGAGAGAGAGAGAGAGAGAGAGAGAGAATGTGAAAAAAGACAAGACAGGAAGAAAGAAAGATAAATAGAGATGAAAATACTTAATCAAGCAACTGAAACAGAATGCCAGACAGAAAAAAGAAAAAAAAATGAAATAATGCAGGAATGAAATAAAAAAAAAGAAAAGAATGAAAGAAAGAAAGAGTGGGTGGGAAGTAACAGCACATTCTCTTTTCTCAGAAGGAATATTTCCCCCTCAGTTTGGACCGGAAGTCACCTGGCCGCAGGTTATACACAGCGAGCATGGTGCGTCATTATCATTATCATCATCATCATCATCATCATCATCATCATCATCATTCTTCAGGGGCTTTAAGTGCACGATTTATTCTTATATTCTATTTTTACTCGCCTTGATTCACCCAGTTGAGATTATATATTTTTTTTTATCTTTGCATTAAGCTGTCTATCTGTCCTTTGTTTTTTTCCTTCCTCTGTTTTATTCCTCCTTCATTTCCTCTTTCCACTGTTCTTCCTTTCCTCCTTCCATTTTATCATCATCTCCTTCCGCTCTTCCCTTCCTCCCCACTTTTCTCTCTCTCTCCCTCCCTCCCTCACTGGTTTCCTCTCTTCCACTCTCATTCTTTTCCTACCTCCCTCTCTCTCTCCCTCATTCCTTTCCTCCTTTCCTCTCTCCCTCCCTCCCTTGAGTCTTAGTTTATATTGCATTGCTCACTGCGCTAATTTAAAGTTAATATTACACTTGTAGGTTAAGGGAGATGGTGGTGGTGGTGGTGGTGGTGGTGGTGGTGGTGGTGGTGGTGGTGGTGGTGGTGGTGGTGGTGGTGGTGGTGGTGGTGGTGGTAGATAAAGAGTGTTATACAGTGTCACGCTGCGTTGTGCTGTATTGTGCAGTGACGTGGTTGGTCGCTTTGTTGTGTGCATTGTGTGTTTGTGAGATGAATGATGTGCTGTTGGTGTGTGTGTGTGTGTGTGTGTGTGAAAGGAGGAGGCGTGAGGAGATGGGGAGTGAGAGAGGAGAGAGAGAGAGGAGAGAGAGGAGAGAGAGAGAGAGAGAGAGAGGAGAGAGAGAGAGAGAGAGAGAGAGAGAGGAGAGAGAGAGAGAGAGAGAGAGAGGAGAGAGAGAGAGAGAGAGAGAGGAGAGAGAGAGAGAGAGAGAGGAGAGAGAGAGAGAGAGAGAGAGAGAGAGAGAGAGAGAGAGAGAGAGAAAACACAAAACCAGCTTGAAATACACTATGTACCCATAAGTCAATAATCTTTACACAAACCTAACACATTCTTTACATCTTACATACACAATACCTTGATCTAGTAACTATCATCATCATCATCATCATCATCATCATCATCACTAAAAACCAGTCTGACACAATGCCTCATTCGTGGATTGAATTCGTTTCGTTGAGTCGCGAAAATCCTCTCTACTTCCAGGAACGTTAAGCTTATGGTTCTTCTTCCCTTGTAAAACACGCGTCGACGGGATGAAGCTCCTCAAAGTACTGTGTTCCAATTGTAAACACGTTCCTGTGCATTCAATCCTCGTATGAACGGCTGAAAGGGAGTGAGTGAGTGAGTGAGTCAGGGCAAAAGTAGCTTCTCAAGTACTTATAGCATCACTCCATCCTTGTATGGTGAGATGTTCTGAGATGATGATGATGTTGATGGTGATGGTGATGGTGATGGTGATGGTGATGATTTTAAGAAGCAGATGATTGTGATGATGATGGAAGCATTTATTTCTATTGTTGTTGTTGTTAGTAGTAGTGGTAGTAGTGTAGTAGTAGTAGTAGTAGTAGTAATAGTAGTAGTAGTAATACCAGTACAGCAGCAATACTAACAGCAACAACAATAGCTGAATACCTTTTTCTCTTTATCTCTCTCTCTCTCTCTCTCTCTCTCTCTCTCTCTCTCTCTCTCTCTCTCTCTCTCTCTCTCTCTCTCTCTCTCTCTCTCTCTCTCTCTCTCTCTCTCTCTCTCTCTCTCTCTCTCTCTCTCTCTCTCTCTCTCTATTGCTTACTGCTCACGAACACTCAACAAATACAAGAGTGCGTTCGTAGAAGGGTGTGATTATTTTGCTCGGTGGAGGGTGAGTGATTTCCCAGCATGCACTGCCGGCCCGCCACAAGCAGAGAAAATGACTTAATAACTGTGTGGGGCCTCTGGCTTTGAAGAGGCTGCATACTTGCTTCTTCACGAGGGCTTCAGGCTTCCAACAACTTTTCCTTACCACCCCTCCTCCTCTTTCTCTTTTTCATCCCCCTCCTCTTCCCACTCTCCTTGCGCCCACCTTTCTGCTCGACGTCTTCTTCTTCTTCTTCCTCCTCCTCCTCCTCCTCCTCATCCTCCTCTTCTTCCTCCTCCTATTCCTCGTTATCCTACTCCTCCTCCTCATTCTCTACCGTCTGCAACCTGCAAAGACCCACAAACATAAACTCTCATAAAAGCAGCTTCCACTCTGCAACTAAGCACACACACACACACACACACACACACACACACACACACACACACACACACACACACACACACACACACACACACACACACACACACACACACACCTGGACCTTCACCATCACCCTCGCTTCTCCTATCTCTTCACTGTACACTTTAAGGTGACAGCGAGGGAAAAGTGATAAGGAGACATTTATGCCTTTTCTCTTATGTTCAGAGAAGAGATAAAGTGAGTTTATGTTCTCCACTTATAAAACACGGGAAATAAACTTTAATTACCTCTCTAAGTACTTTTAGTCTACAGAGTTTTAAGTGACAGCTAACATCGCATTTTCCGTGAGCCTCTGACACTGCTGCTTATTATCCCACGCATGGTAGAAACAGAAAATAAGAAGAATGTGAAAGCAATAGTATACAGATGCCACAAGTACTGTAAGGTAAGGTGAGTCTGTCTCTCTGCTGCAAGATCACTGGTTAGATTCTATTTCGATTCAACAAATATTTTTTTCCTGCTGTATCATTATATAATTATCCAGCGGCTTTAGCCCAAGGGTTTTTATGACCAACAAGGGATACACAAGTTACAGCAATACACACACCACTTACTCAGGCAGGTGCAAGGCTTTGGTTGTATATGGCACAAACAAGTCACATTTAAAAGCAAGAAAATAAACATGGAATCATAAAACGTTAAATTAATGAAATACGTTTAAACATGATATCAGAAATCTATGTTTATTCATACACTATACTCATACGTTGTGCCTTTGAGCTCTTAAACAATTAGGTGTTTCTTAAGTGTTGCATTGCCTTCCTTGTTTATATAAATTATGTTTAGTTATGCAGGATTCTTATTCTTCTTTATTTAAACTTAATATATATTTTAGCTATGCATCATCCGTGTTCCTCTCTATATCTGACATTCACTTTCTTTCCTTCCGAGTCTATTCCTTCCTTTCTATATAGAGTTCCTTTACTTTTTGGTGTGTGGACTTGGAGGGAGGAAGGCGGCTAGCGTAAATAGGAGTCTTGGTGGCACTGCGCCCTCGCCTTCCTTTTATTTACCTCCCAAGATCACCTTCTTTGTCTGTGGGAAATATACAAGATGTCGTCACGTTGGTGGAGCTGGACATTATCTGGGCCGCGAGAGGTGTACGGGACAAAATGGCACCTCCAGGACAGTTTTCCCAGACCTTTGAGGCGTAAGAGCTAACGTTGAGCTGCGGCAACTTTCACCCGTGAGTCTCTTGGGCGCAAGGGTTCCTCAGTTCGTTTTGCTCAAGGGCTGGAAAAATAAGTCCAGAGTTGGCGAGTTGAGTCCAAGTTTATGACCTTTGCAAGAATCGTTATTATCCTGGCGGAGAGAAGAGCGAGGCCAGGTGAGAGTCTTCCTTCCCGACGGGCGAGGAAGGGCGGAGGTTGAGTGCATCAGTAGGAGGAAGGCTACGCCCCTCTACCCACTGGAAACTACGAGGAATAGCTTTGTTTGCCAGGCACCCCCACACGCCAGCCACGTACTGAAGCTCTCTCCCTCTCTCTCTTTCTCTCTTTCTCTCTTTCTCTCTCTCTCTCTCTCTCTCTCTCTCTCTCTCTCTCTCTCTCTCTCTCTCTCTCTCTCTCTCTCTCTCTCTCTCTCTCTCTCGTGCGGTTACGTAAACTGCACATGACATACAAAGAAAAAAAATCCCCACATATCGTTCAGTTCACACGAGTTGCTTTGTCCTTAATCCTCTTGGTGTTATTTGTTGCTGCCTCCACCACTAGCGAACACCTTGCTGCCTACAGGTAACGAACAGGAGGAGGAGGAGGACGAACGAAGAGAGAGAGAGAGAGAGAAAGAAAGAAAAAAAGACACTCACCCACACGGAGACAAAGGAAGAGATAAAAGACAGACAGATACTGAACATATAATACAAAACTTGTGTATATACCATAGTCACCGACAACAACAGCCAGTAATAGAAAAAAAAAGGAAAGAAAAAACGAGGAGCCAGTTAGAACCTTCCTCTTCAGACACTACACCTTCCCTAAAGCCAATTCCAATCACACCCGTTGACCACACAAGCAGTACCTCCACTACCGTCCCCACCACACACTCACACGTCCTATTACTCTCCCTGCAGATAAAAACCCCACACAGCTTACAGGGGACTAATTCTCCATAATCCCTCTTTACCTTCTTGCCTTCCCCCACGTAAGAAGCGAGCAAGAACGGCCACAGAAAGAAGCGTAAATATAGATGCAACGTAAATCAAGTGATATTTGGCGTCCATGACAATAAGGTTAATGAGTGTTGCAAGCCAGCCACGCGCACGGAGAGAGAGAGAGAGAGAGAGAGAGAGAGAGAGAGAGAGAGAGAGAGAGAGAGAGAGAGAGAGAGAGAGAGAGAGAGAGAGAGAGAAGAAAAAAAATCGTCTCTCTCTCTCTCTCTCTCTCTCTCTCTCTCTCTCTTGCTGGCTCCCTCGTAGGTGTAATGAATCGTCCTTAACACAGTGGGCGACCATTCGTATTCATAAAAGCCTCAAGCGGCAATGTTAAAGGTATTTTTCTCGAGAAATCTGAGACCGATTGGCTGATGGTGGCGGTGACCAAGCAGAGAAAGAAAGAAAAAGAAGGAGGAGAAGAAGAAGAAAAATGAAGAAAAGAGGAGAAGGAGGAGAAGGAGGAGGAGGAGGAGGAGGAGGAGGAGGAGGAGGAGGAGGAGGAGGAGGAGGAGGAGGAGGAGGAGGAGGAGAGAACAATGAACAAAATAACGCAAAAAAAAAAACATTAAATGAAAAAGAACATCCACACAAAACCGTTTAATCCAAACACGTCTAGTTTTGTGAGGATTTAGAGCCTTGAACCCCCAGACAGCACACATAATGCTGCTCCAAGCCTCGCATTCACCCTTCACCCGCCCGAGTTATGCTCCTGCGACGCGCCCTTAGACTGGCCTTTTGTCCCTACAGGAGGAGCACGAGGGCAGGGGAGGGCGAGGGCGGGGCGGGTCCTGGGCGCCCCTCCTACCGGCGTTTGTGTCTCGCCCGTCACTCTGTGGTGCCACGTGAGGCTCATTATCCAGCTTCGTCTTCTTATCGGACTGAGTCACCTTCATAACTCCATGTGTGTGTGTGTGTGTGTGTGTGTGTGTGTGTGTGTGTGTGTGTGTGTGTGTGTACATAAAGGCATCGTCTGGTCGGCCACAGAGGGTCACGAACAGACGTGCCTCGAAGGTTCATTGACGAAGACACAAAAACACACATCCGATATACTCTTGTCTGCTTTTTACTTGATCGTCCGGCCAGTTTTCCTTTTTCTCTCCGTCACTCTTAATCGTAAACAAATTATTTCCTCCAGGAGAGCACCAACCCAATTAAGAATTTGGACTAAGTTCCAGGATGTTCTTTTCCCCTTCGCCAAGTGCTTAGTGGGAGGACAGGTAACCTTTTGGACGATGGTAGCCGTGACCTCAGACTGTCACTCCTCCGCTACTGGGTTACGTTACACTATTGGTTTATTTCTTGTTATCATTTACAACCCACAAAGGCAAAAGGATATGGTCAGGGTGAAATTAAACGCCACTTTTTTCGCACCACATGAAGAAAAATTAAAGGTTGTTTCGAAGTGAGCGTTTCCTTTATGTGTTGTGACGTTAATGAGTGTACACGTCGAGCCAATAACAGAGTAATAGTGATGATGCAGAAACAGATGGTGGAGCAAGGTAAGATAGGATATGAAAAGCAGCATATGGTAACCTTGGATATGAGAACGCATGATAAGATAAAAAATATATATGCTGAGGTAAAATTTGGTAAAATGGAACAAGGTAAGTGATGAAAGGTAATTTAGTATAAGGGAAGATGAGGTGAGGTTGGCTAATTAACCAAAAAAAAACCCATAAAATTCAGGTATGGTAAGGTAAAGTGTAGGCATGACAAGTAAGGCAAGTGAGGGTTTAAGGGTCAAGTCAAGTAAGTTAAGTGAATGTAAAGTTAACAGACGTAAGACAGTCAAAAGTAGGACACGGTGATGTAAGGAAAGTATAAAATTTTTGCGCAGTAAGCTAAAGTCACGTGATGAAAAAAAATACATAATTAAAGAAAATGGAAATTATATAAGTCCTAAATTCTACATCTCAGTTATGAAGAAGTAAGCAAATTAATGAACCTTAACTAATGTAAAGTAGGGTTCAGTTCTGCGTGATATATTACTGTTCCTTCACTGTTGGCTCCGTCCTGTCCCATGCAGCAGCACCTGGCCCGCCGGTTCAACACACAAGGCGCACCAAAGGCCGTGAGGGGCGTCATCTTGATAACTACAGGTTTGCCAGATGGAGAAGAAACAGGAAAATGAAAAAATAAATTACCAGTAGTTTGTTCGTTGAAGAGGGGAAGCACACTGGAACCCTCGCCGCCGATCAGCGTCCCCTCCGAGAGAAAAAGTAAACTGCGGAATATCAGGATGAGATAACGAACTAAAAACTGAAACTCCGTGATCAGAAACATGAGCCACGTGACCTCACAGGGAGCGAGACTGTGCCCTCTACGTCCGGGAACACTGACACATCACATCTCGCTTTACGAAGCAGATGTCGAGATAAGGTGAACCACCACGAACCGAAGCGGCTTCATTAGAAACTTGGGATACCTGTTTCGCCCCAACGTGACCTGAAATCAGACACCTGCTGCCGAGATTTGACACTCAGATAAAGAGGATCAGTCCATATTCCTCTTAACGTGACCTAAGACGCTGGAAACAATGAAATAGAATGGAACAAAATTTCAATAAATATATTTTGAGTGTTTCGTAATAAGGTTTCTATTTTTTTTTTGCGCACCATCATCAAGGTGCACAGAGATTATGTACAAAGTCAAGGAACATGGAGCGTTGGTGTTGCAATAACCAGAATATAAAAACAGATATAAAAATGTTTCCAATTAAGATACATGACAAAACACTAAATAGAAGAAATTATGTCAAAAGATTATAAAAACATAAACAAGGACAATCAATACACAGCTAAACAATACACCGAAAAAAGAAAATGAAACATGTAAAGACAATTAACCTGGTACATGTAAAAAAGATAGAAAGCAAAAATGGACAGAGATTATAAAAACAAGACAACCTGCTTTACTTTGTTCTAAAGGAAATCGATTCCAAGGTCGGACGTTCGACAAGGAGTTCAGGATGTGCAGGTGAACCTTTAGTCGATCACAATACCACCTTGACCTCTATTTTTGTCTCTCAGGGGAGCGGCGGGAGGAAATGAGGCAATTTGCTTCAGTGGACGCGAGGGGGCAAGAGGGAGGGGCCCGAGGTAGATTTGTGAGTGCCGAAGGAGGATAGGAAGCTGTGCGAGGGGTGTGGATGAATTACTGATAGTGTGGAGGAGGGATTTAAACTAGTATTGAGGAGGAAGAGGACGAGAAGGAGGAGGAGGAGGAGGAAAAAAAACTGGTTGGTGTAGATGACTGCAAGATGTAAAATTAATATTCCTTCCTTTGCCTCCAAGAATAGCTTACAATACCCATCCGGCACAACACACACACACACACACACACACACACACACACACACACACACACACACACACACACACACACACACACACACACACACACGCACAATTGCACACATACACACATATTACACACACGCACACATACACATACAAATACATACATACACACACATACACACACACAAAAACACACTCACAAAAAAAGACATACATACATGCATAGTATACATAAATACACGCATTCAAACCTACATACCTACAAACAGACAGACAGACATACCTAGAGGCAAAGATTGACGGAAAAAAGGGTAGCAGCAAAGATAGAACTAGAGTAAAAGAGGAGAAGCAGCAAGGTGGAAGTGCCAATTGGAGGATATTCGGTAAGCGGGTTACGATATTTAACAATGATATTCATATAGTCATTCTCTCTCTCTCTCTCTCTCTCTCTCTCTCTCTCTCTCCTCCTCTCTCTCTCCTCCTCTCTCTCTCTCTCTCTCTCTCTCTCTCTCTCTCTCTCTCTCTCTCTCTCTCTCTCTCTCTCTCTCTCAATTCAGTTAAGTTTGGGTTACAAAATTCTTAGGAAGATAAGAAGGATAACCTATAAAACAAATGTAATATATATAACCATAAACAAAAAAATAATGAAAAGTAAAACACGTTCAGCATTATCAAGGCTTGGACGCAATGTTCGTGAGTGTTGCCTTCAAGCACCGCCGTTGCTTGGATAGTTTTGCAGACTGTAATGTGGTTTACAATCACCGACAACTTACTTACTAAAAGAGTGACATGCATCTTAATAATGTTTCATTTAACTACAACCTGCTCGATTATCCTCATGTCAAGCCGTCACTGCTTAGTACAACTTTAAGACTAACGACGTACATAGGCCTTCATAGAGAAACAGATGATGAATAGACGTCACTTATCCAAGGCTGATACGACGTTAGAGCCGCCCGTGACCTCCTTGAAATGATCCTGACTCTTCCACCATGTAGCCAGACAAGCGTCAAAATCCCTTAATTGGCTCAGACACTCATGTAATCCTCTCTCGTCCACAGAGAGACATGCAAGTGACCTCCATCACCTTCCAATCGCGCATTAGCCTCGACTTGGCAGGAGATCGGTGGCGCTATGAGGGTGCAAGAGGTGATCCTTGAGGAAAGGAGGGACGCACGTCTGCGGGGGCGTCTGAGGTATATTGTTTCAGGTTGCTTGTGAAAAAAAAGGGTCTTGGTGCATGCAGGGAGGACAATTAAAAGGGAAGAAGGGACAACAGGATAAATGCGTAGGTGGGGAGGAACTAAGGAATGTAAGAAGGAAAGGAGGAAGGCCCTAAGGTATAGAGGAGTAGGGAGGAGAACTGGAGAGAGAGAGAAAGAGAGAGCAACTATTACGACGGAGTGAGTGAAAGAAGAAGCAAGTCATGATCTTATTTTCTGGCTCATATACACTCTGACCCTCGCCCCATAAGCTTCCCGGCCACTCCGCCTCGCGGCAACCAAGACTCAGTGTGAAAAGAGTAACGTGATAATGAATAAATATCAAGTTTTATGTCTCGTCACGTGCAAAATAAAGCCATTTTTTTTGTCTCAAGACAGCAACAGCAGAAGCAGCAGCAGAAGCAGCAGCAGCAGCAGCAGCAGCAGCAGCCTCTGACATGAACAGCATCAACGAAATAAATAGGGACAGCAACATGCGTGGAGGTGACTCACGTAAGAAAAAATAACACACTATAGCATTCACGAGCGATGCAAGTAAAGAAATAATCAGACCAAGAAGAGGCACACAAGCTGCACTTTCATGAAACAGAAAGTCAGTTTCGTACTTACTAGTCTTGCCGTTTAGCAGACATAACACTCTTCCAACCTTCTCCGCTGCATCTCCCCACCACCACCTCACGCCAAGCTTCGGTGCCTCATATCCACTCTTTACTGTTTATTTTCTTTACTGTGAAGACCTCACGCAGAGCCTCGTCCATCAAATGTGATGTGAATATAATTTGTTTTTCGATTTTATACTCGTACTTTGACTTTTTTTCCTAAACAATACATCATATTTTTTTCTGCATTTCAACCTTCTCTTGCACAACATTGAGCTGTCCCTATCAGACTGAAGCTTGGTATTTGATATATTCCATTACCATTTTATGATTTATCTCCTTTGGAAGTAAAGTGCAGTATATAAATACTCTTCAGTTCAACTTGCTACAGAGATCCACGTTGTTTTGGTGCTAAGCTATTTCTCAGAAACTGTTGTTATATTGTTGGAAGAATATGAGGTGACACCAAACAAATATCAAACATCCTCCTCCTCCTGATCATCATCATCATCATTTTTTTCTCATCACATTATCGAGAGTTTTCGTTAGTTTGCATCCTTAAAGAGTCCTTGCCCATTTTTTCCACGTATCTTTGTGTGCAGACATACAGGTATAAATACTATGATTTATTGGGAAAACTTAGTTGTGAGGTAGATCAGTGTTGCTCCGTTGGCTTAGCTGCTTTCTTGCAGGTACTTAACAGACGCATCTTGGTATCACTAGGCCTGTCGTGGTTGTGGACACTCTTAGGATCAACTCTTGCTTCATATACCTGTTGGTACTGTGTTTGGCGTGACAGCCGCGGCTTGAGGTGATGATCGATGGTGTGATGATCGATGGCACTGATAATACTGGTTTGTTCTTGTCTAACTAGTCAACGAACGTTTTTTATACTATTTTAGCTTATTGCAGCCACACATCATTCATCTATAATTGTTTTCCTTGAAGTGGTCAGCTAAAGATGTGTGTGGTTTCATGTCACTCGTATATGTTGCTTAGTGCAGGAAACGGGCATGAAATGATGAGGATGATGATGATGATGATGATGATGATGATGATAATAACGATAGCGATACGAAGAATATAACTATTATGATGATGATGATGATGATGATGATAATGATAATGATAATGATGATGATGATAATGATGATAATGATGATGATGATGATGATAATAACGATATTGATAACAATGGCGATGACGACGAAAATGATGATGATGATGATGATGATGATGATGATGATGATGATGATGATGATGATGATGATGATGATGATGATGATGATGATGATGATATATCCGAAACTCTCATGGTCATGCCCATTTAATTTTTTCCTCTTCCAAAAACTTTCTTTTTTGTGTGTGTGATGCAGGGAGAGATACCTGGTTTCTCCGCGGTCAGGCTATCATGGGCATCAAAACCGACGGATGTTGTAAATTGGTAGGAGAAGGAGGAGGAGGAGGAGGAGGAGGAGGAGGAGGAGGAGGAGGAGGAGGAGGAGGAGGAGGAGGAGGAAAAGGCTTTATGCCACTTACACAACCCCTCTACCCCTTTAAGGTCATCCACACAGTACTCGTCATCGCCCTACAAGTTATATCTCATAAGCACCTACATTCAGTTTCAGGTGAGCCTCGCAGCCCCTGACATGATCCCCAGGTGGCAGCAGCAAAGCACCTGTCTAAGCCTTCAGGTCACCCACACAGCACCTGTCGTAAGGTGGAAGGCCCGGAGGCGCTGCTGGTCTGGAAAGGAAGAGAAGGGAGGGAGGGAAGGAGGGAGGGGAAGGCTGGGGGAGTTTTTGCGAGGAGCCCGCCAGCGACCTTGACTCACTTCTAGTTGTCCCAGCACAAAGGATCGCTGCCATCCTTGCACACCCACCGTCCTCTGCTAAGTCTGGTCACCTCGAGCCTGGCGGGGGTGCGAGGCGCAGACTGGCGTCCTGGTGAGAGCGTGTGTCATATAATTATCATAAATCCATCAACGATCTCAGTACATGAAGGTCACAAAGCTATCAAGTGTCAGGTGTTAATCTGTTGTGATGATTGTTATGATGCATATTTCATAACTCACATAACCACTTCTAAAAACTTAAGGCACTGAATCCCATGTCTGCCTGTCATTACAATTATTTATCATCAACATGATCTCAGCAGCGTACACTATTCAAGAATGAAGATTAATTGGATAGCAAGACCACAGTTTGCATTTTAGCTTTTGTCATTTTAAGACGATTACAAAACAAGATCTTATTGCCACGGTTGGTGCAAAGAAAGCTTTCAAAGCTATTCTTGATCATTGCGCATGTTTGATCAAATTTTGTTGCAAACCACAAAAAGATGAAAGTTTTCATGTGTTCAAGAGAACATGACTTTCCTGCCTCATTCTCATTAATTCCGTGATTCCCCCGAGGCTTTTTCTGACAAAAGCCAAAGTTCGGATATGATGGCAAACCCGGTGAGGTGTTAATATCGCAGGAGGATGGTCTTCCTGCACAAATCTTCCCAGAAGCTTTTCTTATCCGCCGTCGTCTCGCCTGGCCAGCTCCGACCCGCCTCAGAGGCGAGTAAAACACTTCCCTCACGCACAACGATACGGCCTCAGTGACGCCCTTGGGCTCAAGGTGAGCGTATTTTGCGTGGCAACACGCCCCCTAACCACGTGTCCGCCACCGCCGTCCTCTGCATAAAAAGTTTCGTCAAGCTTCACTGCGACAATCAGCAACCACAGGTGGGGTAGCATGTGCCCGCAGGCGGTGCGGTGCGGGCCTTGAGATGGGTTCCGTCAGGTGAAGTATAGCAAATGTTGACTTAATGATTAGCGGCACCTGCCGAAGCAGGACGGGAAGGACGGGGGAAGAGGTAGGGCCGATGAGGGCCGTGGGAGTCAGCCACACCCTCCTGCTTGGCCTTGCTTTGCCGAATTAATGCAGCGTTTCTAGAGGGCCGATTTTTGGCCCGCAATGAAGTAATTTCCACCATGACGCCACCCTCGCAACATGTGGGAGGGGAGAGAAGGGCGGGGCGGAAGGGGAACACTAGGAGGATGGAGGAGAAAGAGGACGAACTGCTCGATCAGAGCGTTGTCCGCCGGAAGCTGCGGCCGTGCTCGTTGCACCGATTGTGTCTCGAGCCTCAAGGTGGTGCACACGTAAATTGGACACCAGGAGAGTTTAAAGATCTATGGCGCCAAAAAGGTGACACAGAAGTAAGAGAGAAAAGTGAAACAATGAAACAAAGCTGATACGAAGAGGAAAATGACGACTTTGAGGGAAAATTAACGTGAAGAAAGAACATGATATAGTAAAGAAAGGAAAAAAAAATAATGAGAGAGAGAGAGAGAGAGAGAGAGAGAGAGAGAGAGAGAGAGAGAGAGAGAGAGAGAGAGAGAGAGAGAGAGAGAGAGAGAGAGAGAGAGAGAGAGAGAGAGAGAGAGAGAGAGAGAGAGAGAGAGAGAGAGAGAGAGAGAGAGAGAGAGAGAGAGAGAGAGAGAGAGAGAGAGACAGGGGGGGAGAGAGATAGAGAGAAAGAGAGAAAGAGAAAGAGAAAAAAGAGAGAATGAAGATACTCAACAATAGCCTACAAATGTATAAGAAGACAAGAGAGACAAACAAGCTGCGACTCAATTGTACCAACAACATAAATAACATAACAAATAACATCAGTAAAACGAAGCAATGGTGAGTGAACGAGACAAAAAATCTGGTTACTGTAATATAATGGGACAAATAACAGGACAATGTGAAGGCAAGGAGGAGGTGAGGGGAATGTGGAAGGGTGTTAAGGTGAAGGCAAATTTGAAGGCAGGAAGTGTTGTGTAAGGAAATTATCAAGAGGGAGCGATGTTGATAATGAAAAAAGAACTATCATCATTATAACAAGATATCTGCAAACCTTCACAAGGAAATTGTTTTTGTTATCTGATTATATATAAAAAAACAAAACGAGGGTCTTTGAAAAAAAAGAAAGATATACAATAGCATGAAGAAACCATTAAATAAATGTTGGAATGAGATTGAACAGTGACTAATTCGAGAAGATATATAAATATTATGAATATTATCATATAAAAAATCGCCAAAAAGACAAAAATAAAGGAGGATCAAGAGAGATCAAGAAGCAAAGAAAAAGGGAAGACAGGAGAGAGAGGGAAGGAAGGGAAGGAGAAGAGGAAGAAGGAGGAAGAGATGGAGGGAGGGAGGGAGGGTGGGAGGGAAGGAAAGAGGGTTGTAGAGGAGACTCTCTGGACAGCCAGAGGCATAACCTGAGGCGTCCGTTTCCTTGTGGTGGCAGTGGTGGCGTAGCAGCAGCACCATCACCACTACTACCAACACGACCACCACCACCACCACTACCACTACTACCACTACCACTTCTACCATCACCAACACCACCACCACCAACCACCATTATTACTACTACTATTACTTCTACTACTACCGCCATTGCATCAAGTTCAACAACAGTAATAACAGGAACAAAGATAATAACAACTATTATTAATACCTCACCAGCACAAAACCACAATATAGTACGACCACCACCACCACTACCACCACCACCACCACCACCGCTACCACCACTACCACCACCACCACCACCACAATCACTTTTACTACAAAATTTCCGGCTTCATACCAATAGAACGAAAATCTTCATAATATTTCAAACACCAACACCACTAACTACTTATATTCCTTCCACCACCACCATCATCATCACCACCACCACCACAATCACCACCACTACCGCCGTCGTCATCCCTGTTGCTGCCGCCGCCCACTGACCACAACCCTCGCTGTGGTGCTCCTGTCACGCCTCCACACACACACACACACACACACACACACGTAAAGTCGAATACCTTATACAACTGTGATGATTAATGGTCGGCGATAAGACCCGTGTGGTATTCTAATACTGTTTAACATGAAAAGCATATTTATTAGGTACAAAGTTAAGAAAAGACGGCAAGGCAGCACGACGAGAGATCTGCTGCAGACTTATGAATACAAACACAAAAACAGGATTAGGGAACCTTTACCAATCGCATTAAAGAAGAAGAAAAAAATAAATTGTTAACTAATTTTATGCCTTTCTATTGATAATGTTTAATTCAAATAGGAATGTAGATATTTTATTCTCTCTCTCTCTCTCTCTCTCTCTCTCTCTCTCTCTCTCTCTCTCTCTCTCTCTCTCTCTCTCTCTCTCTCTCTCTCTCTCTCTCTCTCTCTCTCTCTCTCTCTCTCTCTCTCTCTCTCTCTCTCTCTCTCTCTCTCTCTCGTCCCCCTTCTTCAAATACTTGGACACAATACCTTTCATACTTATTATCTTCTGTTCCCTTTTAACAACCTCTCCTTGCCTTCATTCTTACCTAAAACCAACCTTCCACACTCTCCATTACTACCACCACACCAACCACTACCTCCTCCTCCTCCTCCTCCTCCTCCTCCTCCTCCTCCTCCTCCTCCTCCTCCTCCTCCTCCTCCTCCTCCCTCGTGACCCGCGGCTGGTCGTACTGCCTGAGGGAGGAGCCTCGGGCCGTCGACGTCTTGCCCTTGCACCGGAAGTGGCCCCAGGCGCTCCACTTCACCCGAATGAGGAGGAGGAGGAGGGAGGAGGAGGAGGAGGAGGAGGAGGAGGGAGGAGGGAAGGAATGTGAGTGAGGAAGAAAGGCAGGAGGGATTCAAAACTACATGGAGAAGAGAGAGAGAGAGAGAGAGAGAGAGAGAGAGAGAGAGAGAGAGAGAGAGAGAGAGAGAGAGAGAGAGAGAGAGAGAGAGAGAGAGAGAGAGAGAGAGAGAGAGAGAGAGAGAGAGAGAGAGAGAGAGAGAGAGAGAGAGAGAGAGAGAGAGAGAGAGAGAGAGTATTTAACTATATAGTGAACAAATAAAAACAATATGAGAAGATAGTTAAAGTAGATACATGATAAATTATAGAAAAAAAAGTAAAATAAAAAGTATAAACATGTAAAAAAAGAAAAACGTGGAGGGGAAAGAGGAGGTGGGGGACGAGAACACGGAGGAAGAGAAGGTGGGAGAGAAGGAGGAGGATGACTACGAGGAGTGAGGTGGAGTAGGAGGTTGAGGAGGAGGAGGAGGAGGAGGAAAGAAGGAACGAACGCAGCACGTCACACAGGAACACAAAACTAGTCTCCTTCACCTCATCCAGGTAATTGGGGTTCACCGGAAGCTTGTTTGGCCCAGGTTTTTCACCGCGTCGTGTCTCCGGTTCTGACCGTGATGCATGCCTGTGTGTGTGTGTGTGTGTGTGTGTGTGTGTGTGTGTGTGTGTGTGTGTGTGTGTGTGTGTGTGTGTGTGTGTGTGTGTGTGTGTGTGCAAGAGAGGGAGAAAGAGAGAGATCACACATACATACACACACATACGTACGTGATTCGCTCGCAATATATATATATATATATATATATATATATATATATATATATATATATATATATATATATATATATATATACAGAGAGAGAGAGAGAGAGAGAGAGAGAGAGAGAGAGAGAGAGAGAGAGAGAGAGAGAGAGAGAGAGAGAGAGAGAGAGAGAGAGAGAGAGAGAGAGAGTCAGAGGGAACATTCATACATCCCATTACATCCCGTGGTGGCTATGACTTGCACGGGTTCTTGTGGAGCTTTACTCCCCCGCGCAACACTCCTCACCGCCTGTCGACTCCCATTACCTTCGTCAGAGAGCGTGAAGGCCCTCCCTCACCTCGTCCGGCCACCCTCTCCTTCCACTCGCTTTTGTCCTCATGTCCTCTCGCGAAACTGATAATTGCAAGGCTGAGAAGAAGGAGGAGGAGGAGGAGGAGGAGGAGGAGGAGGAGGAGGAGGAGGACCATAAAAGACCACAAAAGAAGAACAATAAGCAGCAGAGCTAAAGGTAATGGCAACAACAACTATAACAACAACGACTACCTTATTACTACTACTACTACTACTACTACTACTACTACTACTACTACTACTATACTACTACTACAACTACTACTACTACTACTACTACTACTACTACTACTATACTACTACTACAACTACTACTACTACTACTACTACTACTACTACTGCTGATACCACTTATGCAATAATACTAGTAACATAGTATAATAATAACAAAAAAGCATACATATATATAAATAATACAAATAATAATAACAATAATAATAATAATAATAATAATAACAATAACAATAACAATAACAATAATAATAATAATAATAATAATTTACATTACAAACACTAAATTATCATGATTCTCCATTAGGTCCACTTCTCCATCATTGTTCCTTCACCTATCACCCCTCCGCCCTTGCTTACCCTTCCGCTCCCCTCACAACCTGACACCCGTATCATTCTCCAACTCACCCTTCGACACACTTTATCGCTCTGCCAGCCACCCAGCCCTCCCACACCTCACACCTCACTTCCCATCCCTCAACAAACACCATCCCTTATCGCTCATCATCCTCCTCTCACCACCCTGCCCCCACCCCTTGCACACACCCCACACTTCTTTTCTACACATTAAACTTCTCTTAATGTCATTCCTCAGCCTTCTAAAACAACTACTTATCTTCTTACATAATTCTTTCCTGCCTGTTTCCTTTATACATCCCAGTCTACTTCCCTCCTCTAACCTTCCTCTCATCTACTCACATATCCGATCACCATCCTTCCACTCTTCAGCCTCCGCCTACACCACCTCTTCCCACCTGGCTCCTCTACATAACTCTACTGCTCTTCTCCTAGCTCCTCCCTCTCCCTATCTTCCTTCCCCAGGGGCCCCGTCACTTCCCTCTCTGCTCCCCGACGCCGGTACGTCCGTCAGGGTGACAGGTGGTCGATCGGGTTCCGTCAAATGACTCAGGACTGGCCAGCGAGGCACTACATCTATTTAGCCTCTGAATAGCAGTCTCCCAGCGCCCCTCACCTCCCCAGCCTCACCGCGACGCCTCCTAGTTTCCTATTATTATTTTTAAGGGCGATTGATGGAGGGGAAAAGTCGTGTGGAATTGATTTTAAAGCATTTTTTTATATTTTTTTACGGAAGTGAAGAAAATTCTGCCGTCAGACTTAAAGATCGTGTGGTAGAATCTCTCTCTCTCTCTCTCTCTCTCTCTCTCTCTCTCTCTCTCTCTCTCTCTCTCTCTCTCTCTCTCTCTCTCTCCATTCGCCAGGCCGCCAGATATGTCGTTGTTGCAGGAATGAGGATGAAATGGTGTATTATTTTCGTCGATTTTTTTCTTTCTCTGTTTTATTCTTTTGCTCCGCGCGGGTATCACTGTCTTGCTTAATTAAAGTGAAGATGGGGTTGGCCAGGCTGTGTAAGGTTGTCTTGATTAGTGTTGGTGCATTCAGCTCCTCCTCCTCCTCCTCCTCCTCCTCCTCCTCCTCCTCCTCCTCCTCCTCCTCTTCCTCCTCCTCCTCTTTCTTCTCTCCCCTCTCCTGCCCTTCCGACTTCCTATCTTTTCTCTAGTCTGGTCGGTGGTGTGTGTGTGTGTGTGTGTGTGTGTGTGTGTGTGTGTGTGTGTGTGTGTGTGTGTGTGTGTGTGTGTGTGTGTGTGTGTGTGTGTGGTCTGCGAAAATTGCTCAATGTCTATGCGTGTATAGTCTGTGATTCAATTTGGTGTGTGTGTGTGTGTGTGTGTGTGTGTGTGTGTGTGTGTGTGTGTGTGTGTGTGTGTGTGTGTGTGTGTGTGTGTGTGTGTGTGTGTGTAATTGTGCGTGTTATTATAATTGTCACTGTGTGTGTTGTGTGTTGTGTGTGTGTGTGTGTGTGTGTGTGTGTGTGTGTGTGTGTGTGTGTGTGTGTGTGTGTGTGTGTGTGTGTGTGTGTGTGTGTGTGTGTGTATGTGATCGCACACGTTTCATTGGAGTGTTGTCCGTGTGTGTGTGGTCTGCGGGGAGTGTCGAATATATAATTATGTGTGCATTTGCGCCGCTGTGTGTGTGTATGAGAGAGAGAGAGAGAGAGAGAGAGAGAGAGAGAGAGAGAGAGAGAGAGAGAGAGAGAGAGAGAGAGAGAGAGAGAGAGAGAGAGAGAGAGAGAGAGAGATGAGAGAGATAAACACACACAAAAACATCATATAGACATATACTCATCTATACAAAGACAGCCAGACAGCCAGGCATAAATCCTGCACTCAATTTTGACAGCACCGAGAGTCGTCCACAAACTCTTCTAACCCGAGAAGGAACATAACCCAACCTGACACTCACACTTTCTTTGTCAGCGTCTGAAAGTTACACAAGAATACCTGTCTGAGGAAGGGAAAGGTGTCTGTTGGGGCACTCACATGTTATTGCCTTTTGTCAGGATAATCTGGAGTGTTTATTTGGACTCGTAATGGCAAGGACGTGAGGCAGGGGGCGAGGCAGGGCCGAGGCAGGCGTGTTGTGAGGTAGGCAAGGAGATATTGGGTAAAAGCGTGAGAGAGACAGAGAATGGGGGGCTTAGGAAGTGAGAGAAGTAGGGCGTGAGTGAGACTGGGCGTGAGGGAGGTAAAGAGGGTGGCTGGGAGTGAGAGAGGCTGAAGGAGGCTGGTTTTGAGGGAGGTAACGTGAGGGAGGCTGGACCAAGGAGTGTGGTGGTGTTGAAGAAGCTGATGTTACACTCACACAGTATCATTTAATTCTCTCTCTCTCTCTCTCTCTCTCTCTCTCTCTCTCTCTCTCTCTCTCTCTCTCTCTCTCTCTCTCTCTCTCTCTCTCTCTCTGTGTCAAGGAAGAAGAAAACGATGACGAGGACAAGGACAACATAGAAGAGGAAGTAAAAGGAGGAAGAGAAGAAGGAGGAGGAGGAAGAGTAAGAGGAGGAGGAGGAGTAAGAGAAGGAGTAAGAGTAGTAGGTCGTTGGGCGTCGTGTAAACACCACAGCCGTCTCACAATGCTCCTCGGTACGTGAATATTACTCCTCCACGGCATTGTGTCCGCAACAATGGCGGTGAGGGGGGTCGTGCGGATCAATGCCAAGTCACCTTCTATGCAGCCAATGAGCATCCCATTCACGCAAACTTTTTAATTAATCATCAAAAATTCCCAAGACGAATCCATTTATTCATTCCTCGAACAAAAATCCTAGTACGACGAAATCTCCTGCTGCCATCCCCTCTTTACCATACCACCCTTCCCTTTCCTCTTCCCCGCGGCGACATCTAGTCTTATTAACCCTCTTTTTTTCCCCTCTTTCCCCTCGCTCGGGCCGTCACTCGACCCTCAGCACGCGGCCAGCATGTGGGCAACCAGGGAGGGGAAATCGCCTGGTTTTTAATGAATTATTGTCCCTCGAATGGGATGTTTCTGAGGGGAGCGTGATTGAGGACTGGCGGCCGATTGAGTCGTGAGTGAAGAGGCGACGAGGAGGAAAGAAGAGGAGAGGAGGAGGAAGAGGAGGAGGAGGAGGAGGAGGAAGAGGAGGAGGAGGAGAAGGAGGAGAGGAGAAAAAGAAGTACAGAGGGAAGAGGATACAAGAATGGAGCAAGGGAAGTCAAGGAGGGAAGACTGAAGGTAAAGAGGGAACAAGGGAAAAAAAAGACAGGATGAAAGAAAAGTCAGCAGGGGAAAAAAAAAAGTCTAAAAGAGGGATAAGGTAAGTAGAAAAGAATGGAGCATAAGATGAAGGGAAGAAGAGACAAAGAAGGGGGAAAAAAAAGAGGAAAGGAAGGAGAGAAGTTGATGATGCGAGGAGGAAAGGAAACGCACAGAGAGAAGAAGAAGAAGAAGAAGAAGAAGAAGAAGAAGGGAAACAGAAAGAGAGACAAGCGGTGAAAACTGAAAGAATAGGAATAAGTTATAAAAGAAAAATAGCAAAATGAAAAAGAGGAATAACTGGAATAAAAATGAAATAACTGAATTACAAGAAAACGACCAAAAGTGAAACAGAGGAAAATGGAAAGAAAAACGGAGTCAGAAAGGAAGGAATGTGGAGATATATATATGGAGGGAGGGAGGGGGGGAGGGGGGGAGGGAGGGAGGGAGGGAGGGAGAAGCAGATACATAAGGAAGGGAGAGGGACAAGGAAACTGAGACAAAGGAGAAAGGAAGGGAAGAGAGAGAGAGAGAGAGAGAGAGAGAGAGAGAGAGAGAGAGAGAGAGAGAGAGAGAGAGAGAGAGAGAGAGAGAGAGACTGGGTAAGCAAGAAAGGAATGGAGAGATGGAGAGCGAACGGGACGCTTTTGGGAAGGAAAGAGAAGGAGGGAGGTAGATAGGGAGGAAGAGAGGGAAGGAGGGAGGGAGGGAAAGGGAAGAGAGAGGGAGGGAAGGCCGCTGGATCACAACCCGGATCAATATATTCTCCCTGACAGGCCCTGAGTGTCCATTTGTGATCTCTGATAGCGGATAAAAAAATAAGGGAAAGGAAAAAAAAAAAAGCGCAACGAGATCGTCAACTGTTCGTGACGTCTCCCATTGAGTATCTAGCAAGCGTTTGTTTCCCCGTAGTCGACTTCTATTACGCCTTCTGGGCCAGGATCGAAACCTTTGTATAGCGATTCTAAGTCACTCACGCCGATTAGCTCCTGGTCATAAGTTTGGAAAATGCAGCCTCGTGCCCCTCCACATTCGATCCGAGGCTTGTAAGTGACATCAACACGTGTTTGAGGCTATAAAAGGCCATGACTCAAGCCTGGTAAGGTGACTAGGTGGTTCGAGGAAGAGCAATGGAATGTATGAGTGTGTGTCTGTGTAAAAAAAATATTATGTTGTTACGTAATTATGTGTGTAAGTAAATGTGGGAATAATTTTTTTGGGTTTTGTATCTTAATAGTAGACTTAAACTATATTAAATAAAGAACAATATTAAAAGTTATTGAAGGTTTTAACATCACTCCAGGGTGACATGTATTCATTAATAGCAATGAATATAAAAAAGTATTTCAGGAATTACTCACACATCACTGGAAAAAAAATGTAGTTCACTATTGAGCATAAACATTATACAGTGCATATATTATTCATTCATGTGTGTGTGTGTGTGTGTGTGTGTGTGTGTGTGTGTGTGTGTGTGTGTGTGTGTGTGTGTGTGTGTGTGAAGGGGTAAAGGAGACAAGGGGTGAGAGGGCGGAGTGGGGAGGGAGATGAGGGGGTAATCACAGTGGTCTGCCAACATAAGCCTGTGGTAGAATAGGAAGGAGGGAGGGTGAGAGGGAGAGAGAGAGAAGAGGGAGGGAGGGAGGGATGGAGGAAAGAAGGGGAGAAGGGGGGGTAGGGGTGAGGCTCGCCCACAAAACAACGCTATCCGATCACCTCAAATTGAGCAGAAACTGACAGCTCCCTCTCCCTCCCACCCTCCCTCCCTCCCTCTTTCTCTCCCACCCTTCTCCCCTTTTTCCCTCTGGTTTCTCTCCCTCCCTCATTCCTCTCTCCCTCCTACTCCCTCTCTCTCCCTCTCTCTCTCACTCCCTCTCTTACCCATCGTTCTTCAGTCCTCCCACTCAGCTAATTATATCTCTCTTCTTTGACACATTCTTTTTTTTGTCTTATCTTAGAATCACGATCTCTTTCCTTTTCTTCTCAGTTTCTTTATCCTTTTTTTAGATCTGGTTTTTCTTCTTTTCTTTCCTTGATTCTTTTCCTTGTCTTCGTTCTGACTTTTTACGACAAATCGAGTGCAGGCGTCAGTTTGTGATTGCCTATGTGAGAGAGAGAGAGAGAGAGAGAGAGAGAGAGAGAGAGAGAGAGAGAGAGAGAGAGAGAGAGAGAGAGAGAGAGAGAGAGAGAGAGAGAGAGCGAATGATAATACTAATAATACAAATACTACTGTTACTACTACTAATACTACTACTCCGACTTCTATTACCTCTACAGCTCCTACTTCTTTACTGACAATAACAATAAAACATCATAATATCATTGCCACCTACCTTCTTTCTCATCACCATCATCACCATCATCACATCACCATAAAAATAATACTCCCTTCATCATTCCATCACCATGCCGGCGTCGCTTCCCACACCTTCCCTTCCCTTCCCTTCCCTTCCCTTCCTTTCCTTTCCCTTCCTCACTCGCTTCCTGACGAGGCCACCTGCGTCGCCGCCTCCAGTAATGCAATTCCACATGTTAGTCTTCGCGTGTCTTTGATTCATTACGCGGCGGAGAGGCTTCTGCAGGCGACTGGTGATCTTTGTGGGTGTGTGTGTGTGTGTGTGTGTGTGTGTGTGTGTGTGTGTGTGTGTGTGTGTGTGTGTGTGTGTGTGTGTGTGTGTGTGTGTGTGTGTGTGTGTGTGTGTGTGTGTGTCGTCGCCTCCATATAAGCATGTAGATCGTCACCTGCTCGTCATCGGTTGGGTGGTTTGACGGAGGGGGAGAATCTGTCCAGTCGGGGAGGGAAGATAGAGACGGAGGGAGAGACGGAGAGACGGGCGAGAAGAATGGAGGAAGAGAAGAAGGGTTGTACCTAATGGGAGACTATAGATGGCGAGGAACATAGAAAGAAAATGAAGGAAGACGTAAAATATTTATGCATTTCTAAGCAAAAGATGTACAAAAAGGAAAAATATAGTCTCTGTGCGTGTGCGAGAGAGAGAGAGAGAGAGAGAGAGAGAGAGAGAGAGAGAGAGAGAGAGAGAGAGAGAGAGAGAGAGAGAGAGAGAGAGGAAAGGGTCTGAGCCTGATAGCTGGACTTCATTTCCTGACTTCCTTTCACTGCCTGTTAAATGTCCGTTAACAGCAGACACAAGCGAGACGACTAGCTTAAACTCACCCACATCCATCTCCTCCATCCATCAACCTCCACTTTCTCCACTCACCTCTACCTCCATTAAGCCATTCCACCTCATCTTCTTCATCCTTTTCCACTCGACTCATTCACATCCATCTGATCTACTTATTCCTCTATCCTTTTGTAGCTCCTCCACCTCCCTCCACATCATCCATACCTCCTCGCTTTCCTCCACCTTCCACCCTTTCCGCGTCCCCTCCACACAAAGTCGTTTTAATCGGATACGTGGATTCTCGGAAACTCGCTCCCTCCACTTCTCTTTAACCGTTTATTGAATGTTTTTTTTAGGGCAAAGTACCTGAATTCTGAGAGAGAGAGAGAGAGAGAGAGAGAGAGAGAGAGAGAGAGAGAGAGAGAGAGAGAGAGAGAGAGAGAGAGAGAGAGAGAGAGAAAGAAAGAGAGAGAGAGAGCAACACAGCAACGGATATGTTATGACACAACCCAATAAACGTCAGAGAGACAGAGAGTGCGAGAGAGCGACACGACGATGGAGAGGAACGGAGGGCAGGAGGGGGGAGGGAGGGACAGAGAGAGAGAGAGAGAGAGAGAGAGAGAGAGAGAGAGAGAGAGAGAGAGAGAGAGAGAGAGAGAGAGACGTAAGGGTGGAGGGAGGGTAAGGCCAGGTAGGCGGGGGAGAGGAAGCAACGGGTTGGGAGTAGAAGGGTACGGGTGGTAGGGGGCAGATAGTGAGAGGGAGGGAGAGGGGAGAGGACAGCATGAGTGAGAGAATAATTTCCTGTCGGTCAGAGGCTGTTGTTGTCCGGCGAGGAGGGTGGCGCGCGTTATCTGGGCGTTATTAACATGTCTGGCCAGCCGCCCTGACGCTGCGGTGACGGGAGCAGGAAGAGGGCTGCTGCAAGACCTCTCAGCAGGCAGCAAGACCCGTCAAAGGGATGTGCTCCCCTCACCAACACTCCCCCATAAGTACGAAACCCTCAAGAAGTGCAAAATGACTGTAGAGGGACAGGTGATTTCCTCGCCTACAATGACGGGGAAACTTTTATGAGACGTGCACACCCTCTTAATGACAGACACATCTCTTAGCAGAAACCTGTGAGCAGCGTGCAGGGCCCTTAGAAGACATACTCTCAATATTAGAAGTAAGTTATAATCAAGATGTGTATGACCTACTAAGGATTGGGTGGTGTCCCTTAGAAACTTACACTAGGGTATATATAATAATTAGTATATATGTCAATCAAGGCATAACGGAAGACTGCATGTTGGTAACAGTAACGACGTAGGTGGCTGCTTCTCTTCGTGGCCATGCAGTGTGACAAGGCAACCATCCCGGCACAAGTCACACTGAGCTGTCGACGTGGTATGGGACGCTCCTTGAACCTGCCTTCACTTTCCAGTCACGTTCACTATTAGATCAATTGTTTTGCTTCTCCGACTTCCCACACTGAATAAAGCACACCAATACTCCCCTCTGTATCCGCTTCTCCTCAACACAGATTATGTTACTTTAAATTCACCAGACGCGAGGTGGCCGCGCCTCTCTGCCCGCCCCGGCCGCCCTCTGCGCTGATCTGTAAGGGCATCCGGGCGCCGCTACCTTAAGGGAAGGTGGGTGGCGGGTGAGCGGTGATAAAGAATTCTATGAGGCAAGACGCAGAGACCGAGACGCCAAGGCAAATAGGAACGTCCTGCGTCCCTACAGGAGCCAATCAAACACAAATAAAGCGGGAAAAAGAAAGAAAAAAAAACAACAACAGAAATAATACTTTTTTTGCAAGCACATGTCAGGTAACACTATAAGATATGAGTATTGAAGGTGAAGTGAGATAATACAGTCAGTCAGGTGTCCCTTTCCTCTCTCTCCTTACACCTCTCACTCCTTCCATATGTCTGTATGTATGTCTCTCAGTCTCTCTCAGTCTCTCTCTCTCTCTCTCTCTCTCTCTCTCTCTCTCTCTCTCTCTCTCTCTCTCTCTCTCTCTCTCTCTCTCTCTCTCTCTCTCTCTCTCTCTCTCCAAGGCTCCTCACCGACACTGCTGATACAATCGTGGTCATTCTTAAAAGGATTGACACTTGGACCTTTATGGGAGCTGTCTCGTCGTGTCTTGAATACTACTACGGCGGAGAGAGGTAACTTGCTCCCTCCAGCTCTCCCTCCTTTGTAGAGAGAGAGAAATAGAGAAAGAGAAAGAGAGAGAGAGAGAGAGAGAGAGAGAGAGAGAGAGAGAGAGAGAGAGAGAGAGAGAGAGAGAGAGAGAGAGAGAGAGAAGTAGAGGTATAGTAAGATGGGGGAAGGACAAAGGCGGTACTCCTTTTGTTAAACTATATGATATGTGTGTGCATTCGTGTGTGTGTGTGTGTGTGTGTGTGTGTGTGTGTGTGTGTGTGTGTGTGTGTGTGTGTGTGTGTGTGTGTGTGTGTGTGTGTGTGTATCGCCATTGACAATCTGGCATATATACAATCCTAGTCCCTTGCTCTCCTCTAAGTAATCGTGGCCTTATTTTACAAACAATTCTTATCGCCTGTTTTCTTTCTCTCAATTCCTCGTACGTAAGCCAGAACACACACACACACACACACACACACACACACACACACACACACACACACACACACACACACACACACACACACACACACACACACACACACACACACACACACACACACACACACAAACATATACACTGATAACGCATCTTAATTGCGACTCAAGCATTCATTCTTATTCCTTTTATTCTTCCTCTTCCTCTTCCTTCTTTTATTTTCGACTCTTTACACATAGCTCAGGAATCAAGGTGAGGAGGACTGAAAGCCAATGAGTCAGGGTGAGGATAGGCACTGAGGCAGGGTGAGGTAGGGTGAGGCACTGAGTAAGGGTGAGAAAAGGTAGTGAGTCAGGGTGAGGAATGTTAGGTATGACTTGACTTATTTTAGAGTTTATGTTAATTCCATGTTTAATGACCTACAACAATACATACATACTCCTGGACGTGTGTGTGTGTGTGTGTGTGTGTGTGTGTGTGTGTGTGTGTGTGTGTGTGTGTGTGTGTGTGTGTGTGTGTGTGTGTGTGGATGTGTGTGTGATGTGGGGTGGAACAAAACCCTGCCTGACCTGATGTATTTTTTTTCTCTCTCTCATAAAACCGCTACCACTACCTGTTACATGTCTCACCTCCCCCTCCCTACACCCCCCCCCATCGTGTTACCTGTCCCTCCTCCTTTACCTACCTAGCAGAGTCTCACTTCTCTTCCAATTCCAGCGACGTATAAAATCTTCTTTAAGACTTGCTACGACCACCTCCACCACACCTTTGCTACTACCAGCCTACTGTCCCCTCCCCAGGTTCTCCCCTTCGGCGCCAGAGGGAGAAGCAGCCCCCCACTGTGTCCCTCCGTATCTCAGGTATAATATCTTGTTAGCGCTCCAGGTGAGGGCCTTGTTCTACACGGTAATTACTGCAAGGCTGAAGATGTTTTTGTGGCGCCCCGGCAAGGAATGGGACCGTGTACCTCCCTCATATTGGGGAAGGTTTAGAGCTATGCAGGACCTTCCTCATTTTCTACCGGCTTTTTTTCTCTCCTTATTCCTAACTGTTTTCTTGTTCTTCGTATGTCAAATACTACTGCTACTGCTGCTGCTACTGGTGTTACTACTACAAAAACTATTACTGATACTACTTCTACTACTACTACTACTTTTGCTACTACTACTACAACAACTACTACTACTATTACAACAACTACTACTACTACAACTACTACTACTACTACTATTACTATTACTATTATTACTACTATTACTACTACTACTGCTGCTACTACTACTACCATCATTAATATAATTTTTATTATTATCATTATCAAACTTAATAACAATGTTAATAATAACAATAATAACAATGATAATAATAATAATAATAATAATAATAATAATAATAATAATAATAATAATAATAATAAAAATAGTAATGATAATAATGATAGAAATATTAATAATATCATAATTTTTTTTATAATTATTATTATTGCTATTATCATTATTATCTTTATTACTATTATAATTTTTATTTATTCATGATTTTTTTTTATCATTATGACTATCATTATCAATATTACTACTACTATCATCACCATCATCATCATCATCATCATCAACATTACCAACATTGTAACGATAATCCAACAATAGCCTTGCAACAAAAAAACAACTTAATTATTATCACATTCTTACCACAGAAGAAAGTAAAATAGTTCTCCCAGAAGGCTGACAGGCGCTCCATGAGACAACTGATGACACTTTCGCCAAGGAACGTAAGCACCTGGGTATGCGTGACGTCACAAGATAGGAGTCCCGCCCATTGTACAAAGAAGAAGAAGAAGAAGGAGAGTAAAAAAAGAGGCATAGTAACAACAATATCATAGACAATAGCAAAAAATAACAATCATTAATTTTACATAGTCATGCCACACACACACACACACACACACACACACACACACACACACACACACACACACACACACACACACACACACACACACACACACACACACACACACACACACACACACACACACACACACACACACACACACACACACACACACACACACACACACACACACACACACACACAAACAAAACAAAAAATACATTATCCTTTACACATTGTCCGATCATTAATCTTATCATGTATGTCTATTCCCTATCCTATGTTTGTTTTCCTATCTTTACCTGCCTCTTCATACCACATGTTTTATCCTTCCTACGCCAAACTGTCTTATATATCCTTGCTCATTTGTTTCATGTCTTCAGCCACAGTCCCTCCTAACCCATCCTCTACGCTGCTCCATCTCCAAATCTTGACTCTTGAACATATTTTTTTGTCCTGTCTATTGCTCTTTGCACCATCCTCTGCCCTTTGCCTCATCTTTCTCTCAGTGGTCCATTCCTTGTCCCTTGTTCAATTGCATGTAACGCTTATTGCTTGCCCTTACCATACCGCCAGCTTGCCATGAACTACTGATCTTTCTAATTCTTAAGATCTTTAAAAGGGGATAAATCTCTTCTAACTTCTTCTCTTTCACTCTTCCATTGCATAAATTTCCTAAAATCTCTTATCGATAGCACACCCCGACCTTCTTCATCCCACATCCACCTCTCTCTTCACTAAACACCTTCTCCACTCTTCTCTTCCACCTCTCCCTTCCTCTCGTCCCCTCTTCCCCCATGGAGAGAGGCAAGTAAACACATGCCATTAAGAAGTCGATAACGTCACTCCACAGCAACGAACGTTTGAACTAAAGCCTCAAAGATAAGCAAATGAAGCGAAGAGGAAGTCTTTCTTTCTATCTCTTTTACTGATTTTTTTTCTCAGAAGGGCAGAGGTCCTTCTTAAGTGTATTTATGATTTTTTGTTTTGTTCTCTCTCTCTCTCTCTCTCTCTCTCTCTCTCTCTCTCTCTCTCTCTCTCTCTCTCTCTCTCTCTCTCTCTCTCTCATCTCTCACCTCTTGGGATGGAAAAGCAAGATAATGTGGAGGTGAACTATGTGTTTCGTGTTGCGTGTTTACAAAACATAAAAACCTGTATAACTTCTAAATCACAAACACCAAAAAAAACAAAAGAAACGAAAGAATTATATTAGTAAAAGTAAAAGTGACGAGAAACACAAATCAGTATATACTTATCGAGAGAGAGAGAGAGAGAGAGAGAGAGAGAGAGAGAGAGAGAGAGAGAGAGAGAGAGAGAGAGAGAGAGAGAGAGAGAGAGAGAGAGAGAGAGAGAGAGAAAGGCTATTCTAGTTCAACATAAACTCTTTTATGAGCGAGAACAAATGTTATTGTCTTACGTTTAGGGTCTCGAGGGTGAACTTAACTACTTCCTCGAGTGGCTGCTTGGCGCGTCCCACGAGGATGGGGACTTGAGGACGACGCTGAGAGAGAGGCAGGAGAGGAGGAAGAGTAGGGGAAGAGCTAAAGAATAAAGGACAGGAAGAATCATTAATATACAGAGGTTAAACGAGAACAAGATACAAGAGACATATAAGGGAGATTAGGCAAGGCGAGAAATGAGGGAAGAAAATATAATACTAATGAGAGGACGGTCAGTAATGTAAGAAAAATATGAAACGCGATAATGCGCAGGGAAAGTTAAACATTATAGGATATAGATAAGAAAGTTGACAAGATGAAGTACGGTGTGTGTGTGTGTGTGTGTGTGTGTGTGTGTGTGTGTGTGTGTGTGTGTGTGTGTGTGTGTGTGTGTGTGTGTGTGTGTGTGTGTGTGTGTGTGTGTGTGTGTGTGTGTGTGTGTGTGTGTGTGTGTGTGTGTGTGTGTGTGTGTGTGTGTGTGTGTGTGTGTGTGTGTGTGTGTGTGTGTGTGTGTGTGTGTGTGTGTTGAGGAATATTAAAGTGTTGAAGATAGGTAAAAAGAAAGCATGATTGCAGTGGAAAACACAATGTATACGAAAAAAAATACAATAAACTGACAGAGAAGAACGGAAGAGGAAGATTTATGGGACGAAAAATGCTGTTGTTATCGTTGTTACTGTAACTGTTATGGTTATAGTTTTTGCTACTGCTGTCGTATTTGCTTGTCGTTGTGGCAGTGGAAGTGGTGTTAGTGGTGGTAGTGGTTTAGTTATCAAATCCACATACTCCCTTCTACTCCTACCTCTCCTCCTCTTCCTCCTTATACTCCTCTGTGCCTTCACCTACACTATACACACAGGATATTACCAACACAACAAACATTCACATCAACAAATAACAATTAAAAGTACATTATATTTTATTCCTCACTTTTCTTATCAATTCCAGTTTAGTTTAATCAAATCTTTACCGGCCAGCTTCGGGTAGAGGGAAGGCTGGGTGGAAAGGAGTCTTCTAATATACTATCCTTTCTCTCATCTGTTCGATTAAGGCAAACCAACAGAATAGTAAGAACGTGAAGGTATGTTGCGGTAAGCGATATATCCTTTGTAATCATTTGTAATCCCCTGTTCCTCCTCCTCCTCTTGTTTTTTCTTTCCTTCCACTACCATTACTACCATCACAGTGAAACAAACAACAACAACAACAGTAACAACACCACCAACAACCACCACAACTTCACTGACAATGACAACACAAAACAACAACACCAAAACAACAGTAAAAACAACAACTACCACAACACAAACGACAACAACACCGATCCTCCCCCTCTGTCTCTAGCCTCTCCACTCTTCCTCCCTACCCAAGATTTATGGCATAAACCCCACAAAGCGACTATCAGCCAAGGTAAGGAGGAGGAGGAGGAGGAGGAGGAGGAGGAGGAGGAGGAGGAGGAGGAGGAGGAGGAGGAAGAAAAGAAAAAAGTGCAAGCGCGAATAACATTTTTCTCTCTCCTACTTGTAATTACTGTAGATTAGTGTGTTGGCAAGCCTTTCATCCATTGTGGCGAGGCCCTTTGAAGTGTCTCTCAGCGTCGAGTGGACACGCTTTTTAACAGGTTCTCTCTCTCTCTCTCTCTCTCTCTCTCTCTCTCTCTCTCTCTCTCTCTCTCTCTCTCTCTCTCTCTCTCTGCAATGGGATGTTGTGGGAGTGAGTGACAGGGTGAAAGAGGGTTGAGGGTGATGAGGGAGGGGGTGAGGAAGGGTGAGGAAGGGTGACTGAGGTGAGGGGGTTGGAGAGAGTAAGAGGGGTAAAGGGGGGGGCGTGGGGTGATGAGGATGTAGGTAAGAAAGGGTGAAAGGGGGATGAAAGAGGGTGAGGGATGGGCAATAATTAAAGAGAGATGAAGGAAATTGGGGAAAGACTAAAGAAAAGTGAAGGAGGTTGAGGTTGGGAATAAGAAAAGTAATGAATGATGGAAAATAAGTCATAAAGAAAAAGAATAAAAAAGAAAGGATGAGGGTAGGATGAGTGATGAGTTAGGAAAGATGAGGGAGTGAGAAAGAGAGAGAGAGAGATTACATGAGGGACAGGAAGAGGTGAGAGGAAGTGAGGGTGCTATGATAGTGAAATGAGTATGTTATGAGAGATATGAAACTGTACTTCTTGTGATTCGTTGAAACACTCATACCTACACGTAATACAAAATACAGTGATAAACGGATATGTAAAAGCAGCAGTTCAAAAAATAAAACGTTCAGTACGAGAATAATAATATATAAGGAGGAAATGAAAGAATAATGGAGATGAGATGAGGGGAGAGAATGAGACAGGACAAGGATGGAGGGACAAGGGGGGGGGGGAGGGAGAGGAAAGTTGGACGCGAGGGAGGGAAACGAAGGAAATGAAAACAAGTAACAGACAGTCATGGAGGAAGAGATAAAAATATACATGAATACACAAAAAAAAACAAAAAAAACAAAAAGTCCTCAAATGGAGACTGGTAGTTACTGGAGCGGAAGGAGACAAATGGAGATGAGTGGGAGGTGAGTGGAGATGGGGAGTGGGATGGAGGGAGAGAGAGGTTGAGAGGGTAGTAGTTTTATGTGTCAAAGAGGAAATAGAAAAAGATAAGAAAAATTACAATAAAAGTGGCGGAGAAAAGTCAAGAAAAATAACGTTCACTTGCTTAGGGTTAGAGAATAATAGAGGTAATAGTGAAGGTACAAGAGGCCTGCTTCAAGAGGTAGGAGGAGGAGGAGGAGGAGGAGGAGGAGGAGGAGGAGGAATAAGAGGCCAGCACAACTACCCCTCCACCACAACCACAATCAATAAGAGGGGGGGGAAGGGGGGGGATTCTTCCACTATTCAGATCGAGATGTCAGGTTTCAATTTTCAAACTCTGGGTCTTGGTTTCTTTTGTCCAGCGCGAGTGTCATATGCGTGGCCAGCCTGGCGAGACGTGGCTGAAACGGCTCAGGAAATGTCCCGGGAGCAGCCTAAACCGGAACTTAAGACCACAGGACGAAGGGGGTTATTTTAGGGAGGATCTGCTGGATGCGAAGTTACGCCTGTGTTGCCGTGCGCGTCACCGCTGCGGGCACATTGATTATAGATTTGGAGTGTCAGATAAAAAGTTGACATTAGCATATTATCAGAAGTTTGGATGGGGGGATTTGTTCCGTATGTGTGTGTGTGTGTGTGTGTGTGTGTGTGTGTGTGTGTGTGTGTGTGTGTGTGTGTGTGTGTGTGTGTGTGTGTGTGTGTGTGTGTGTGTGTGTGTGTGTGTGTGTGTGTGTGTGTGATTAGCTAAACATAGTGGTGCTTGTCCGATACCTCGTTGCATTGTCGCACGCCGCTGAAAAAAAAATCGTATGAAAAAAAATTTACTCAGTCACTCAAGCTGTTGATTATTATTCATACACTGAATTATTATCGCCTGCAGTTGAGGCCATTTAACCATTATGAGCTTGCCAGTGAGAGAGAGAGAGAGAGAGAGAGAGAGAGAGAGAGAGAGAGAGAGAGAGAGAGAGAGAGAGAGAGAGAGAGAGAGAGAGAGAGAGAGAGATAGGTGTGTTTGTTTACTTGTTGGTTTGTATGTTACAGGTTATACGCCAAAATCTTGCACCATATCTTTCCTTGTTCACTTCTAGTTCCACGACGCGTAAGTCCTAAAGTAAATGACGCTTATTTTTTTCAAGTTACTATTTGAACAATTTATCAGGTACTTTTGATTTGGTATTGCTCGTCTTCCTCCCTTCCTCTCTCTCTTTCTTTCTATTTAACATTTCTGTGGCAGTCGTTATCCTTGTGTGTGTGTGTGTTTGTGTGTGTGTGTGTGTGTGTGTGTGTGTGTGTGTGTGTGTGTGTGTGTGTGTGTGTGTGTGTGTGTGTGTGTGTGTGTGTGTGTGTGTGTGTGTGTGTGTGTGTGTGTGTGTGTGTGTGTATGTGTGTGTTTCTTCACCCTCCATCTCCATCTGTTTATCTGCTGTCACTCTCATTATCTATCTTACTCACGCTCTTTTATCCTCCGTAAGGTCGTCTGCCACTTCCCCATTGACTCAACATTTGCATGAAAATGGTTCACCTTCGCTTGTTTGCTCCCTTGGTGGAGGCGGTAAAGGCGACGGCTGAGCTAGACTGCTCTAAAGCTACGTACAGACGCCTACATACATAACCACTTTTCCTAATTCACCTCTGAAACCTGATCCCTGACCAGCAACACCACCATAAGATTGTAAAAGAGGAGGGTAAAGGATAATGAATAATCAGTTAACTTCAACCCAGAAATGGAAATAATTGCTTATACGATGGATTTAAACATGAATTTGCACATTAGGTCCTTCACTTACCCCGCGTAGCTCAGAAGATTGCTTATTCATTAACTTTTTTGCTTGTTTTGAACGTTTTAAGTTTGTGATGATAGTTCAAATTATGGTTATATATGTGATGCCAGACGTTGAATGAAGCTACTAAGTGTTAATTTCTTCATGCTAGTTATTTGTGTATGATCTTGAGGCTCGTGTCGCTTGGAATGTTTGGATCGCAGAGTGCAGGAAGGGAAGGGAAGGGAAGGGAAGGGAAGGGAGGTGGGCCATGCAACATCCATCCAGCGCGGCAACACTAACATACGTGGTTTCGAGGCAGCAGACTTGTTCATTGATACTGGAATCTATCCTTCTATTGTACCTTCCCCTTCCTCCAACCTTTTATCCGCACATCCATTTATCCATCCATCTCTTTCTCTTTCTCTCTCTTTTTTTTTCTTCTCTCTCTCTCTCTCTCTCTCTCTCTCTCTCTCTCTCTCTCTCTCTCTCTCTCTCTCTCTCTCTCTCTCTCTCTCTCTCTCTCTAATATAAATGCAGAAATGAAGATGTAGACGATAGAAACTGAGGCGTAAAAATTAATAAGATTAGTTAGTATATTTCCTACATTTCTTTTCTTTCCTTCCTCTCTCTTTTCCTTCCTACTTTCCAGGAAAAAGAGCGCGATGTAGAGACTTGGAGGTGATGGAGGGATGTAAGGACACTGAGGCATGAGAGTTAATAAGATTATCTAACTTGGAATTCTTCTCTGTTCCAACCTCTCTTATCCCTTTCTTGCCTACAGTGAAAATTTTAAAATGTGCATATATTGACGTACAGAAATAGCAATATGGAGTATAAAGAAAAAAAAAAAGATTAATATGGATATTTAACTTGCGCTTCTTCCCTCTTGCCTTCCCTCCTACTTTCTTCCCTCCTCCCTTCCCTCCCTCCCTCCCTCCCCTCCTTCCTCCCTCCATCCCCGTTCTGACTCAGCGTTGTGGCCGGGAACTGTCTGGAGCCTGTGATGTATGGCTGGGCCGCAGAGTACAGGTAGGAGCGATGATTAATAGCCAGGTAAGGCACTATTGACATCCACTGCAAGTCATTCAAGAGCCATCCGACGCAGGCGACATCCACGTACCTAGTACATGCTGCCTCCAAAGATGCTGGGAAACTATACTTCATGTTATGGTTAATATTTCAATTACTTGGTTTGATTAAGGTGTATTTTTGTTTTGTTTTGTTATTATTTGAGTGTCAGTGTCGTTGTAATATTTTTTTTTTTTGTATGAGTGGCTTCGTTTATTTATCTTTGTCTGTTTTTATCGACCTGTGCGTGTGTGTGTGTGTGTATTTTCTCCTTCTCTCTCTCTCTCTCTCTCTCTCTCTCTCTCTCTCTCTCTCTCTCTCTCTCTCTCTCTCTCTCTCTCTCTCTCTCTCTCTCTCTCTCTCTCTCTCTCTCTCTCTCTCTCTCTCTCTCTCTCTCTCTCTCTCTCTCTCACCCTACTACCACCACCACTACTCATTAGCAAACAGGTCGGTGGCAGAACACACTCTGGTTTCAGCATAACGCAACCTCATGTAATATATTTAGCATAATTAACCTGTCATCGTGTCCTCCATCTCGCCCCCTCAGGTAAGCATGCAAGGTACTGGTAAAAAAATATATATGTAGATGCGAAATTCAAGCATAACAATTCAATTCATTAAATATAAATAATAATAGTAGATGTTATTAATTAATTGATTATTTATGTGTGTATGTCTGTATGTATGTATGTGTGTGATTTATAGTTCTTACTGGTCTCTAAATTGTAGGAGGGTGCGTACTGTTTTGAGAGAGAGAGAGAGAGAGAGAGAGAGAGAGAGAGAGAGAGAGAGAGAGAGAGAGAGAGAGAGAGAGAGAGAGAGAGAGAGAGAGAGAGAGAGAGAGAGAGAGAGAGAGAGAGAGAAGTGAGAGTGGAGAGTGAAAGGAAAAGTAAAGAAATGATGGAGGAAGGGAGGCAGAGAAGGAAGATAACCGGGAACAGACAGAAATACCTATATTTACACTAATATGCTTTCAAATTACTCTTCCTTTAGAGGGCACACGCACGCACGCACACAGGTACAGGCAGACAGGAGCACGCACACACACGTACACAAACACACAAACACACATGAACACACATACTCACACACATATACACACACATACACACACATCCAATTACACACAGTTACACACAGAGACATACACGCACACGCATCCACTCACACACAAATACACACACACACACACACACACACACACACACACACACACACACACACACACACACACACACACACACACACACACACACACCCTTAACGACAGGAAACAATTGAGATTTATTGTACAATTTCTAAGCCGAGAAGGTCTTTCTCTCTCTCTCTCTCTCTCTCTCTCTCTCTCTCTCTCTCTCTCTCTCTCTCTCTCTCTCTCTCTCTCTCTCTCTCTCTCTCTCTCTCTCTCTCCCTGTGTGTGTGTGTGTGTGTGTGTGTGTGTGTGTGTGTGTGTCTTTGTCTGTCTTTGTGTCTGTAAGTCCGTCAACTACTTTCAACTTCAATATTACTGACTTGAATTAGTAGTAAGTAACTGTTATTCGTGCACAAGTTTCACACATTCCTCCAAAGCAAACAAAAAAACATAATGACTAAAACTAAACTCAAGTCTCAAGCATGAAATACACAAACCATCAAGCTTTCCTCATCATCATCATCACCGTTTATTCTCCTACACTATAGTCTTAAATCTTGCGCTGCCACGAGTAAACAGGGTGTGATTTTCTGCACTCTCACACCCCTTCCCACTCCCTCTTACCGCCGCCTTCCCACCCTCCTCCCTGCCTCCTTTCTCAAAGCTCCGACCTCGTGACTCCGTGCTTGGTGAAATCTCTCATAATACCTTGCAATTTGGTGACTAGCAGCATGGTGGGTGTTTAGCGCACACCTTAACATCAGGTGAAATGGTCTCTTGAGAAATCGCACAGTGCAGTGGAGCAGCCATGAAGCGAGAGAGAGAGAGAGAGAGAGAGAGAGAGAGAGAGAGAGAGAGAGAGAGAGAGAGAGAGAGAGAGAGAGAGAGAGGAGAGAGAGAGAGAGAGAGAGAGAGAGAGAGAGAGAGAGAGAGAGAGAGAGAGAGAGAGAGAGAGAGAGAGAGAGAGAGAGAGAGAGAGAGAGAGAGAGAGAGACAGAGACAGAGACAGAGACAGAGACAGAGAGAGAGAGAGAGAGAGAGAGAGAGAGAGAGAGAGAGAGAGAGAGAGAGAGAGAGAGAGAGAGAGAGAGAGAGAGAGAGAGAGAGCTTGGGAGGGGCTGACGTATAATACAATAATGAGTCTGCTTAACAGTGGAACAACAGCAGTCGAATGAAATACAGTAAAATAATTGCAATCAAAAGCTGCTTTAAAGTAAAAATTGGACATTGAAGGAGGAAGAGGAGGAGGGAGAGGAAGAGGAAGAGGAGGAGGAGGAGGAGGAGGAGGAGGAGGAACACATAGGAACACATAGGAAGAACAAACAGCAACAGGCCTGCTGGCCCTTACGAGGCTGTTTGTGAGTACACTATCTAATCTAGAGTGAAGGATACAGGATAGTAAGGGTGAAGGCTTCTCTCCCCAGCCATGGCTGGCAGGGAAAGGAAGGCTAACCAAGACCAGACTGTCACTACCACTACTGCTACCACTACTTCCTGGCAAGCGATGTCAGGCCACTAGCGACGTCTTTTGAATCGACATTTCGTAAGTTAGGTACATCAGGATGAACATACTCAAAAGTTTGCTACGTTAACGGATAGTATTTTAGTTGTGGATTGGCTTCTAAGTATTTGTCAAGTCTATTTTTGAACGTAGTAATTGTTTTACTGTCGACGACATTGGCGGGCAGGGAGTTCCAAACGTTCACGATCCGATTGAAAAAGAAGTGCTTGGCTTCGTTTGATGTGAATCTTTTACCAGTAATCTTAAAAGAATGACGTCTTCTTGTTATATTTGATCTATCAAAAGTAATGTAATCTTCTGTATTGATATTATCGAATCCTTTGATTATCTTGAACATTTCAATTAAATCCCCTCGCATCCTTCGTTTTTCTAGGCTGAATAAGTTTAGTTCTTTAAGTCTTTCTTCATAAGGTTTATTTTTCAGCTTTGGAATCATTTTTGTTATTCTTCGCTGGACTCTTTCCAGTTTGTCAATGTCCTTTCTGTAATATGGGGACCAAAACTGTACGCAATACTCAAGATGGGGTCGTACTAGTGAATTATGCAGTTTTAATATGACTTTTTCTGATTTATTTTCGAAAGTACGCCCAATAAAGCCGACCAATCTGTTAGCAGTTTTAACTACCCCTGAGCAATGTTGACTGGGTTTTAAATCGTTTGATATTGTGATTCCCAGATCTTTTTCCTTGTTTACTGTAGAAAATAGTTTACCATTCATTGAGTACTGAACGTGATCATTATTTCTTCCGATGTGTAGTACCTTGCATTTTTAACGTTAAATTTCATTTGCCATTTATTGGCCCAAGATGTTAGTCGATCTAGATTTGATTGTAAGACTTCTCTGTCAATTGTCGTAGTTACTTTGCTGAGAATTTTCGTATCGTCAGCGAATTTCGATATTTTGCAAGTGATCCCATCATCTATGTCATTAACATATATCATGAATAAGACAGGACCAAGCACTGAACCTTGTGGTACGCCACTTTTTACGTTTAACCATTGAGAGGAGACACCGTTTAAGACTACTCTCTGCTTACGTTCAGAGAGCCAGTCCAGAAGCCAATTGTAAATGCTACCAGAGATACCGTGAGTCATTAGTTTATTAAGCAATCGTTGATGAGGTACTTTATCAAAGGCCTTTTGAAAATCCAGATATATGACATCTACTGCTCTGCTTTCATCGTACGCGTCAAAAACATTGTGAAAGAATTCTAATAAGTCAGTTAACCATGAACGTTTATTACGAAAACCATGCTGTGAGGGTTTTATTATATCGTTGTCTTCAAGGAATTTCACCACATTGTCACGAATAATTGTCTCCATTAATTTACATACAACTGATGTCAGACTGATTGGCCTATAATTTCCAGGTTGTGACTTGTCCCCCTTTTTGAAGATTGGTGTTACATTTGCACGTTTCCAATCTGATGGAACTTTACCATCTCTTAAGGATTTATTGAATAAGATTGTAAGCGGTTTACTAATCAGAGTCTGTTTGATTACTCCTGTAGTATACATAGCCTTCCTTTGACCTTAAATGCTGCTGCATCAAGATAAGGCTCATTAGAATTAGGTATATAGAGGCAGAAAACAATTCAATTCCCACCGCTCGCTCGGTCATGACTGGCCGATCAAAATCTTCACTACTGACTCTGTCACCGGTGCCAATGGCTATGGAAGTTATTTATTTTCATTCTTAAATGCTGCTGCATCAAGATAAGGCTCACTAGAATTAGGTATATAGAGGCAGAAAACTATTCAATTCCCACCGCTCGCTCGGTCATGACCGGCCGATCAAAATCTTCACTACTGACTCTGTCACCGGTGCCAATGGCTATGGAAGTTATTTATTTTAATTCTTAAATGATGCTGCATCAAGATAAGGCTCACTAGAATTAGGTATATAGAGGCAGAAAACAATTCAATTCCCACCGCTCGCTCGGACATGACCGACCGATCAAAATTTTCACTACTGACTCTGTCACCGGTGCCAATGGCTATGGAAGTGATTTATTTTCATTAAAAAATGTAATGCAGTACTTTTATTGCAGTGTCAAGCTCCATCGAGAGGATATGATAGCCATCAGTAACCCGCGTATACTCCTACACACGACACGTTACCCCGTAAGGAACACATATTGTCTTAACGTCCACGAATATTCTTGTAATGACTGTTACAGCTCAAAGCAGTTCATAACTAAGCCTTACGACACGTTTAACCATCTTACAGACCCTCGTGGATGTCTAGAATTGACCTCAACATATGGTGTATTTCTGTCATTTTTTCTACTCCGGGAAATTTTTTGCAAAATTTCCTCTTCGATTTTGTTTTTTTTAAACTATGTTGTACATGGGAATAATGTAAGACTTTCAGCATAGTTTCAGTTAATTTCACCAGAAACTTTTATTGCTATAAATGAGTTTATTTGGGTTAAAACAGATGATAAAATCAGTATGGTGGATCTAATACTTTACCAATGTTGATGGAAAAGATATCAGATATTCCTTATGAAATTACCAACTAATAAACAAAGCACTTTGTTCAATTGGTATCTTAGCTTAGAAGCTAATATTGTTTGTTTAATGATATCATTATTTTAGTAGATAACTATTTTTCATGAGATAGATACCGATCAAATATAACAAAGAGTTATATTGTGAAATCATAAATATTTTTCTCCTCTTTTTAAACCCTATCCTATTCCAATCCTGCGTCTAGTTTCTTTTTTCATTATTTATAATCTACGTAATTTACGTGAGGACGTAATATATATTTTCTTAATATTGTGTTTATCAGTACTTGTTACATACCATAAGGATCAGAAAAAGGTGCAGATCTTGAAGCATTGCTTGAAAATTCAATACGAGTAAAACGAAAGGAGTTACAACTAGTTTAAGTAGAACATATGATGAAAACAAGTTTTTATACACTATTTCAGGATGGCAGAGTCTGTTTGATTACTCCTGTAGTGTACATAGCCTTTCTTTGACCTTCTTAAATACTGCTGCATCAAGATAAGGCTCACTAGAATTAGGTATATAGAGGCAGAAAACAATTCAATTCCCACCGCTCGCTCGGTCATGACCGGCCGATCAAAATCTTCACTACTGACTCTGTCACCGGTGCCAATGGCTATGGAAGTTATTTATTTTCATTCTTAAATGCTGCTGCATCAAGATAAGGCTCACTAGAATTAGGTATATAGAGGCAGAAAACAATTCAATTCCCACCGCTCACTCGGTCATGACCGGCCGATCAAAATCTTCACTACTGACTCTGTCACCGGTGCCAATGGCTATGGAAGTTATTTATTTTAATTCTTAAATGCTGCTGCATCAAGATAAGGCTCACTAGAATTAGGTATATAGAGGCAGAAAACAATTCAATTCCCACCGCTCGCTCGGTCATGACCGGCCGATCAAAATCTTCACTACTGACTCTGTCACCGGTGCCAACGGCTATGGAAGTTATTTATTTTAATTCTTAAATGCTGCTGCATCAAGATAAGGCTCACTAGAATTAGGTATATTGAGGAAGAAAACAATTCAATTCCCACCGCTCGCTCGGTCATGACCGGCCGATCAAAATCTTCACTACTGACTTTGTCACCGGTGCCAATGGCTATGGAAGTTATTTATTTTCATTAAAAAATGTAATGCAGTACTTTTATTGCAGTGTCAAGCTCCATCGAGAGGATATGATAGCCATCAGTAACCCGCGTATACTCCTACACACGACACGTTACCCCGTAAGGAACACATATTGTCTTAACGTCCACGAATATTCTTGTAATGACTGTTACAGCTCAAAGCAGTTCATAACTAAGCCTTACGACACGTTTAACCATCTTACAGACCCTCGTGGATGTCTAGAATTGACCTCAACATATGGTGTATTTCTGTCATTTTTTCTACTCCGGGAAATCTTTTGCAAAATTTCCTCTTCGATTTTGTTTTTTTTAAACTATGTTGTACATGGGAATAATGTAAGACTTTCAGCATAGTTTCAGTTAATTTCACCAGAAACTTTTATTGCTATAAATGAGTTTATTTGGGTTAAAACAGATGATAAAATCAGTATGGTGGATCTAATACTTTACCAATGTTGATGGAAAAGATATCAGATATTCCTTATGAAATTACCAACTAATAAACAAAGCACTTTGTTCAATTGGTATCTTAGCTTAGAAGCTAATATTGTTTGTTTAATGATATCATTATTCTAGTAGATAACTATTTTTCATGAGATAGATACCGATCAAATATAACAAAGAGTTATATTGTGAAATAATAAATATTTTTCTCCTCTTTTTAAATCCTATCCTATTCCAATCCTGCGTCTAGTTTCTTTTTTCATTATTTATAATCTACGTAATTTACGTGAGGAGGTAATATATATTTTCTTAATATTGTGTTTATCAGTACTTGTTACATACCATAAGGATCAGAAAAAGGTGCAGATCTTGAAGCATTGCTTGAAAATTCAATACGAGTAAACCGAAAGGAGTTACAACTAGTTTAAGTAGAACATATGATGAAAACAAGTTTTTATACACTATTTCAGGATGGCAGAGTCTGTTTGATTACTCCTGTAGTGTACATAGCCTTTCTTTGACCTTCTTAAATGCTGCTGCATCAAGATAAGGCTCACTAGAATTAGGTATATAGAGGCAGAAAACAATTCAATTCCCACCGCTCGCTCGGTCATGACCGGCCGATCAAAATCTTCACTACTGACTCTGTCACCGGTGCCAATTGCTATGGAAGTTATTTATTTTAATTCTTAAATGCTGCTGCATCAAGATAAGGCTCACTAGAATTAGGTATATAGAGGCAGAAAACAATTCAATTCCCACCGCTCGCTCGGTCATGACCGGCCGATCAAAATCTTCACTACTGACTCTGTCACCGGTGCCAATGGCTATGGAAGTTATTTATTTTCATTTTTAAATGCTGCTGCATCAAGATAAGGCTCACTAGAATTAGGTATATTGAGGCAGAAAACAATTCAATTCCCACCGCTCGCTCGGTCATGACCGGCCGATCAAGATCTTCACTACTGACTTTGTCACCGGTGCCAATGGCTATGGAAGTTATTTATTTTCATTAAAAAATGTAATGCAGTACTTTTATTACAGTGTCAAGCTCCATCGAGAGGATATGATAGCCATCAGTAACCCGCGTATACTCCTACACACGACACGTTACCCCGTAAGGAACACATATTGTCTTAACTTCCACGAATATTCTTGTAATGACTGTTACAGCTCAAAGCAGTTCATAACTAAGCCTTACGACACGTTTAACCATCTTACAAACCCTCGTGGATGTCTAGAATTGACCTCAACATATGGTGTATTTCTGTCATTTTTTCTACTCCGGGAAATTTTTGTCAAAATTTCTTCTTCGATTTTGTTTTTTTTAAACTATGTTGTACATGGGAATAATGTAAGACTTTCAGCATAGTTTCAGTTAATTTCACCAGAAACTTTTATTGCTATAAATGAATTTATTTGGGTTAAAACAGATGATAAAATCAGTATGGTGGATCTAATACTTTACCAATGTTGATGGAAAAGATATCAGATATTCCTTATGAAATTACCAACTAATAAACAAAGCACTTTGTTCAATTGGTATCTTAGCTTAGAAGGTAATATTGTTTGTTTAATGATATCATTATTTTAGTAGATAACTATTTTTCATGAGATAGATACCGATCAAATATAACAAAGAGTTATATTGTGAAATCATAAATATTTTTCTCCTCTTTTTAAACCCTATCCTATTCCAATCCTGCGTCTAGTAGAGGAGGAGGAGGAGGAGGAGGAGGAGGAGGAGGAGGAGGAGGAGGAGGAGGAGGAGGAGGAGGAGGAGGAGGAGGAGGAGGAGGAGGAGGAGGAGGAGGAAGAAGAAGAAGAAGAGGAAAAAGAGGAGGCTGAGGAGGAGGAATGGGGGAACAAAGTTAAGAACACAATGCAGTGAACCTCATTAGAAAATCAAGTTCGAATCGAGAAGTAAGGAACCCTCACGCCCCCAGACCCGCCTTCGCCCTCCACTCCCTCCGCAGAAGTTGTCTAAACTTTCGACATATTTCATTTCACGGTCCAAGAACTTCCCTTCACCAGAAACACATAGATTTTTTATATTCCTTTCAACGCTGTTTGCTCCTTCGTTGCTCCGCTATTCTGCTGCTCAACTCAACAAACCAGGAGGGTGAAGGCTGTAGTCGTAAAGATGTGATATAGAAACTTACTTTTATCCATATATCATGTTATTATATTTTCCTACAACGTGTCTCTGTTATCCTCTCTTTGTTTATTGGTTTTACTGCTTTGTCATAAAAAATGCAATCACGTAACAATGTATCTAACTTCTGGAAAGAAAACATACAACATTTATGACTTGAACCCGTTTTGGAAGCTGCACGTCGCCACAAATTAAGCATACTGAGGTGCTAGTTGTCCCTGGCGTTCTTTAAGCATATATCCGTCGTGTGACAAGCATACGGTGCAGGAGTAAAGGTTAGCCTGTTTGACAGAGGTGAAGGGGTTGGCTGGGAGGATATGTAGACGATAAGACAGAAAAAGGGTGTGGTGGTTCATATGACCGGCCACGCCCTCCTCTCTGTTTCCTCAATGCGCGGGTGTAACTTACTCCTGCCTCCAGTGTGAAGTACAGGAGATAAAGCTGTCAAAAGAGGGAGACATAATGGCAGTGTTTGTAATAGTCGGGCACTTCCTTTCCTTCTCTTCTCTGTCGCCTCATGCACCTCCTTAGCGTGATCATGGTCTATCCTGGATCACCTTGGCGTCTGGGTCAGGTCTGCGCCAGGTAAGTACCTCTGCCAGTCAGGTGCATATAATCTTTCCGCATCCATAATTAAGGATATGCACTCGTGGCCACAGGAAACAAAGGCGTCTCTTCGTCCGCCCGTCGCCGGCGTCGCCCACACACCTGCCGAGGGGCGTAGAGAATCATGTGATCATCGAAGGAAGGAGTCAAGGCTTTTCACTAATGCATACTGTACTCCCCCACCTCATATCTCCTTCCTCATAGATGCTCGTTTAGGGCACACAAAAAAGCGGGATGGAGCTTGTTTTCCTGTCCAGAAATAACAAGGAGGGCCAGTAGCACAGAAGAGCATGTTAAAACCTTATATTTATCTTTTTTATACACAATTACCGAAGTACATCCTGCATCTATCACTTCCCGAGATCGAAGGACGTGCGGGGCGAGGTAGGGTCAGGCAGGAAGTTGTGTAGAGGAGGGACGAGTGGGAGGTGTTAGAAGGAGAAGGACTGGGCTAATGTATGCAAATTATAATGTCAACATGAGAATGCGAGGTTACTCTGGTGGCGACGGTGACGCACCACAATAAGCCAACAATGAGTCCTACGGTACTTCAGGCCTTGGCACGGCAGCAAGGGACAGGGGACACACGGGCGGGGTAGCAGGGACGATGCCGTAGAAGGACAAAAGTAGCAACAGCACGCATTCTTTTTTTTTCCTTACTAATCTTCCAAATAAAAGTCACAGGACAAGAGCACAATTTTCGTTGGCTACATTAATTTATTTTCACCTTTACTTCCAGACAAATTATTACTATCACAAGATATCTTCAAATTTACGCACAAGAATCTCATCCATTTTCTCCAGAAGGTCTGACAAACAGGCAGATAGACACAAATAGAAACCACACACACACACACACACACACACACACACACACACACACACACACACACACACACACACACACACACACAACGGCAGAAAAAACAAAAGGCCTCCCAAACTTTCTCCACTCATCTCTATCGGTTGTGTGTCTATTCCAGGTTACTCCAGCAAAACCTCCTACCTCACCTCTTCATCTAGTTCTCAATCTGCCCTGCCTTTTTCTTTTCAATTTTTTACATCCCTGGGTTGTTGTTACTCTCACAGTTCATGTATTATCACTTCAGTGCATGATGTGTCCTGCCCATATCCATTTTTTTTATTCAAATTGTGGTCAAAATGTCTTCAACTTTAGTCTCCTCCCTAATCCATGATGCTCTCTTGCTATCTCTACAAGTTAAGCCAAGCATTATTCTCTCCATTCCCCTTTGGGCAC
>JAPQNM010000008.1:8371837-8374337 GCA_029783475.1 Metacarcinus magister
GAGAGAGAGAGAGAGAGAGAGAGAGAGAGAGAGAGAGAGAGAGAGAGGAGAGAGAGAGAGAGAGAGAGAGAGAGAGAGAGAGAGAGAGAGAGAGAGAGAGAGAGAAAATATATATTGATTGATTGAATGAATGCATGCATGAATGAATATATTGATTAATAAATGAATTGATGAAGGAGCAAAACAAAAAACAAAAAGCAGAACAAAGTAGAAACACCTACTCAGAAAAAAAGACTGGCAATATACATACACGAAGAAAGAAAGAAATTAAGTGGAGGAGGAGGAGGAGAAGGAGGAGGAGGAGGAGGAGGAAGTGAAGGAGGAGGAAGGCATGAGCGGGTGGGATTGGGAGAGGCGTTTAATACCTCACATTACCACACTCCTTGGGCCCGGAGGAAGTTCGCTCTCATTAATCTCACAGCAATAAAAACACATTAACGCCTCGCCCGGCGGATGTAGCTGGACCTGTAGCTACAAGGCCAACAGGGGGCTACAAGGGGCTACCAGGGACGCCAGGGGCTGTAACGGACCACCAATGGGGATGCTATTGGTTACAAGGTACAATTGGTAACTACATCGGGAAGTTACTCAAAGGTTATAGAGGTACAAGGCTTCCATTTAGTGTTGAGTATTGGTTACAAAAAGTCGAGGTAGTTATGTAGATGAGTTACAAAGTCATTTTAACCCGTGGCTGGAGGGAGTATTTCAAGGTGCAGTATATGGATAACTACGATGAAGTTACACACTAAATGATGGCTGTCTGCGGGAAATAGTCCTAAAGTCCTAAAAATAATTAAAGGTTCAAGATTAGTGTAGTGTATTTTTGACTTACAGACTTTCATTTACAATTATCTAGAATCTAAATCTATTAAAAGGGACATGGAAAGATCATAAAAGATAAGTGAAGTGAAGCTGACATGTTTCATCATTGGATATACAATTAAGAAAAAGATAAAAGGACATACGGTTGGTTGTGTAACCCACTACAATGGCGACAGTGTAAGTCATACTAACAAAAGGATAAGCAAAGGATGGAAAACGAAAACAGATTCATGGTATAGAGAAAACAAATTGAAGAGACATAATCAGAAAATTCAACGACGTGAGATGGAACAGACGAACCGTTGACACTGATGAAAGATAAAGTGGAGAAGGGCGTGAAAGGGGCTTGTTTTGTTATGGTGGAGTAGAAATGGCTGTCAAGGTGGTTAGTAGTGGTAGTGACGATGATAACAATTACGATGATAAAGACGATGACGATAACGATTAAGATGACGGCAATGATAATGATGGTGATGATGATGACTAAGATGATATTGAAAACGGTGACGATACTGGAGAGCTATATAGCATTCAAACTCTTTTGGGTGTAAAGAAGTAAGGAAAGAGCCGCCGCCTGACACAGAAGTAGAAGTCTTTGACCCCTTAATCGTCCGTCTCTCGCCCCCGCCACGCCACCATCTCAATTACCATTATCTTAATTCATGGTAATTACCGTTTTCGCCGAGTTTCATCAGTCGTCATCAATTACTAAGGAATAATTACTGCCTTGTCAGCAGGGAAAGGTGGGAAAGCTGGTGTAGGAACATATCTTCACGAGTAGAGGGAGGGAAGGTCTTGATTCCTGATGGTGGTGATGATACGATGATGATGATGATGATGATGATGATGATGATGATGATGATGATGATGATGATGATGATGATGATGATGATGAGGATGATGATGATGATGATAAGAAGGAGAAGGAGGAGAAGGAGGAGGAGGAGGAGAAGGAGGAGGATTACAAAAGATTACAAAGGAATACAAACAGCAACAGACCTACAGGTCTCTACTTGGCTGTCTGATTTCTCCAAACTACAATATAAATGATTAATTAGCCTCAAGAGAACAATGCATATATATATATATATATATATATATATATATATATATATATATATATATATATATATATATATATATATATATATACGTATATAATGATTTTAAGTCTCAAAAAAAAAGAGAAGGAAAATACAATAAAATTAAAGCAATGAAAATACTGACCCGCAGATACGAGTGAGGTGAAAAGAGCAAGAAAATTACACTGATAACTATAATGAGAGGAGGAGGAGGAGGAAGAGGAAGATAAAAGTGTAAAGAAAAACTGTTATACGTTACGCGGTAAGAAGAGGAACAGGCTGTAAGGAGAACAGTGAATTGGAGGAATACTCATACATCTAAAGTAAAGTAAATCACTCCAAGACAGGGAAGGGAAGAAGAAGGATAACATTGAACACAGTATAGGATAACCAGCAGATAATAATGAAATTAAGGAATTGATTGATGTAATGACAATGTAATGAGGAAACAGGGAAATAAGACGGGAGCAGAAAGCAAACAAGGACGTGTGTAGGCGACAGGGAAGGAAGGATATTCGTTCCAGGTGATTCGTAAGACTCCAAGTTTCTGATCCATATGTTTGAACTGGTAAAATACACTGATTATATACCTGTCT
>JAPQNM010000008.1:8387659-8412659 GCA_029783475.1 Metacarcinus magister
AGGATGATATCATTATCTCACGATGGTTTGTTTACATGTTGGTGTAAGGTACGCCCGAGTAAATTCGTATACAGTCCACGCCCTGTATTGTAGGAAGAAGAAGAAGAAGAAGAAGAAAAAGAAGAAAAAGAAGAACAACAAGAAGAAAAAGACAAAAGAAAAAAGAAGAACAAAAGAAGAAGAAGAAGAACAAGAAGAACAAGAAGAAGAAGCAAAGACAAGAAGAAGAAGAAGAAGAAGAAGAAGAAGAAGAAGAAAGAAGAAGAAGAAGAAGAAGAAGAAGAAGAAGAAGAAGAAGAAGAAGAAGAAGAAGAAGAAGAAGAAGAAGAAGAAGAAGAAGAAGAAGAAGAAGAAGAAGAAGAAGAAGAAGAAGAGAAGAAGAAGAAGAAGAAGAAGAAGAAGAGAAGAAGAAGAAGAAGAAGAAGAAGAAGAAGAAGAAGAAGAAAGAAGAAGAAGAAGAAGAAGAAGAAGAAGAAGAAGAAGAAGAAGAAGAAGAAGAAGAAGAAGAGAAGAAGAAGAAGAAGAAGAAGAAGAAGAAGAAGAAGAAGAAGAAGAAGAAGAAGAAGAAGAAAGAAGAAGAAGAAGAAGAAGAAGAAGAAGAAGAAGAAGAAGAAGAAGAAGAAGAAGAAGAAGAAGAAAGAAGAAGAAGAAGAAGAAGAAGAAGAAGAAGAAGAAGAAGAAGAAGAAGAAGAAGAAGAAGAGAAGAAGAAGAAGAAGAAGAAGAAGAAGAAGAAGAAGAAGAAGAAGAAGAAGAAGAAGAAGAAGAAGAAGAAGAAGAAGAAGAAGAAGAAGAAGAAGAAGAAGAAGAAGAAGAAGAAGAAGAAGAAGAAGAAGAAGAAGAAGAAGAAGAAGAAGAAGAAGAAAAAAAAAGGATGAAAAAGAAGAAGCTTGTAGTTGTAATGGGCAACAACAACAGTAGGAGCAGCATCAGTAGCAATAGTAGTAGTAGTAGTAGTAGTAGTAGTAGTAGTAGTAGTAGTAGTAGTAGTAGTAGTAGTAGTAGTAGTAGTAGTAGTAGTAGTAGTAGTAGTCGTAGTATTGTAGCAGTAGTATAGTAGTATTAATAGTATTAGTATTAGCATTATTTTTTTATTGGTAGTAAATTAATAGCAATAGCATCAGCAGCAGCAGCAGTATAGTCGAGCTGCAGGGTGGTAGAGTTAAGCTCAAGTGCGCCAGATGGTATCGGGTTCAAGACCTGATAGTCAGTCGCCTGCACATTCTATCACGCGCCCAGTGGTTTGAAGCAACCTCCAGGCTGTCCATCGCGGCGGTGAACACCACTATGGAGCTGCAAGGTGAAGGGGTTGGTAGTGGTGGTGGTGGCGGCGGTGGTGGTGTACTTGAAATGTGGTGGTGAAGGAAGTAAGGGCTGAACGTATTAATGTTTATGATAATTGATGATTTCGATGATAATAGCAACTGTGAAGTAAGTGACAAAAAATGATGATGATGATGATGATGATGATGATGATGATGATGATGACAATGATGAAAAGAAGGAGGAGGAGGAGGAGGAGAAGCAGGAGAAACGTATTGTTTACAAAGATGTGTAAGGGTGCATGTGTATGTGATCGGATGTGTATACATTAATATGTACGGGAAGGTGTATGCGTATATAATAGGATGTTTGTATATAGAAATATGTACATGCTAAGGCAATTTGAATTTTTTTTTTTTTTTAATTAAGGTTTTACAAAACCTTTAACAATAACGGGTCCATCCAAGCTGAAATAGATGAAAATACATATAACCACAACTGTATTCTTAATTGACATTACATTAATTTGAATTGAATTGAATTTATTAAAAAGAAGAGTCGGATATAAAAGGAACATAATTAACTAATGAATAATGCCAATACAATATTTCCAGGTAGCAGAGGAAAGAGTGCCAGGTGTTGGGAGACAGGTGTGCTGGTGGTCAAGAAGGTACAAAGTGTGGGAGGTGAAGGAACGAGGGAGGGAGCCAACAACAGGCGTGTAAAGGAGGGAGATGGTGGGATTGTGGGTGGCGAGGAGATGAAGGTGTGTGTGGAGGGATGGGGGAGGCAGGGGGAGAGGAGGCGGCAGTCGGCAGATGAGGAGGAGAGGTGGAGAGGTCAGGCTGCAGCATCCTGGTCAGGTGAATCCTCCCACCCCAGGTCACCTCTACATTGAGTTTTGTCCTACCATGATCTTTTTACTCTCTGTCTTTGTCTCTGTTTTCTCCTCGTATATATTGTGTTTCTCACCGTCTCTGTCTGTCTGTCTGTCTGTCTGTCTGTCTGTCTGTCTGTCTGTTTGTCTGTCTGTCTGTCTGTCTGTCTAGCTGTGTCTGTCTCATACTACGAATAAATGTTGATAAAAAAAATTTATTTAAGAAAAAAAACTCGGAAAAGAGACTCTTCTTAAGACTTCAAATGCAACTCTTCACGACGCTTCATGTTTTGGCGTGAGAGAGGAGGGGGGAGGGAGGTGTCGTGTCCGCCGGTCCGCTGCACCCTGCCTATCAATGGATGGGAGGCGCGTCTGATAGGCTGAACGACGATCACCCTTCCTGCTTGCGGGTTTCATTAATTCTATTATTTTCAATTTTTATCCACTAGTGTTTATCATTGATTGTTTCCTAAGAATCCTAACTTTTCCTTCATCATGATCTATTCGTACGTACCAATTTATTTATTTCCTGTTTTTACGGTGACTTTTAATACTACTATTAAATCCTTTGTCGCTTAAATTCATCTATTGCTAATTATTTTTGTGATTTCTCCTTTTCTATACAGCAAATCTATCGTTGTTTTTTCCTAGAATTTATTGTTATTATTTATGTGTTTATCAATTTTTTACTCTGTGGCCATTTTCTTCGTTTAATGACTGATTTAATTAAGTCTATTTATTCCTTTACATACGACTGTTTATTAAATCGTCATTTTTTTCAAATTTACTTATAACATGTTTCCTACCACTTAATCATTTCCTTCATCTTTATATTCAACCTATAAATTACTTTCTGATAATCTTCCTTTCCCTGCAAGTAGAAAGGTGACCAGAAAAACCTTGTTCATTGTCACCGGAATTATTAGGTTTCATTCATTCATTCAATTATCTCTCTCTCTCTCTCTCTCTCTCTCTCTCTCTCTCTCTCTCTCTCTCTCTCTCTCTCTCTCTCTCTCTCTCTCTCTCTCTCTCTCTCTCTCTCATCTCTCTCTCTCTCTCTCTCTCTCTCTCTCTCTCTCTCTCTCTCTCTCTCTCTCTCTCTCTCTCTCTCTCTCTCTCTCTCTCTCTCTCTCTCTCTCTCTCTCTCTCTCTCTCTCTCTCTCTCTCTCTCTCTCTCTCTCTCTCTCTCTCTCTCTCTCTCTCTCTCTCTCTCTCTCTCTCTCTTTCAAGGCATCCAAAGAGTGATATACATTCGCAATTTTCTGCCTGTCTCTCTATCTATCTGCCCTATCTATCCATCTATCTTTTATATAACTAACTATCTGTCTGCTTCCTGCTTCTCTATTATCTACTTAGAGTGTAATTGGTATGAATGCGTTTTGCAAGTCTTCTTATTTACTCTTGACACATCGATTATTTTCAGAACCAGTGATTAAGGATTTGATTTACTTTTCAGTGTTATGATTTGTTGGCTTGGCTGTCGATGCTAACTCAGATCTTGGTGTTGTTCCTGTTGATGTCGATTATACGTTTTACTGTTGCTGTCTTTGCTACTGTTGTTCATGTCACTCCAGCTGCTGTTGTCTTGCTGCTGTCTATCCGATCACATTTGTTGATTAGGCTTATGCTATTTGTCCAGAATGCTTGTTATAGTTCTTGTTGCTGATGTTATTGTAGGAGATGATGTAGATACTTAGCAGACTCCTGTACCTGAGCCACACATCGCGTAGGTGGAGATAGAAGCACTTTGTAACCGACTATCTTGCCATCCTATTCTTTCTCCCTCGGTCCCTTCTCTGTATTACACGAACAACCCCTTGCCCTCTCTTCACTTGCTGCTGCTACTCCTCCTATTCTTCTTCTTCTTCTTCTTCTTCTTCTTTCGTTCTCCTCCACCTCAATCACCATCACCACTTCCTTCCCCTCCTCTTTTTCCTTCTCCTCCCCCCTCCCCTTTCCTCCTCCTCATTTTCCTTTTCTTTCTTTTTTTCTTTCACCTTCTCCTTCTCTCCACCTTATATATTTTTTTCAAATTTTCTTTTCTTGTTTTTCTTTTATTTTAACATTTTTCTTTACCTTATTCCTTTCTTACTTTATTTTCTTTATTGTATTTTTCTCCTTTATTTCTTTTCCTCTGTTTTTTATCTTTTTTCATCTTTTTCTCATTTTATTTTTCTCTTTTAACTCTTTATTCCTTTAAGCTGTTTTCTTTTTCTTGTATTCTTTTGTTGTTTGCTATCTATTCTTTTGTATTACACTTTTCTTTTAAAATGTTCAAAAGATTTACAAACATAAACTCAGACAACAATTTCAGTGGTCTAGGCGTCTAGGGTCATCACAGCAAATAAACATTTATACGACTCAAGGTACCAAGGACTACTGCTGCAAGGGGGAAACTAGTGTGCGGGGTCATAAAAGGGAAAATACACTAACACAGTAGTTTAAACGGAGCTGTGGCTTGATCGACTGCTGCCTCTTTAGAAAACACCAGAGAGGCTCCCGCGCCACTCCTATAGTCCGACAGATCTTAGCGGAGCTTTCTGGTGGGACAGAATACAGCATTCCCATGGGTCCAACACTGCCATATCTCCTTCGCTCTGATTGGCTGGTGAGTGACCTGAGCCGAGGCCTACGTGAGAGAGCCTTGCCTGAGCGCGTGACACGTGTGTGTGCGTGTGTGTGTGTGTGTGTGTGTGTGTGTGTGTGTGTGTGTGTGTGTGTGTGTGTGTGTGTGTTATGCTTTCTCATTCCCTATGTTGTTTTCTTATTTCTATTTGCTGCGATCTCAGTAGTACTATTCTTATCTCTCTCTCTCTCTCTCTCTCTCTCTCTCTCTCTCTCTCTCTCTCTCTCTCTCTCTCTCTCTCTCTCTCTCTCTCTCTCTCTCTCTCTCTCTTTCTTTATAATTTGTCACACATTGGTTATACATCGACCTTTACATTTGTATATAGTGAAATGTTGACTTTGTTTCCTCGCCACCAAAGAGGTAAAAGTCACAGTGCGTTTTTTTTTTAAAGAGGTTTCCTCGGTAGGCCTAATCCTCTATTCTGGCAGCAGACAGCCATTATAATGAATCCTCTTCATCAAATGGAGTGAGAGTGATAATGAAGGAGTCGATGAAATGATCAATTACCACGTCTCTTCTTGCATCGTCTGGTTGTATTTTTTCGGCGTGTTATATGGCATCTTTCCAGTTTTCTGGGGTAATTGTGGCTATTGCTTCATAAATGAGCGGCTTTAAGGCTGCATTCTTGAATGTATTTCTTTTTGATATTTAGCCTTTAAGTTGAGCCCATATCAGTTCAATCACGTTGTACTGACAGTGATAAGGTGGCAGTCGTACAACCTTGTGTCCGTCCTGTAAGGCCATCCTGTCGATGACGTAACTTGTATCGGCAGCAGTGGTGTGTTCAGCCGCAAGTTTCATGAGCTGAACTTTCAGTAGACCATCGGGTACTGCCACACCCTTCCTCTCCAGCCATTCTCTTATGGTTGCTTTGTTGTTTGATGCTAATGGTGGTTTATCGATTTTCCTGGAGTGATAGGGTGCGTTATCCATTACGATGACTGAAGATGGAGGAATATTCGGCAACAGTTGTGTCTTGAACCACTTCTCAAAGGTTTCTGCGTTCATCTGATCGTGATAGTCGCCGACATTCTTAGCTTGGAAGGTAAGGAAGGGTAAGGTTCCTGGTGCCGGCGTGCAGAATTATCCAGCGGGAACCTTTCCCACTGGGTACCCGAACTCCCGTGGCCTTCTTAGAAGTGGTGTCTATCCAGCAGTTTAATTAGGTGTATCAGATGCTGCAATGATATTTCCAATATCTCTAATAGCTTTCGAGAAAATGAGGAGGAAAGTCATGTTTTTAAATAAATATTGAGTTTCATTTTACTGTGTAATTATTAGTCATAGAACAAATATTCATAATGACAGTTGTACAGTTTAATTAGGTGTATCAGATGCTGCAATAATATTTCCAATATCTCTAATAGCTTTCGGGAAAATGAGGAGGAAATTCATGTTTTTATATAAATATTAAGTTTCATTTTACTGCGTAATTATTAGTCATATAACAAATATTCATAATGACAATTGTAGAGTTTAATTAGGTGTATCAGATGCTGCAATCATATTTCCAATATCTCTAATAGCTTTCGGGAAAATGAGGAGGAAAGTCATGTTTTTATATAAATATAAAGTTAAATTTTACTGCGTAATTATTAGTCATAGAACAAATATTCATAATATCAGTTGTACAATTTAATTAGGTGTATCAGATGCTGCAATGATATTTCCAATATCTCTAATAGCTTTCGAGAAAATGAGGAGGAAAGTCATGTTTTTATATTAATATTAAGTTTCATTTTACTGCGTAATTATGAGTCATAGAACAAATATTCATAATGACAGTTGTACAATTTTATTAGGTCTATCAGATGCTGCAATGATTTTTTCAATATCTCTAATAGCTTTCGAGAAAATGAGGAGGAAAGTCATGTTTTTATATAAATATAAAGTTTTATTTTACTGAGTAAATATTAGTCATACAACAAATATTCATAATATCAGTTGTACAGTTTAATTAGGTCCATCAGATGCTGTAATTATATTTCCAATATCTCTAATAGCTTTCGAGAAAATGAGGAGGAAATTCATGTTTTTATATAAATATATAGTTTTATTTTACTGCGTAATTATGAGTCAAAGAACAAATATTAATAAGTACAGTTGTACAGTTTAATTAGGCCTATCAGATGCTGCAATGATATTTCATATATCTCTAATAGCTTTCGAGAAAATGAGGAGTAAAGTCATGTTACTATATAAATATAAAGTTTATTTTACTGCGTAATTACTAGTCATAGAACAAATATTCATAATTACAGTTGTACAGTTTAATTAGGTCTATCAGATGCTGCAATGATATTTCATATATTTCTAATAGCTTTCGAGAAAATGAGGAGGAAAGTCATGTTTTTATATAAATATAAAGTTTTATTTTACTGCGTAATTATGAGTCATATAACAAATATTCATAATTACAGTTGTACAGTTTAATTAGGTCTATCAGATGCTGCAATGATATTTCCAATATCTCTAATAGCTTTCGGGAAAATGAGAAGGAAATCATGTTTTTATATAAATATAAAGTTTAATTTTACTGCGTAATTATTAGTCATAGAACAAATATTCATAATATCAGTTGTAAAATTTAATTAGGTGTATCAGATGCTGCAATGATATTTTCAATATCTCTAATAGCTTTCGAGAAAATGAGGAGGAAAGTCATGTTTTTATATAAATATTAAGTTTCATTTTACTGCGTAATTATGAGTCATAGAACAAATATTCATAATTACAGTTGTACAGTTTAATTAGGTCTATCAGATGCTGCAATGATATTTCCAATATCTCTAATAGCTTTCGGTAAAATGAGAAGGAAATTCATGTTTTTATATATATATAAAGTTTAATTTTACTGCGTAATTATTAGTCATGGAACAAATAATCATAATATCAGTTGTACAATTTAATTAGGTGTATCAGATGCTGCAATGATATTTCCAATATCTCTAATAGCTTTCGAGAAAATGAGGAGGAAAGTCATGTTTTTATATATATATACGGTTTTATTTTACTGCGTAATTATTAGTCATAGAACAAATATTCATAATGACAGTTGTAGAGTTGAATTAGGTGTATCAGATGCTGCAATGATATTTCCAATATCTCTAATAGCTTTCGAGAAAATGAGGAAGAAAGCAATTTAAAAAAAAGTAAAATTCAGTATATATTAGTACTAGAGCAAATATTCATAATGACAGTTGTAGATTTTAATTACGTCTATCAGATTCTGTAATGATATTTCCAATATCTCTAATATCTTTCGAGAAAATGAGGAGGAAAGTCGTGTTTTTATATAATTATACGGTTTTATTTTACTGCGTAATTATTAGTCATAGAACAAATATTCATAATGTCATTTTTACAGTTTAATTATGTGTATCAGATGCTGCAATGATATTTCCAATATCTCTAATAGCTTTCGAGAAAATGAGGAGGAAAGTCATGTTTTTATATAAATATTAAGTTTCATTTTACTGCGTAATTATGAGTCATAGAACAAATATTCATAATATCAGTTGTACAGTTTAATTAGGTCCATCAGATGCTGCAATTATATTTCCAATATCTCTAATAGTTTTCGAGAAAATGAGGAGGAAATTCATGTTTTTATATAAATATATAGTTTTATTTTACTGCGCAATTACGAGTCAAAGAACAAATATTCATAACTAGAGTTGTACAGTTTAATTAGGCCTATCAGATGCTGCAATGATATTTCCAATATCTCTAATAGCTTTCGAGAAAATGAGGAGTAAAGTCATGTTTCTATATAAATATAAAGTTTTATTTTACTGCGTAATTATGAGTCATAGAACAAATATTCATAATTACAGTTGTACAGTTTAATTAGGTCTATCAGATGCTGCAATGATATTTCCAATATCTCTAATAGCTTTCGAGAAAATGAGGAGGAAAGTAATGTTTTTATATAAATATAAAGGTTTATTTTACTGCGTAAATATTAGTCATACAACAAATATTTATAATATCAGTTGTACAGTTTAATTTGGTCCATCAGATGCTGCAATGATATTTCCAATATCTCTAATAGCTTTCGAGAAAATGAGGAGGAAAGTAATGTTTTTATATAAATATAAAGTTTAATTTTACTGCGTAATTATTAGTCATAGAACAAATATTCATAATATCAGTTGTACAATTTAATTAGGTGTATCAGATGCTGCAATGATATTTCCAATATCTAATAGCTTTCGAGAAAATGAGGAAGGAAAGTCATGTTTTTATATAAATATTAAGTTTCATTTTACTGCGTAATTATGAGTCATGGAACAAATATTCATAATTACAGTTGTACAGTTTAATTAGGTCTATCAGATGCTGCAATGATATTTCCAATATCTCTAATAGCTTTCGAGAAAATGAGGAGGAAAGTCATGTTTTTATATAAATATAAAGTTTTATTTTACTGCGTAATTATTAGTCATACAACAAATATTCATAATTACAGTTGTACAGTTTAATTAGGTCTATCAGATGCTGTAATGATATTTCCAATATCTCTAATAGCTTTCGGGAAAATGAGAAGGAAAGTCATGTTTTTATATAAATATAAAGTTTAATTTTACTGCGTAATTATTAGTCATAGAACAAATATTCATAATATCAGTTGTACAATTTAATTAGGTGTATCAGATGCTGCAATGATATTTCCAATATCTCCAATAGCTTTCGAGAAAATGAGGAGGAAAGTCATGTTTTTATATAAATATTAAGTTTCATTTTACTGCGTAATTATGAGTCATAGAACAAATATTCATAATTACAGTTGTACAGTTTAATTAGGTCTATCAGATGCTGCAATGATATTTCCAATGTCTCTAATAGCTTTCGAGAAAATGAGGAGGAAAGTCATGTTTTTATATAAATATAAAGATTTATTTTACTGCGTAATTATGAGTCATATAACAAATATTCATAATTACAGTTGTACAGTTTAATTAGGTCTATCAGATGCTGCAATGATATTTCCAATATCTCTAATAGCTTTCGGGAAAATGAGAAGGAAAGTCATGTTTTTATATAAATATAAAGTTTAATTTTACTGCGTAATTATTAGTCATAGAACAAATATTCATAATATCAGTTGTACAATTTAATTAGGTGTATCAGATGCTGCAATGATATTTTCAATATCTCTAATAGCTTTCGAGAAAATGAGGAGGAAAGTCATGTTTTTATATAAATATTAAGTTTCATTTTACTGCGTAATTATGAGTCATAGAACAAATATTCATAATTACAGTTGTACAGTTTAATTAGGTCTATCAGATGCTGCAATGATATTTCCAATATCTCTAATAGCTTTCGGTAAAATGAGAAGGAAATTCATGTTTTTATATATATATAAAGTTTAATTTTACTGCGTAATTATTAGTCATAGAACAAATAATCATAATATCAGTTGTACAATTTAATTAGGTGTATCAGATGCTGCAATGATATTTCCAATATCTATAATAGCTTTCGAGAAAATGAGGAGGAAAGTCATGTTTTTATATAAATATACGGTTTTATTTTACTGCGTAATTATTAGTCATAGAACAAATATTCATAATGACAGTTGTAGAGTTGAATTAGGTGTATCAGATGCTGCAATGATATTTCCAATATCTCTAATAGCTTTCGAGAAAATGAGGAAGAAAGTAATTTAAAAAAAGTAAAATTCAGTATATATTAGTACTAGAGCAAATATTCATAATGACATTTGTAGATTTTAATTAGGTCAATCAGATTCTGTAATGATATTTCCAATATCTCTAATATCTTTCGAGAAAATGAGGAGGAAAGTCGTGTTTTTATATAATTATACGGTTTTATTTTACTGCGTAATTATTAGTCATAGAACAAATATTCATAATGTCATTTTTACAGTTTAATTATGTGTATCAGATGCTGCAATGATATTTCCAATATCTCTAATAGCTTTCGAGAAAATGAGGAGGAAAGTCATGTTTTTATATAAATATTAAGTTTCATTTTACTGCGTAATTATGAGTCATAGAACAAATATTCATAATATCAGTTGTACAGTTTAATTAGGTCCATCAGATGCTGCAATTATATTTCCAATATCTCTAATAGTTTTCGAGAAAATGAGGAGGAAATTCATGTTTTTATATAAATATATAGTTTTATTTTACTGCGCAATTACGAGTCAAAGAACAAATATTCATAACTAGAGTTGTACAGTTTAATTAGGCCTATCAGATGCTGCAATGATATTTCCAATATCTCTAATAGCTTTCGAGAAAATGAGGAGTAAAGTCATGTTTCTATATAAATATAAAGTTTTATTTTACTGCGTAATTATGAGTCATAGAACAAATATTCATAAATACAGTTGTACAGTTTAATTAGGTCTATCAGATGCTGCAATGATATTTCCAATATCTCTAATAGCTTTCGAGAAAATGAGGAGGAAAGTAATGTTTTTATATAAATATAAAGGTTTATTTTACTGCGTAAATATTAGTCATACAACAAATATTTATAATATCAGTTGTACAGTTTAATTTGGTCCATCAGATGCTGCAATGATATTTCCAATATCTCTAATAGCTTTCGAGAAAATGAGGAGGAAAGTCATGTTTTTATATAAATATAAAGTTTAATTTTACTGCGTAATTATTAGTCATAGAACAAATATTCATAATATCAGTTGTACAATTTAATTAGATGTATCAGATGCTGCAATGATATTTCCAATATCTCTAATAGCTTTCGAGAAAATGAGGAGGAAAGTCATGTTTTTATATAAATATAAAGTTTTATTTTACTGCGTAATTATTAGTCATAGAACAAATATTCATAATATCAGTTGTACAGTTTAATTAGGTCCATCAGATGCTGCAATGATATTTCCAATATCTCTAATAGCTTTCGAGAAAATGAGGAGGAAAGTCATGTTTTTATATAAATATAAAGTTTAATTTTACTGCGTAATTATTAGTCATAGAACAAATATTCATAATATCAGTTGTACAATTTAATTAGGTGTATCAGATGCTGCAATGATATTTCCAATATCTCCAATAGCTTTCGAGAAAATGAGGAGGAAAGTCATGTTTTTATATAAATATAAGTTTCATTTTACTGCGTAATTATGAGTCATAGAACAAATATTCATAATTACAGTTGTACAGTTTAATTAGGTCTATCAGATGCTGCAATGATATTTCCAATATCTCTAATAGCTTTCGAGAAAATGAGGAGGAAAGTCATGTTTTTATATAAATATAAAGTTTAATTTTACTGCGTAATTATTAGTCATAGAAAAAATATTCATAATATCAGTTGTACAATTTAATTAGGTGTATCAGATGCTGCAATGATATTTTCAATATCTCTAATAGCTTTCGAGAAAATGAGGAGGAAATTCATGTTTTTATATAAATATTAAGTTTCATTTTACTGCGTAATTATGAGTCATAGAACAAATATTCATAATTACAGTTGTACAGTTTAATTAGGTCTATCAGATGCTGCAATGATATTTCCAATATCTCTAATAGCTTTCGGTAAAATGAGAAGGAAATTCATGTTTTTATATATATATAAAGTTTAATTTTACTGCGTAATTATTAGTCATAGAACAAATAATCATAATATCAGTTGTACAATTTAATTAGGTGTATCAGATGCTGCAATGATATTTCCAATATCTCTAATAGCTTTCGAGAAAATGAGGAGGAAAGTCATGTTTTTATATAAATATACGGTTTTATTTTACTGCGTAATTATTAGTCATAGAACAAATATTCATAATGACAGTTGTAGAGTTGAATTAGGTGTATCAGATGCTGCAATGATATTTCCAATATCTCTAATAGCTTTCGAGAAAATGAGGAAGAAAGTAATTTAAAAAAAAGTAAAATTCAGTATATATTAGTACTAGAGCAAATATTCATAATGACATTTGTAGATTTTAATTAGGTCTATCAGATTCTGTAATGATATTTCCAATATCTCTAATATCTTTCGAGAAAATGAGGAGGAAAGTCGTGTTTTTATATAATTATACGGTTTTATTTTACTGCGTAATTATTAGTCATAGAACAAATATTCATAATGTCATTTTTACAGTTTAATTAGGTGTATCAGATGCTGCAATGATCTTTCCAATATCTCTAATAGCTTTCGAGAAAATGAGGAGGAAAGTCATGTTTTTATATAAATATTAAGTTTCATTTTACTGCGTAATTATGAGTCATAGAACAAATATTCATAATATCAGTTGTACAGTTTAATTAGGTCCATCAGATGCTGCAATTATATTTCCAATATCTCTAATAGCTTTCGAGAAAATGAGGAGGAAAGTCATGTTTTTATATAAAGATAAAGTTTTATTTTACTGCGTAATTATGAGTCATAGAACAAATATTCATAATTACAGTTGTACAGTTTAATTAGGTTTATCAGATGCTGCAATGATATTTCCAATATCTCTAATAGCTTTCGGGAAAATGAGAAGGAAAGTCATGTTTTTATATAAATATAAAGTTTAATTTTACTGCGTAATTATTAGTCATGGAACAAATATTCATAATATCAGTTGTACAATTTAATTAGGTGTATCAGATGCTGCAATGATATTTCCAATATCTAATAGCTTTCGAAAAAATGAGGAAGGAAAGTCATGTTTTTATATAAATATTAAGTTTCATTTTACTGGGTAACTATGAGTCATGGAACAAATATTCATAATTACAGTTGTACAGTTTAATTAGTTCTATCAGATGCTGCAATGATATTTCCAATATCTCTAATAGCTTTCGGGAAAATGAGAAGGAAAGTCATGTTTTTATATAAATATAAAGTTTAATTTTACTGCGTAATTATTAGTCATAGAACAAATATTCATAATATTAGTTGTACAATTTAATTAGATGTATCAGATGCTGCAATGATATTTCCAATATCTCTAATAGCTTTCGAGAAAATGAGGAGGAAAGTAATGTTTTTATATAAATATAAAGTTTTATTTTACTGCGTAATTATTAGTCATACAACAAATATTCATAATATCAGTTGTACAGTTTAATTTGGTCCATCAGATGCTGCAATGATATTTCCAATATCTCTAATAGCTTTCGAGAAAATGAGGAGGAAAGTCATGTTTTTATATAAATATAAAGATTTATTTTACTGCGTAATTATGAGTCATATAACAAATATTCATAATTACAGTTGTACAGTTTAATTAGGTCTATCAGATGCTGTAATGATATTTCCAATATCTCTAATAGCTTTCGGGAAAATGAGAAGGAAAGTCATGTTTTTATATAAATATAAAGTTTAATTTTACTGCGTAATTATTAGTCATAGAACAAATATTCATAATATCAGTTGTACAATTTAATTAGGTGTATCAGATGCTGCAATGATATTTCCAATATCTCCAATAGCTTTCGAGAAAATGAGGAGGAAAGTCATGTTTTTATATAAATATTAAGTTTCATTTTACTGCGTAATTATGAGTCATAGAACAAATATTCATAATTACAGTTGTACAGTTTAATTAGGTCTATCAGATGCTGCAATGATATTTCCAATATCTCTAATAGCTTTCGAGAAAATGAGGAGGAAAATCATGTTTTTATATAAATATAAAGTTTTATTTTACTGCGTAATTATGAGTCATATAACAAATATTCATAATTACAGTTGTACAGTTTAATTAGGTCTATCAGATGCTGCAATGATATTTCCAATAACTCTAATAGCTTTCGGGAAAATGAGAAGGAAAGTCATGTTTTTATATAAATATAAAGTTTAATTTTACTGCGTAATTATTAGTCATAGAACAAATATTCATAATATCAGTTGTACAATTTAATTAGGTGTATCAGATGCTGCAATGATATTTTCAATATCTCTTATAGCTTTCGAGAAAATGAGGAGGAAAGTCATGTTTTTATATAAATATTAAGTTTCATTTTACTGCGTAATTATGAGTCATAGAACAAATATTCATAATTACAGTTGTACAGTTTAATTAGGTCTATCAGATGCTGCAATGATATTTCCAATATCTCTAATAGCTTTCGGTAAAATGAGAAGGAAATTCATGTTTTTATATATATATAAAGTTTAATTTTACTGCGTAATTATTAGTCATAGAACAAATAATCATAATATCAGTTGTACAATTTAATTAGGTGTATCAGATGCTGCAATGATATTTCCAATATCTCTAATAGCTTTCGAGAAAATGAGGAGGAAAGTCATGTTTTTATATAAATATTAAGTTTCATTTTACTGCGTAATTATTAGTCATAGAACAAATATTCATAAGGACAGTTTTACAGTTTAATTAGGTGTATAAAATGCTGCAATGATATTTCCAATATCTAATAGCTTTCGAGAAAATGAGGAGGAAAGTCATGTTTTTATATAAATATAAAGTTTAATTTTACTGCGTAATTATTAGTCATAGAACAAATATTCATAATATCAGTTGTACAATTTAATTAGATGTATCAGATGCTGCAATGATATTTCCAATATCTCCAATAGCTTTCGAGAAAATGAGGAGGAAAGTCATGTTTTTATATAAATATTAAGTTTCATTTTACTGCGTAATTATGAGTCATAGAACAAATATTCATAATTACAGTTTTACAGTTTAATTAGGTCTATCAGATGCTGCAATGATATTTCCAATGTCTCTAATAGCTTTCGAGAAAATGAGGAGGAAAGTCATGTTTTTATATAAATATAAAGTTTTATTTTACTGCGTAATTATGAGTCATATAACAAATATTCATAATTACAGTTGTACAGTTTAATTAGGTCTATCAGATGCTGCAATGATATTTCCAATATCTCTAATAGCTTTCGAGTAAATGAGGAGGAAAGTAATGTTTTTATATAAATATTAAGTTTCACTTTACTGCGTAATTATGAGTCATAGAACAAATATTCATAATGAGAGTTATACAATTTTATTAGGTCTATCAGATGCTGCAATGATTTTTTCAATATCTCTAATAGCTTTCGAGAAAATGAGGAGGAAAGTCATGTTTTTATATAAATATAAAGTTTTATTTTACTAAGTAAATATTAGTCATACAACAAATATTCATAATATCAGTTGTACAGTTTAATTAGGTCCATCAGATGCTGCAATGATATTTCCAATATCTCTAATAGCTTTCGAGAAAATGAGGAGGAAATTCATGTTTTTATATAAATATATAGTTTTATTTTACTGCGTAATTATGAGTCAAAGAACAAATATTCATAAGTACAGTTGTACAGTTTAATTAGGCCTATCAGATGCTGCAATGATATTTCCAATATCTCTAATAGCTTTCGAGAAAATGAGGAGGAAAGTAATGTTTTTATATAAATATAAAGTTTTATTTTACTGCGTAGTTATTAGTCATACAACAAATATTCATAATATCAGTTGTACAGTTTAATTTTGTCCATCAGATGCTGCAATGATATTCCCAATATCTCTAATAGCTTTCGAGAAAATGAGGAGGAAAGTTGTGTTTTTATATAAATATAAAGCTTTATTTTACTGCGTAATTATGAGTCATAGAACAAATATTCATAATTACAGTTGTACAGTTTAATTAGGTCTATCAGATGCTGCAATGATATTTCCAATATCTCTAATAGCTGTCGAGAAAATGAGGAGGAAAGTCATGTTTTTATATAAATATACGGTTTCATTTTACTGCGTAATTACTAGTCATAGAACAAATATTCATAATGACAGTTTTAGAGTTTAATTAGGTCTATCAGATGCTGCAATTATATTTCCAATATCTCTAATAGCTTTCGAAAAAATGAGGAAGAAATTCATGTTGATGGAAAAAGGATGTGTGTGTGTGTGTGTGTGTGTGTGTGTGTGTGTGTGTGTGTGTGTGTGTGTGTGTGTGTGTGTCTGTGTCTGTGTGTGTGTGTGTGTGTGTGTGGTGTGTGTGTGTGTGTGTGTGTGTGTGTGTGTGTGTGTGTGTGTGTGTGTGAGTGTGTGTGTGAGTGTGTGTGTGTGTGTGTGTGTGTGTGTGTGTGTGTGTGTGTGTGTGTGTGTGTGTGTGTGTGTGTGTGTGTGTGTGTGTGTGTGTGTGTACGCGCTTAACAGGTGACCTGTCCTGAGGTTGAAAAATGAGTGCTGCCGTTTGAAGAGAGTTTACAATATTTATTTTATATAGGAAATACCTCATTTTATTGCTATATTCCTTCATATTGTATTTAGAACACAGTTATTGCAACATTTACCTTAATAAGAACTGCGGTGAACGTTGATAAAAGTGATAACGTTTTCCAAGCAACACTGTAAAAAATGTATGCCGCGCTTCGATATTCATATGAATATCGTAAGCGTAGCACGTTAACTTTAATTTTTTACATGATTTTTTTTATATTTTATGTTGCATGGATTTTCGTTAAAACATTTTATATGCCTTTTACTTATGTACATCAAGTTCTAACTGGCTAGTTCACGTAGACATGGCAACGTTGGACCCATGGGAAGACTGGATTCTGTCCCACCAGAAAGCTCTGCTAAGATCTGTCGGACTATAGTCATACACACTGTTCTCTCACCAACACTATGCACACAACACACTATAAACACAACTACCATTTGCAACTTATATCCTCAAATAACAATTGCAAGTAGATTACACCTTTTTTTTTTTTTCTTTCCTCATAAATGCCATGTCAGTTTTCAAAGTTTTATGGTATCATTTCTTTTCCGACCGGCTTCAGCTGGAGGGATGGGTGGATGGGGAGAAGTCTTCTACTGTGCTATCCTTTCCCTCATCCTAGTAATTTAGATAAAAGCAAGTAAACAGCCTAGAAATAACTTGGAGGTATGTTGCTGTGTGATATCCTTTGTAATCCTTTGAAATCCTCCTCCTCCTCCTCCTCCTCCTCCTCCTCCTCCTCCTCCTCCTCCTCCTCCTCCTCCTCCTCCTCCTCCTCCTCCTCCTCTTTCGTCGTCTTATCCCTTCGCCTTATTCATTTCTCAGGCAATCACTGGCTGCCTTCATACTCTTTTGCTTTCCTTTTAGCTCACTTTTTTAGGTGTTCTTCTATTCCCATTAGTCTTTTCTTCATTACACATTTAGAAAACGACGAAGGAATTTTTCTACTCTACTACCGAGAAAAAAAAAACTGGATAAATAGGAGGAGGAAAAAGAGAAAGAGGAGAGAAAAGAAGAATGTCGCCAATCAGACTGAATAATCTGACGCCTTTCCTGGTTTACTGCGGCGCCAAGATTAGCAGCACGAGGCCACCTAACTGTGTTCCGATAAGGGTAAACACACACACACACACACACACACACACACACACACACACACACATACACATACACACACACACATACACACACACACACACACACACACACACACACACACACACACACACACACATGAAATATCCCTCCCAGAGTCAAGCACCAGCCAGGCCCTCCTCGTGTACGCGTGGCAGAACACTTGATCCTCCTTCCGCCGCAAACCCAACCACCTACGGGGTCGCCAGCTGACTCGTAAGTCCTGAAGAGGTTGTTTCATACACGATATTATTCAGGATCGAACAAACCGGTCCAATGAACAAGTCTGGCGGAACATTTGAAAAGGTGTATTTGTACGATTCTTCATAAATCTTAGATAAAATCCCTTTATGGTGGGATATGAGGCATGGAGTATTTCAGGGACGACCCTCACAGCCAAGGAGAACCGGTGGCTCCTCTCAAGTCAGACCCAAAGGCCGAGTCCTGGATTCCACCAATGGTTCGTCAACACCGACCCACGCCCGGGTGCCGTGAGGGCGACGTCTGTCTGGACGCGGCGTCAACACCACGAAGACGGATGAGGCAGCGTCAGACGGGCGGGAGTGGCGGGCGAAGGAGAGACGGGGTGTGACACTACCTTACTGGAATGTGCCGTGGTGTACTCCCCCCCACACATGTGTCCTTGCTTGCTGCGCCCTTCAGGACTATCCGGCGCCTTCCCGTTATGGCTTGTGTGCGTACAAAGCAGCTTTTCAAGCGGTATTTCTCGTGTGTACACCGGCACGGTAACATTACCTACACAATCAAACAATTATACATCATCTCTTCATGCCGCCTCGCTGAAGTCGACTTGGGTGTATTGAACGTACGCTTCCCCGCCACTCAAGAGATCTTTGTGTTCCTTGTCTCTGTGACGGGACGTGTGTCAGGCGTCGAGGGTCAGCTGGTGTTTACCGCCTCCGCCTGACACCCCGCACGCATCGCCCCGCCCCGCTCACCTTCCCTCCGAGATGTACGGCCGCCTCTCCGTTGTTTATTTCCTCCGATAGGCGGCGGCGGCAATAAACTGTGAATGAAGCAGAGGAGTGACGCTCGCCAGGCGCCGCCAGCGATGATCCCTCGGCACGACCGCCAGGCCGTCCATCTTCCGTCAGCCGAGGCCGCACGGTCATCAGCAGCGGTGATCGAAACCCAGCTAGCAAGCTTCTAGCGGTAAACAAAGGTGGGCGCGACGCCGCCTGGGGTGACGCCACGAAGGGCTCACTCATTAGCGAGGCATTATGCGGTCGAGGGTCCGGCCAGTCACTCACCACGACGCTGAGTTATTCATGGTTCCCCAGCCGCCCTCCTCAGGCTCCACAAAGAAAGACTTTAATGATTTCTGCAGTTGAGAAATATACTCCGTCTATCCACCACCTTGTTGACAGTACTACAGCCTAACTTCATTCTTTCCTGCCAAAGTGAAGCTGAAATTTTGATAGCTCTCTATGTGAGAGCACGAGGAAGGTCCCTGAGGGAATGACCCTTCTGTTGGTGGTGGCTACTGTCAGGTTCTTCTGTGCCGCCCAGGAACTCTAAATAATCAACGCAGTCATCACTGAACAACGTTTCAGATTGCACTATCCTTATGGAAATCACTAGTTGGAGTGAGGTAGAGTTTCTACTTTATGTTACTTGTATATTCTCTCTCGCCCCACCTTCCCCTCTATTCCCCTCCTGTCACTCCTTATACTCCTTGCACGCCCAACTCTCTCCCCATCAAATGATGACATCAGATACCATGTCCATAAGAATCTCATGAAAAGAATGATGATGATGATGATGATGATGCTGTTGATCATGATGATCATGATGTCCTCTTACACTTCAATGATATATAACAAAGATTTGGCAACAAGGACTCCCCAAGGCAAGTCGGGATATGCACCTCACATCCTTTCCTCTTCCTTCCTTTCCTTCTATCCTTCCCCTCCCTCCTCCGTCCCCTCTATATCTCCCTGTTGCTGCTGCCCGCTGGGTGAGCCTTGAACACCTCCATCCTCTTTCCTTTACTAGTGATTAGCAGAATCACTGACACCATCATAAATAATCAAATAATCCTTAAGAGTAAGAAAAATCACGCAGTTCACAGAAAAATGTGTAGGTGAGACACGATCAGTTGTGATTTTCAAGAATCTTATCACCATTTTAAGGACATTACCGTTATATTCCCTTCACGATCGTTGTTCAGAAATGGAACGAAGTTGAAAGTATTCAAAAGGAATTTATATTTTTTTCTCTTCTTTTCAGGTTTCTCCTGTCCCCACTTCTACCTCTTCGTCACGCAAGACAACACTCAATGTTTACTCGGCTTGCTTGCAAAAACGTTATTCCCAACCTTGGCTGTACTAACAAAACAACACAACACTTGCTGGAGGATAAGAATTCAAATATTTTTTTTCCGTACAATAAATGATTGGTTCAATAGGTGTTGGTGCACGTATGTGTCTCCTCCATCACCTGTCAGGTCTCAGGGGCAACAGGTGTGAGGCAACACCACCACCACCACCACCACCACCACCACCACCACCACCACCACCACCACCTTGCTTCACGATGCGACGCAATTCTTATCCCTTTACTTTTTTTTGTGTGAATACATCCTTCTCATCCTTTCCATCCCTCACACCTCCATCTGTGAATCCTGTATACAGACATCCTCAGCCTCTCACTTCCCCGCTGCGAGTCCTGCTTACACGTATCATCTCTTCGCACTGCAGAGTCTGCCCACCCAATCCTTATGCACTTCACACCAACGCCGTCAACATTACCTCCACACCCTCTCAGCCCACAAACCCAAACCATTTTTTGTAGTTCTTAAGAAAGTCATATAACTCCCGTTACATCTTTAAAGCAACTTTCCACCTTCATAACACTCCCCTCTCTCCCTCTCTCTATTTTTCCGCGGGTCTCAGGTAATTTCGGAAGACAGGACAGTGGAAGGGAGGCACGGGTCAGTGGAAGAGCAAGAGGGTGCACAGGGCAGCGAGTCAGCCTGAGGGACACACAGGGCAACAGATGAGCGGGGCCAAGAGTTGGGGTGCACGGGGCACGGGGCACGGAGAACAATGTACGGGGTGCAAGGAGCAACAGGGAAGCAGGAAGGATGCGCGGAACAGTGGGGCAGCAAGAGGAATGGACGGGGCAGCGGGGCAGCAGGAGGAACGGACGGGGCAGCAGGGCAGTGGTGACGCCAGAGTACAGCTGTAGCCGGTGTTGCCGCCTTGAGGGTCCCGGAAGGCGGTGGGGCGGCAGCAACCCACGCCACAACCTGTTTGTTCCCGCGGCAGCTCGCCCCTCGGGTCATCAGGGTCACCGCCGGGGCCGCCTGGGTAGCACCACCTCTCCTCCTCCTCCTCCTCCTCCTCCTCCTCCGCGCCGAGGTTTGAGAGACGAATCACGATGGGCAGCTGGAAACGGAAACTGTCCGTGGCAGATTCTTTACTTGGAATACCTCCCTGACGCCAGCACACAACACACAGACACAGACACAGACACAAACAGACACACACACACACACACACACACACACACACACACACACACACACACACACACACACACACACAGACACAGACACAGACACAGACACAGACACAGACACAGACACAGACACACACACACACACACACACACACACACACACACACACACACACACACACATGATGCGCTTTCCTAATGTCCGCCACTTCACCTTCCCATCCCAGCTGCCTCCTATCGCTTGGCCGCCGCCAGAAGTGAGGACGCGACGAAATGGTAAAAATCAGATAGCAAGAAAAGAAAAAAAAAAATAATAGAAAACTGATTATGTTTCTCATGGACTTCATTACACACAGGAAGCAGAGAAAAACACTGGCTGGTGTCTGTCTATTCTTTTAGATATTTTCTTCTGCCACAACGGCGTGCGTGTGAGGTGCGTGGGCGGCGTGGGAGCGTGTGAGCTGCCAGCCTCACCCACCTTCACCCAGCTGTCGTAAGCGGGGGTGGAATTAATGAACCTGATCTCCTTTTCCTCGAGACTTGCGGCTTTTCGCTCCTCCACTGATGAAACAGGTCAAGGTGTCGCGAAGGGATGGAGAGAGGATTGGGGAGGAGGAGGCAGAAAGGAGGGAGGGATGGAAAAAGGGGGAGGCCAGCAGGAGGAGGAGGAGGAGGAGGAGGAGGAGGAGGAGGAGGAGGAAAGAAGGGAGGCTCGTCACGCTTCGCACTCAAGGAACCAGAGTCATCCCAGAGAGCTGGATCCCGGTCGATCATTACCAAGAATTATAACAACATGCGTCACTGAGGCTGGCTGGCAATACCTCCCTCTTTTTGTCTTTCTACCTCCCTCCCTCCCTCCCTTCTCCTCTCCATCCCTCCCTTCTCCCCCTCTTCCTCCTACCTCCTTGCTATCCTCTCTCCACCCCTCCTTCCCTTTCTTCAACTGCCTTTCACCAATCAGCATATGAACAGAAACAGGAAAACGCGCGTCACTAGATCTAGAGAAAGAAAAAGATATAGAAGACGTTCGACACTAAATAAATACAACCTGAGACTCTTAATGCCTCCCCTTGCCTTCCATAGCTGACGAAATAATGATAATGAGAGGGAAAAAAAGAGAGGAAACTGATACATCCTCCCGATAGTCACCTCGCCTTTCGTAGGATCAAGGAGTAAGTCGTCTCGGTGCTTTGTGATCAATGAGGTGTTGAAGACTCTCCTCTATCACGGAGCTTGACTATGAGGGGGAGGTGGTGGAGAGGTGCAAGGTGAAGGGAAAGTGCTACGTGTGAAGGTGACGAGGTATGAGGGTGAGAGGAAGGTGAGGACAGGACCAGTAAGGATGAAAGAGAGGTGTTATTCTGAGTGAAGGAGGTGGAAGAGGTGAAGGGTGAGTGGTTGAGGTGAGAAGAAGAAAGGGAGAGGTGGAAGGGTGAAAGGGATGGTGTTGAATGAGAAGGGAAGGAGGTGGAGTGAGAGGAAGATGACGGAGAGATGGAAGGTGTGGTGTTGAGTGTGAGGAGGAGTGTGAAAATAAAGGAAGGAGGAGGAAATGTGAGGTGTGTGAGTGATTGATAGAGAGGAATATGGAGGGGAAATCAGTGCATATGTTACACGATGAGAGGATGAAGAAGTGATGGATTAGTAGAGACACATTACAAGCAACAAGTAAAATATGGAAGAGTGTATGTGTGTGTGTGTGTGTGTGTGTGTGTGTGTGTGTGTGTGTGTGTGTGTGTGTGTGTGTGTGTGTGTGTGTGTGTCAAGAGAAGGGTACTTGAAGGATGCAGGAGAGGAGGGAAGGGTGATAAAGGGAAGGGGAGAGTCAGGGGAAGTCCAAACCTTACCGGAACTATCCCTCCTTCCTTCACCTCGTCCCATACCCTGCGAGTCATCTGATCCATCGCTGCCCTGCTGGAGTGCACACAGGGGACTCTACTACAACTACAAGGCCACAGCGTCAGTTCCGTTTAAGCGATACAACTCGGGTATAAAACATTTCCCTTGGGCTCAGCTGAGTACGAATAGAGTCCAGTGAAAGATGGACTGGATGAATACCTAAATTTTGGTTAATAGAAACAGTCAAGGCTACTACGGTGATATACGTGTTTTGGTTAATTCCAGTAGAGTCTGTTGGTCTGTCTAAAATGACTCCAGGATAGGTTTACAGGATCCTTAAAAGAAGGGAAAAGAAGGGTGATGAGATGGTAGTAGTTTAAGTATTATGCACAGAATGGCACACACTAACCTTAAGAACACTGTATGGCAACGTTAGAGAGTCAAGAAGTCGACAAAGATCAAGATTCAAGTTGAGATTAGGAAGTGAAACCTAACTTGCTTCACACGTTTCAACAAACAAGTACACTGAAAAGAAACATTCAAAACACAGCAGCACACACGAACAAAAATAAGGAGAATGAAACAAGGAAGATGAAAACCATTATTAGAACAGAATTTCCACAGCTGCGTAGAGAGGCAACTTTTTGAAATGTAGATGAAGCAACAAACTAGTGGGAAGAGAAGTTAGTCTGAAGTTAGTAGAATGTCATTAAATCCAGCTGGAAATTGGCAAAAATCAAGTTAAATCCTATTAAAGTAGACTGTAATTGAGGTTTGTGGAGGTTTGGTTAATCAAAGGGCGCGAGGGTCCAAAGATCAGAGCTTCGTAATTTGGGGAATCTCTCTTTTTTTTCTTCTCTCTCTTTTACACGGTGAAAGGTCGTGATTCTGAATCTTTACGGCTATCCTTATTGTTTTTTTTTTGTTTTTTTTAATTCCCTCATCGTTTATCTTTCGTAAGTCTGTTTTCTTTGTTAATAATAATCGCATCATACTCACACACAGTCTTGTTCACCTTCAGCTTCTCTTCCTCGGCTTTAGTTCCTTTGTTCTCGCGTTCACAGCGCTAATGAAAACGTGTTAAAATAAGTTGGATTACAAGAACAGGTAATTTTTTTTGTAAGGCATTAAGCTTGTTGTTACCTGCTACTCTTACGAATATTTTCCTACGTACCTCTCTTCTCTCCTCCTCGTCATCCTTCTCTTCCTTTTTCTCTACTTTCGTTTATAGGAGCAACACGTTCGTCCTTTCGCTTTTACCGCCGTAATTTCAATCAGTAATGACAATAAATTCCACAATCCTCACAGCGCCTCCTAGCCGTCGTTCGTGTGATCACGCCGGGGGATCAAACACCTTGTAAATACGACAATAAACACTACTAAACCCTCAAGACAATAGCACAATCCCACTCTCACACTTCGGCTCTATTTTCATGGCGACATTTTCTCTCTCTGTTATATACTTCAAGGTAATATTAGAGGCAATTCAACTAATAAGGAGACTAAGTGAGGAAAAACACCTGTTATGTCTCTCTGTTTGGGTTCCCAGGTATTGTGGCCACGACCTCCGCATCGCTGAGAAGACAGAGAATAAAA
>JAPQNM010000008.1:8417659-8447659 GCA_029783475.1 Metacarcinus magister
GAAGGAAAGTGGGGAGGAGTTGTAGTGGGAGCAATGAGAGTGAAGGTGGTGGGGAAGTAATGGTAAGGTTGGAGGGGGGGAAGTGCAGGGCAAAGGCAGGTAAGGTGTGGGTGGCCTCCTTCCCTCACCCTGTCAGCGTCAAAGCAGTGGCATGGGGCAAGGTGCAGCAGGGGAGCCATGCCATCAGTAAGACTCGCATTGCCTATAAAGGGCGACGTGAGCAAACCCCTGTCTTGCCTCCGGCGCGGCACCCGTCAGGAGGCGGAGGAGGACAGAACAAGTCGACCGGAGCTCCGTCAGGGCGCACTCTGACCCCGGCAAAGAGAGAAAAGCCTTTATTTCTGGCAGTGACAGGACCGTGGGAGCTGCACCGACTATCAGGCCAAACTCCAGGGGTGTCCACGGATCACTTCACAATGTCTTATCCGCTGGCCAGGGTAGGCGGGCCGCGCCGACGTGGGGTCACCGGGGGTCAGCTGCAGGACCACTGACCTGCCGTGCTGTCCCGACTCTCAGGCCATATACGAGGGTCCTAAGCGAGCGACGGGGCGTCGACGGGCCGACCTCACGCAGGGTTGGGACTCTAGGTAAGGCAAGGCGTCGTCCCCTACAGGAGGCGACGGGGCTCCTCCCTCCTGGTGCACTTTTGCATATAAACTGACGATGTGCGACGAGTAACAAACAAGAGGAAAGTTTTTCAAGCCTCGGTAAAAAAATCATACAAATCTATTGGAGAAGAACAAGTGAGTAGTAAAAACTAAGTGAGCGTGTACAAAAATTGCCAGGAATGATGTGGTGGAAAACTGATCTGTCATTAAGCAAAATTTCCGCTAAAAAAAGAGCCATGGAAATAAGACGTAATGTTGAGAAGATTGGAAGAGAAGACGATTAAAGAAAATGAGAAAATAGAGGATGAGAAAAGAATAATGAAACATGTTTTTTTTTGTGTGTGTGTGTGGGGGGGGGAGGGGAGTGTTTGTCTGTGTAATGGAGAGGATGATGAGGATGAGGAGAAAAGAAAGCAAAAAAAAATAGAAAATATCAAACTGTAAAATCAAAGGTTAAATGTTACCTGGCGGGGGCATGACACAGGTGTTACGAGAGTGAAGATGCGCCTTCCTCTGGTTCCTCTTCACCTCGAAGCTGCATGTTTCAGCTAATTGTATCCATAAAACAGGCAATAGCTGACCTTATCTTGGCCTAACCTCATTTCTCTTCACTCCCTCCACTCCTTACTCCTCCTCCTCCTCATGATCCTCTCCTTCCCTCCCTCCCTCCCTCCCTCCAACATCCTTTCGTGACCCTCCTTCCCTTGAACAACGTCCCCGTGACCTCTGCCGGACACGTTACAAGTTAAGTTCACCTTCAACCTGCGAACACCAAGTACCATGCGTCAGCCTCATTGTAAGTGGCTCAGCATGACAACACACACACACACACACACACACACACACACACACACACACACACACACACACACACACACACACACACACACACACACACACTTAGTGGAGGTACATTATTGGCCATCGTCTCACTGACGTCACAGTGATCCACCTTCTGCTGTGTGCAAACTGAGGTAACGTTAAAGAATGAATAATAAATGTACTTTAAGACCAAAGGCGTTGTCTCTCTCATCCCCTCCTCTCTCTTTCCATCCCTTCGTATTTGCCTCTTTTCATCCTCTCCTCTCAAACCAATCCGTGACACCGGTTTGCTCCGCACCGAAATTTTGTGCCCCAGTCAATTCCCGGTGCATACATTGAACACACACACACACACACACACACACACACACACACACACACACACACACACACACACACACACACACACACACACACACACACACACTTGAGGGCTTATACTTGGTTGTGTCTGCCTCGACATTCGCCTCTGCTGGGTGGGGCGGGACCTCTGCTCCATCGGACCCCTAAACCCTTGTCACACTCCTAAACGGCGTGGTAAACCCGTCCTTCATTAGTATCAGGCCATCAGAAAGACCTTGTTTGTGCAGGCAACAACCTGCGCTGAGGCATAAATCCTCGCTCGACTCATTACGGCCGGCGGGGCAGCACGCCCGCCCGCTGCCCAGACTCAGGTTGCCGCTAGTCTCCGTCGTCCTCGCTCTCGTGTGGGAAAATCAGGTGAGCCACGAGAGAGTGAGCCACGATGCGTCCACAGCGACTCAGCCGAGATGGTATCAAGCTTTCATTAGGGCTCATCGCGGCTCGGTGATGGAGGGGAGTGGCCGCGCTTTATGAAGAATAATACTCACTGATCTTTCCATTAGTCCTGCGGAGGTCAGGCGCAGTGCAACACGAGACGACCCATCTTGTGTCTTGGGCTGATCCCGAATTCATGCTGAAGTTTCACGCAAGTTAGGGCTTTTCTTTCAACTTTAGGAGCTTAAATGTAATGCGCGTGAAATTATTCGAGAGGAAAGTGCCCTGAACACGGTCTATCAGACTCGTACACTTTGATTTTGATGGTGATGAACGCGATGAGTTTAGATGTTTACGAGAGACGTGAACTTGTATTTAAAGGGAATACGAGGATTGGATGGGAGTGTGCTTAGTGAGTTAAATATATCACCATAAATTGTTCACTGAGACCAAAGATGGATAACTGCATGTGAGGGTAAGAATGAGGGGAGGGCATGCAATGAGGGGAGGGAAAGAGGAAAAGAGGGAAGGAGGAAAGGAGGGAAGGAGGGAAGGGAGGGGTGTAGGATGGCGTGCTAAACATGTAGTGACGCTGCAGGATGAAGGATGAGGTATGGAGGCGAGAGAGGAAGAGGGAAGGAAATTAATGAAGATGTGTATGGTTGATCATGAAGTGTGAAAGTGAAGAAGTAGGTGTGTGGGTGTAGGAAAGGTTGCGAGGGTGAGGGTGAAACAGAGGGGTTGAAGGAATGGGTGTGAGGATGAGGGAGGGAGGAAGGGAGGGAGGAGGGTGAGGATGGGGTGCAGCGAGGGTGGAGTCGGTAAGGCTGAGGGACACACCCACGAAAAGCCCACGACATGACCCTTAACCCGGCTGACCAGCCATCATGGGCAGCATCACCACTAATTATCTTCGCAAGGAACTGCACCCCCGAGGAGGCGTCCCATCCTGATGAGGCTGCGCAGCTAAACAGGTGATTTCCTTAAGGTGAAATTTTGAATCACGCGAATCTGTCGTGTGACCTTAGGAGATGCGGATCACGCGACATCGCGACACGTAAGTGACCGCGATGTGACACAGGCAGTATGGTGCTCTCACCGCCGTGTCTGCCGCCTAAGGGTCCCGCCGTCTCTTGTGACGCTGCCGGTGCAGCACATTGACCGCTAGCATCACTTTCAAAGATCCTCGTCTGCAGTACATTATTCTAAACAAATATTTTGGCCGCGCGCCTCCTAACTCGCCTTCTTTACCGCCGCGCGCCCTGCCATTACCGAATTATTACCCCGCCATCAGGGGTCACGGCCGACCCGCCCACAGACGATGTCCGCCCACAGTTTATCCAATTTTATTATACAATTTCCTGCAGTAATATTGTTTAAATCGACCCATCGTGACCTGAAAGTAACCTCGTCGTGACCCCGGCGCCAGGCGGCCCAAGGAGCGTCACCGTCGCATTGCCTTGTCACCACCACCACGGGAGGGGTGAGCGGGGGGAAGGTTAGGGGCAGAAAGGTGTGAGCTGTAAGACCTGTGACCGTGGCCGTCAGGTGAGTATCCCGCCACCGGAGTCCACCTGGCGGCTGAGGTCAAGAGGAAGGATCAAACCTTATGGTGGTGATGGTGGTGGTAACGTGTTGAGAATGTTAACAATGCCGTCGTTGTTGCTGATGTTAACGTTGTTGCTGTTGTTGTTGTTGCTGTTGCTGTTGCTGTTGCTGTTGCTGTTGTTGTTGTTGTTGTTGTTGGTGGTGGTGGTGGTGGTGGTGGTGGTGGTGGTGGTGGTGGTGGTGGTGGTGGTGGTGGTGGTGGTGGTGGTTGTAAGGTGACGCAATGGCAATGACTATGATGATGTGATGATGATGGCGGTGACGTAGTCGTGGAAGTGACGGTGTCTATATTGGTGACGGTGTTGGTGAGGGCTAGCAGTGTTCACCAAAAGTAACATGTGCATACCATCACCATCATGTCACACACACACACACACACACACACACACACACACACACACACACACACACACACCTGAGGGACCCAGTGCACCTGTACCTGCAAAGCACATCCTTCCGGAGTGCGGTGGCGGTGCGGTACACGGCTCCGCTTAACCCCGCTGTGAGCCGTTTGCCACGATCATACACACGGGATGCCAGCTGATCAGGCAGAGGAGCTTGCGAGTCGGGAAGAACGCTCGGTGACCCTTGAGAAAGGCCGAGAAGGAAGGTCAACGAAGGTCACACGTGGAGGAGGAGAGAAAAAGAGGAAGTGCAACTTAACACAATGCAGTACAATAAACAACATGAACCGATGCTACAAAACAACAGCAACATCACAATTGCAACTTTGCTGCAACAAAAGCCCAACACAACTCAACACGACACAGCAATACTAACACCAATAAAGTTCAACAATAACAAAATTACAATATGATAATTATACTCATTATACACTGTAAGACCCGCGACTCCACTCACCATTACCTTTTTAGTCTTCTTAACTCATTTACTTTCTCTATGCCATTACAATATGAGTAGTAATTTACAACCTGAGTTTCACCACTGATAAGGTCTCGTCTTTATAATGCCTCTGGGAATGAAAAGATGAAAAATTACATGAAAGCAAAAAGGCAAACACGGGCATTTCTTGCTCTAGCGAGCCCTTTGCTTATTTGCTTGGGAAGAAAAAGAGATGTATGAAGGGCGGCAGGAAGGCAAAGCAATAAGACACAAAGCAGGGATGCAAAATGACAGGACGCCAAAGCAGCGTGGATGGGAGCAGAGTGGTAAGTATACAAGGCATAAAGAAAGTAGAGATGTGAGCATGGTGGCCAGGCAAGACTCTTAGTTCGATTGAGGTACTTTATTATATACTAGTACGTACACACTCAGTCATCAGCGAAATAATCCGACATATATTACCGCCCCAAGAAACATACACATGCACACGTACACACACACACACACACACACACACACACACACACACACACACACACACACACACACACACACACACACACACACACACACATATACACAAAAAAACTTAGGGTCCGTGCGTGCCTGCCCCTCCTCCTGCCCTGCCGGCAGAGGGTCAGCTCCCCTGCCGCTAAGGTTGGCGGGGTCAGCGTGGGATCCGGGCCTCTCATAGTGCGCGGGTCGTGGGCGTCCCTCCCACAGTCTACCCCGGAGCCCAAACCCTCCCCTCCCTCATGCCCAGCGTCCCTTCATCGCACCGGCGAGGCGGGTCCTTCCTAGACTGACCCTGGAAGGTCTGAGAACGCGAGGTCAGCTGGAGCTTCCGTGACGTCAAAGGCAGTGTGGAGGCGTGGAGGGTTCTCTGGAGAGGTCTCCCGCTGGAGGCGCCGCTGGGGAGCCGAGGGTGGCACGGCGGCGGAACAATGCGCCGTAATGACTATTGATGATCTGATGAGGGGCGGGATTCCTGCTGGTGCGCGTCGGGGGCGTCGGGCGGTGAGGGGCGGGGGCGGCGCCGTCTGCATGACCTTTCGATAACAGGTGTGGGAGATAAACGATATTGACTATTGATAAAGTTAATGAAGTTGTGTCCCCCCTGAGGCAGCTCGTCTTTAACCTTCCCTCCTGGGCCTGGCGGTGCTGGGACGGACGCGGCAGCCACGCCAGATAAAGTCTGGGGGAGCAGTGGCCCAGAACGCCTTGACAGAGCATCGGCGACTACAGGGAAGCAATAAGACTGTAAGAGTTTGCGTCTCGGGGAGTGCAGTTCCTTTGGTCGTCTTGTTTATGGTTACTATATTCCTTGTGTAAACTAGCATAAGTTAAAAAAACAGTAAATCTTAGCAACGACACCGGACAGCAAATGGCAGGGATGCTGTGCAGCGAGGGGCTTCCTAAAGGAGGCAGGTGGAAGGACAACCTGCGCCCACGCATCTTTCTCCCACGGCAAATTCTCGAACTAGTTCAGCGTAAGGACCTTCAGCGCACTCCTGTCCACCGGCGCGTAAAATACAAGGTGTCGACGTCGTTCTTGCCCCTCAAACACCCTCGCCCCGTTACCGAGCCACGCGCGAGGGAGCACCACTTTTTTTCTTCTTTGGATCGACCGAGCAGCTGCCGGCACGACCCTGAAGGCGACGCGTTACCCTTCCATTCACGGATAATATATGAAACGCAGAACGCCCGTAACTCATGAGGTAATTTTTCCTCTCACCACTGTTGTGTAAATTTTGTACGACAACGCGATGCAAATGCGACTGCCTCTCCCAAAGCATATTTCACTGTTTGGTGAGCTAGGGGCAAGGGACTTAAGAAGGGACACGGGATGAACACAAGCCGCAAAGAAGAAAGGGACAAAGGGGTATGAGGCGGCAGTGTAATGTGTTTGCTGACCAGTAGGCAAGAACGACTAAGAAATTCTCCATTCCCTCCCTCCTCCCGCTCTACCACTGTTTTTGCCGTTGAGATCGACTTACTAAAAACACTTGAACCTCGTTACGGCTGCCCAGTGTAGAGAATTGTTTGGAGACTTTGTGGGAGGCTGTATAATGACTGTTGTCATGGATGATCGGACTGCTATAATTTGGTCCCTCCTTCCTCCCACGCTCCGGAGAAAGTGAGATAAAAGGCTGCACTTAAGACCTGTTTTCTGTCAATCACTTTCACTGATAGTTTTCTAAAGTCAGTCAGAATCAGAATACGAGTCGTGAATTTTGTATACATTCAATACCCACAAACTATTGTTTTGGCAGTGTTTTGGGCGTAATGAAATGAGAAAATTAGAAATGGACACAAAATATGTACAATTGTTTAATAGCTTAATTTTTTCAATATAGTTTTCGCCTTTTTCTGGTAGTAATGTGACACATCACATAGAACAACCTAAGCAATCGATCATTTAAACATAAATACAGTTAAATCGTTAATATTGACAACACTATTGCTCTTTGATAGGAATGAGAAAATATAACGTTCTTATTAAGTTGTGAACTTATGAAGTAGGAATAATTTTTTGCTTATGCTTAATTCAATATACACAGGTTTCCAAAGTTAATTCTAGCTTATCATTGATAAATTAAATAAATTATTGATAAATTAATTCAATAGTTTATATCTAATTTATTTACATAAATTATTAATTCATTTATTTCATGCAGGGGTTTGCATACAATTCAAATAGAACAGCCACTCCGGCTGGTGTAAGGTTTAGAATAGTTACGATGGAACATCATAAGTAGTTTTGATAAGTGCAATTAGAAACACCACATTATCATTGTCCTTATCATTATTACTGTTGTTATTATTGTTGAAACATATAATTAGTCATGGGTCCAGTGCGTGATCCTCAAGACCGTGATAAATTACCACATGACTATTGTCATTGATATTGTTATAATATTAGTATTACGTTTATTGTTGTTTTAAATATTAAAGGTCCAAGATCACTGCAGATGGATGAAAGGTTAAGTCTAGGATCAATGATGTAGGAATGGTGTTAAAGGGATGAAGATGTTTATTTGTAGAGCGATGGGAATGAATGTTAAGAGATGGTCGTATGAAGGAGTAGCTGCTGCAGATGCGCTATATTAGGCTGAAACATTGAACATGGCAGTAGCAGAGAAGAGATGAACTGTAATGGAAATGAGATGTCTGAGATGAGGAATGTGTGTGGAGTAACGCGTATGGACCGAGTGAGAAATGAGGAGGTACGAAGGAGAACTGGTGTTATGAGAGAGTTGGGTGGTCAAGCAGAGCAGAGTGTGTTGCGGTGGTTTAGACACATGGAGAGAATGGAGGAGGACAAATAGTAGGATCCGAGGTGGGAGGTTGAGAGGAAGACCACGACCGAGGTTGATGGAAGATGTTAAAAGAGCGTTAAATGAAAGAGGAATGTCTGTGGAGCAAGGAAGGATGATTGTGTGTGATAGAAGTGAATGGAGAGCAGTGGTGAATGCATGAGAAATGATGCAGCTTTAACGACCCGCGGAGGAGGTTCCCGCGCAACTGGTATGACCTTTGGATCGGATCAGGTGCGGGGAGGGAGAGGGCATGAGTTAAATATGAAGTGGCAAGGGTAAACCCTGGGACCCTGTTGTGGATGCGACCCTCGCCCTCAGCCCCATTTGCGTGACTGACTTGACGCGCTGTGTTGGGAGGTGCATTTCTCCTTTCCTCTTGGGTGCCTAGGGGCTAAGTGAGAGTAATGTATGTGTACATGAGTGTGTCTATTCTTCTTCTTCTTATTATTATTATTACTATTATTTTTATAATAATAGTGTTTATTAATAATATTATCATCAAGCAATTATGATATTCATCGTTCTATTCCAAAAACATTAAATTCAAAAAGATGATACACATTTTTTTCCTTTCAACTGTTCCATCTAACTGGAATTGCAATGTCCTCGCCGTGCCACCCGTCCTGTCTATGATGCGGCAAGACTGGATCAGGCGAGGCGTGACTGGCGGCGCTACATGTATATGTGTTATGCAGAGAGAGTAACACTTCGGGCTGTCGTGACGCCTCCACATGGCCGCAGCACCACAGAAGCGCCGGCCTTGGCTCAACATCCACCATCAAGTATCATTAAGTCGACGTGAACATTGTGGCGGCTAAACTAGTCTTTGTGTTCCTGAAAATTACAGTGAAAACGCCCGCCAAAGCCTTCCCCCTTCCTCTCCCTTCCTCTCCCTTCCCTCCCAGCTACACGACCCTCGCCCCCTATCATTCCCCCTCCCCTGTTCAGGTGCTCATGGTCACCAGGTAACAATGGTGGTTTACCTGCCAAGCACGTACCACTCCCGTCCTCTCACCTGCGCCTCTACCTACTGGAGTCCCAATCATCGTAAGTTGCAGTCGCGGTTCGCCTGTGCATCAAAGGCTCGGCAGGATTTGAGTTAGGGTGAAACGTGCCGCTTGGTGCGTTGTGGCGCCCTGAGGAGGGACAAGGAGTGGGAACAGAGGGAAGAAGAGAAAGTATAGGGTGGCATGGAGAGAGAGTGGGAGGAAGGGAGGAAAGACAGAGGTAGGCGATACTGGAAAAAGTGAGGTGGGATTTTCTCTCTCTCTCTCTCTCTCTCTCTCTCTCTCTCTCTCTCTCTCTTTCTCTTTCTCTTTCTCTTTCTCTTTCTCTTTCTCTTCTCTTTCTCTCTCTCTCTCTCTCTCTCTCTCTCTCTCTCTCTCTCTCTCTCTCTCTCTCTCTCTCTCTCTCTCTCTCTCTCTCTCTCTCTCTCTCTCTCATAATTCCCATCCACTCGAGTGAGAAAAAAACTTTCGGTGCTCAGAGCCGGTAATGTCTTCTTCACCCGGGGGGAGATAGAGAGAGAGAGAGAGAGAGAGAGAGAGAGAGAGAGAGAGAGAGAGAGAGAGAGAGAGAGAGAGAGAGAGAGAGAGAGAGAGAGAGAGAGAGAGAGAGAGAGAGAGAGAGAGAGAGAAAAGCAAGATAAATAAATAAATATAATCTTGGTATATGGAAGAAAAAAAAATTCAGGTGAGAAGACATTATCTCAAGAGCAACACGGTCGATATCTGGCACTGATCCAGGTAATGGTCCTCGTGCTAAAATAATCTATTCGGCGTTCCATAACTATACACAAACTGTAAATAACAATCAACAACAATCCTAACGCGATTCACCGTGTCAAACAAGTGCAGTTTACAGTGAGTCGCGAGGCTGCCTGAGGAAATCAAGTGGTGTTTTGCTGACAGACAGGAATGAGGAAAACAAAGAATTGTTTTTGTATGCGAAGGAAGTATAACGGTTGATGAGAGTTGATATCTATTCTATAATGTATTGCATTTTCAATTTGATTCAACTTATTCTTACTCATTATTCAAAAGTGTTAAGTGTTCTTTTTTGTTGTTGTTGTTACCAAGTGTGGATACGTTTAAAAGCATATCTTGTCTGGGAAAGGAAAAATGCGTACGGGTCAGTATCTTTTGCAGACATACAGTGCAAATGTACAGTGCGAATTCTTGCGTCTGTGCCAACCTCACACCGGCGAGGAGGAGACGACAGCACTATAACTCAGCTTGTCGCACCACTCAACACGGATACTCGGTGTTAAGTGGAAGTGTTCTCCCGTGTGGTGTGGGTGTTGGGGTGGCGTGGACAGACGCTTACACGGTTATTGGTGGGTGTGTTAAGATGCATTCCGATAGTGTTTTCGGTTAACTATACTTAGAGCTTCTCACCAGATAATGTGCACCTTTACCCTTCTATACCTCCATACTCTTTATTTTATTATAGTCACTATCTTTTCTGAAGCTTTAGTACCAATATAAAATTATTTAAGATATTCCACCAGTATACACCATCTTGTCATATTACCTTTGATGTGTATTTCACTCACGTGGAAACTCAAACAAGTTTTAATTTTCTTCAATAATTTCGATAACTTTTGTATGAGTAAAGTGTATACCTTCAATAGGGGAAGTAACGAAATTATCATGAAAAACACGTGCTTGTAATCGATTTTTAGTAAATAAATATTTTTCATTAGATAGATACCCAATAAATATGACGAAGAGTTGTTCTGAAATATAATTTTTTCTCTCTTTTTTTAAACCATATCCCATTCCAATCCTGCAAATAGTTTGTGTTTTCATTATTTATAATATATGTATATATATATATATATATATATATATATATATATATATATATATATATATATATATACGTAATCGACGCCATTTAACAACAGAGTGGCCGAGGTTAGCAGAGTCTGTTTGAATACTCCTGTGGTTTACATTGCCTTCCTCTGACTTTATCCACTGCTGCTGCATCAAGATAAGGGTCACTATAATCAGGTATACATAGGCAGGCAAAATTTCAAATCTCACCGCCCGTTCGGTCATAAAATTGATCTCAATCTATGGTGTATTTTTGTCATTTGTTCTATTCGGGAAAGAAAAATATTTTATTGACTAATCGATTTTGATTTGTTTATGCTATGCTGTACATAGGAATAACGTAATACTTTCAGCTAAGTTTCAGATCATTTCATCGGAAAATTTTATTTCTAAAAATAAATTGATTTGCCTTTTTAAATCTAAAATCATTATGGTGGATTTAATACATGGGATGAAAGGTAATTATAACTGGAAAAAAATATCATTTGTTGTAAAAGAATGAAGGACGTGCTCTGTCTGGTCACACACAACAGCCTGTCTACCAATAGCAAGGAGGCACGCCAGGTACTAATGGCTGCCTGGTCCAACTAGTAATTTACATATCTTGTAAATAGTACACCGAGTCTTGTTTTCTTTTCTTTTCCTTGACATACACAACACATTTCCTCTTCTTGAACAAAACGCGATGACATGTTTCTCACGTCCTACAACACTCCCACGTGAGTCACAAACACCAAGTGATAGGAAAGCTGGTGAAAGTGACGACGACGATGAAGACGAGGATAATAGTAATGCTAATGATAATGACCGACAGACATGCAAAGGAACACACACACACACACACACACACACACACACACACACACACACACACACACACACACACACACACACACACACACACACACACACACACAGAAAGTTTAATCATGGGTCAAAAGAACAATCAATTAGATGTACAGAATGAGATACCTTTTGCCTTGCAGGAGGAACAGGTCGTCACGGGCAGATACGGCGACGCAAGGAGAGTCACGTGATAGTTGAACTTCATACAAAGGGATGGAGGACCTGGGAAGGTAAAATAGTCAGAATATTGTGAATGTTACACTGTTAATTCATTATTCACATATTTTATACATTATTGTAAAAAGAGTTTTCCTAAATTACCATCATTAAGATTATATTCATGTATTATTGATTTCCTATTCCTTCTCCTCCTCCTCCTCTTCCTCCTAGTTAAACAAATAAAAAAATAAAAACACAGCAAGCAAAAGCTGCCGATCCAGTAACTTGTATAAGGAGAAAGTCAAGACAAAAAAACTAATTTTTTTTGCACACACACACACACACACACACACACACACACACACACACACACACACACACACACACACACACACACACACACACACACACACACACACACACACACACACACACACACACACACACACACACGCACACACACACACATACACATGAAAAGAAGAAAAATGGTCACCGTGATTGTTCCTTACTGCTCAGATCACAAGGATTTACAGAGACAAGACCTGCACTAATTAAGTCGTGTGTACATTCGACAAACAAGCGCAAGAAACGAGACGAGTTATTTATCTTCCTCTTTCTCTTCTCTCCCTTTCACTCCCCTGCGTATGACCTTGGCCTCCTCCTCCTCCTCCTCCTCCTCCTCCTCCTCCTCCTCCTCCTCCTCCTCCTCCTCCTCACGTCATGCCTTTGTGTATGCTCTCCTCCTCCCCTTCTCCCCCTCCCCAGCGAGAGAGCATCTTGGTTCACCCAGTTCTTCCCTTACTTCCTATCTCTAACCTTATCTCTCTCCATCACCTTCCTAGTTCTCTAAATCTTGGCTTCTCTCCACCTCTATGTCTGCTTGCCTCTCTAGATAGTGTCTGTCTATACAATCTGTTTGTCTGTCTGGGGTTTTTTTTTTCCTCTTTCTCTGTCTGCCTCTTCTTCATCTATTATTTGCATTCTTCCTTATTAGTTACTCGTTCCATTCCTTCCCCCATAGTTCCCTGCATGACTCCTTTCCTATACCATCCACTACCTAAGCATCTCCTTTCCTTCCCTTTCTTTCTCTCTTCCAGACTTCTTTCAGTACCACAACCACCTCCCCGACCGCGCATGGAGGAAATTATGACGTGATAACTTGATCGTGAGAGCCGCAGACGATAATTATAAGGTGTTGATTCCTGAAGTTAAAGCAAGCAGACTTACGACACGAGATAAATGGCACTTTCTCCCCTGCCTTGCCTCTAGCCTTGCATAGGGGTGGCGTCTCGGGCTGTCATGGGAATGCTTAGGGGCGACACGAAGGAGTTATGTATATAGGAACGTCCCTGGATGCTAAGACGATACTGTTAGCTGACCCTCGAACACTACAGTGACTTGTGTAGATAATCGAGCACTTGGAAATCACCCTGAATATGTTTATGAAGACTCACAGCCTCAATATGAAAGTATGAAGCAATGAGACTTATATGGGTGGGATTCACTTATAAAAAATACATTGAGAATTTTTTAATTAACCATACTTATTAAAGGAAGAATAAAAAATATCAATTTAATACTAATAAAATGAAAACAGATACTATTTTTATCAGCATTTTCTTTTCTTTTTTTTTAACTTGTGATGCAAACCAGGAGCAGAGAAAGACCACAGAGATGCACTGGGACGACCCTTGTTCAGGACACGTGCCACCTTCACCACTAACAACACGTTTACACTTGGATCTCAACACGTAACTCAAACCCCAAAACTTTTTCTTCGCTTTAATTCCCATCCCTGATTACGAGGGCTGGATCCTACTGCCACCTTCAGCATTATTATAAGACATGATTTCTTCCCCCTCTCTATCTCTATCTCTTTCTTCACATTGCAAGGCACGAGGATAAGGCGAATCCACATGGCATCGTTCATTTGGCTAAGAAACTGCTAAGACAATGACTGCTAGCGTGGACGAGGCATTATGGAGACGTTCGCACACTATTGAACAGACGAAGGCAACTCCCTAAGCAGCTGGTCGGCACCGATGATTCACCTGTGTTATATTTCCTACGCTTATCTGTTGATGCTTTTTGTGATTTTGAGCACGCCCGATTATCATTATTATTATTGTTGCTGTTACTGTTTCTATTGTTACTATTTACATTATTATTATTATCATTATCATTATTATTATTGTTATTGTTATTGTTATCATCATCAGCAATATCTTTATCACTGTTATTATCATTACTACTACTACTACTACTACTACTACTACTACTACTACTACTACTACTACTACTACTACTACTACTACTACTGCTAAAGGTACAAGACCAACGCGAAGAGCTATATATAGAACATTTTCTCCAGCAACACAGCAATCACTATCAACGAAAACAAGGCCAAAAAACAAAACAAAAAAACGATAACAACAACGATAACAAAATTGACAACACTCCCAACTACAACACCACCACCGCCGTAGTGTCTCTCCAGAAGGTTACCCCTCCCCCCCCTACCATGCACAGCGGCCCCCCACACGCACACATTCGTAGCAAAAGCTTACCTAATCACAAACCTGTTCCTTTTTTGTGTCTTCGTGAGGGTGGATTAAAAACACAATAAATACATCGTCTATGTTTACTTTCCGTTAAATCATTCTGAGATCGTAAAAAAGATAAAGGTATTGCCGCCACAAAATATGGATGATAATAATGATAAAAAAAATTCGCATAAACAATCACCGTCAAGTTTCCAGTTAGCAGTTTTCTTTTCCATTAACTTTAGTCGAAGGTAAGACGATGATTATAATAATGTAATGATGATATGGAGGAAAAGGAGGAGGAGGAGGAAGAGGAGGAGGAGGAGGAGGGACAAAATTCTTCAAACTGAAGAAAGTCAGTGTCTCTTATAATAAAAATCATTATCAGTTTTATTATTATTATCATTATTATTATTATCATTACTAATATCATTTGTTGTTGTTGTTGCTGTTGTGTATGTGTGTATGTGTGTGTATATGTATATATATATATATATATATATATATATATATATATATATATATATATATATATATATATATAAACAAATACATATTATATCACAGATAGCTCACTAGTGTTATATGTCAAAGATAAGAGATAATCCTATAGAACACACACACACACACACACACACACACACACACACACACACACACACACACACACACACACACACACACACACACACACACACACACACACACACACACACACACACACACATACACACATATAAATAAGCACACAAAAATATGTGTATGTATATCTAAAATGTTAATAATATCTAGCTAATGGGCTGTGCTGGGTGGCCGCTGTACGTTCACAACAGGGGCATGTGTACGTCATTTTGGTGAGGCGTGTGCATTAATTCGGTAACTCATGTACGTATTTTCAGTAGAGTGTGTGTGTGTGTGTGTGTGTGTGTGTGTGTGTGTGTGTGTGTGTGTGTGTGTGTGTGTGTGTGTGTGTGTGTGTGTGTGTGTGTGTGTGTGTGTGTGTGTGTGTGTGTGTGTGTGTGTGTGTGTGTGTTGTTACTGCGCTGTACTCGAACATGTGAATACATTACATAAAACAAACACACAAAAATATCATACTATAAAAAGATAAATAATTGGAAAATAAAATTAAATAGTAAATAAATCTAAAAACTAATGAGTCAATTAATAAAATGAATAAAATGTAATTGGAATGTAGTAAAGAAATATATGTGATGATCAGTGGAAGAATAAAGAAGATAAAGAATAAAGAAGGAAACAGATAAGCGGATAAAACTGATTAAAGCCGAGTGTGTGGTGCCCCTGCAGGTTATCAGTGGTGGGTTGAGGGTGAGGGTGAGGGTGAGGGTGAGGGTGTTAACGGGTCAGGATCAAGGACCGGGAAGGAGGTGTAAGGGAGGAGCCTCAACGATGTAAGTGTGTGGGGATGCGACAAGTGACTGTTTATTATCACCTGTCTTCTTATTACCTCTGCCAACGAAATCAAGCGAGAGGTTATGTTTACATTTTGTTTGTTTGTCTGTTTGTCTGTTGGTATGTTGGAAACTTTCTGATAACACCATGCACTGTAACATATGAAACTGCATCAACATGACGCCCTACCCCAAAACTCAACTCCATTAAAGGTCAAGATCTAAGGTAAAGGCCAAGAACAATTAAAAGTTGCCATTAGTATTCCTATTGAACGTTATTTTGGGCGCCATCTTCAGCGCGTTCAAATTCAAGCTGGACACCGGCTTCCAAGATTTTCAAGAATCCATAACTCTGTCATAACACATCACAACTTCGTAAAACTTCAACAACATGACCCGCTACCTAAGTTATGAAGGAGGAGGAGGAGGAGGAGGAGGAGGAGGAGGAGGAGGAGGAGGAGGAGGAGGAGGAAGAGGAGGAGGAGGAGGAAGGTCAGAATGTTACAGAGGATAGAGTTACAAACTACGGAGAGAAAAAAAATCAAGGAAAATCAAGCAAAAACACAAATGTAGATGCATCACCTTGACCGAGGTGAGAGGTAACCCCGAGAAGGACACGTGGGTAGGAACACCTCGCCCCGAAGACCTTTCTGGACGGGTGTGGTCGGAGCAGCATGGAAACGTGGGTCTCAGGCTATAATCACCCGTTGGCAATGGTTGGGAATTGGCGGGTGTCAGGTTGTGGTTTTGGGCAAGGGTGAGTAAGGGTGTGGAGCTGTGGTGCTGTATGAGGGTGCTACGAAGGCTTGTGTGACGTGGTGGTGGTGTTGGGTCAGCCTCTTAACCAATAAAACGAGCCTATGAAAAATATAAACCGACCCATAACGATATTGACAAGTTTGAACATGAGAGAATTCGGCGAAATACCAAAGACCTTATAAATCAGAGTAAGAGCAATCTCCAATAAAGTATTGCTGATATCAGTAAGTCAAATCCTAAAGAATTCTACAGTTATATGAAAAAAGACCAAAAAAAGTGTTTACATCAACCATTGGTCCGTTAATTATACAATATTGAAATCACACGTAAGATGAAACCATTATGGCAGATATTCAGAAAAACATCTTTTGTATCAGTTTTCACAGTACACCAGCCCGTTCCCCAAAATAGAACAGTCAAGTAGGGAACTATAGGTATGTTGCGGTTTGCATTCCTTTGTAATCCTTTGCTATTTGTCATCCTTTGTGTTGTTGGTCGCTAGAGTTTGTGGTTGATGGAGTTAATGTGGTGGTGTGAGGTGATCGTGCAGCAGTGTGAAAAGTGTAGACTGTGGTGGTGACGGTGTGGTATAGTGGTTTGGTGTAGCGGTAAATTTACGTGTAGAAGGTCTAAACTAATATGAATCACTTGCTTGAGGTAAATATATTGAAGGGACTGACTTATGGGTGTGCGGCATGAGAAGGGTGAGGCATTGAGGGACGTGATGCAGGGGAAAAGAGTAAAATGGTAAGATTGAAGAGAGGGTAAGAAAACTATAATTATTTGTCTGCCTGTTTCTGTCTCTTCTGTCAGTCTATTCTGTCACACGCACCCTCCCCCCCTCCCCCTCTCTCTCTCTTTCTATGTGACACTCAATACATGCAAGAGCCACTCGGGCCACGCGTTGCCTCCCTGGTTAGCGTGTGATTCAACGCCAATAACCGTGAAAGTGGGAAAGAGTGTAGCCTCGGGCGGCGGGAGCGGGAGGGGGAGGTTACCGCCCACCCTTCAATCCCTCACTCCCTGCCTCCTTCCATCCCTCCGTCACACCCACCTCCCTCCTCTCCCTGTCTCCCCTGTCATAATTTCACTACCTCCTCTCTTCTCTCTTCTAACGCTTTCCTATCCCTCTCTCCATCTCCTTCTTCCCTTCCTCTCTCCCTCTCCTTGTTTCCTATTTCTCTTCTTTCCTTCCTCCCGTCGTCTCCACCTGCTCCTTCCTTCCCTTCCTCATTCCCTCCCCTGTCACAGTAGCCTTCCTTCTGTCTCCCTCCCTATCACGGCCTCCACCCTCGGTCTACCTGTCTCCTTCCGTTCTCTCGTATCACCTTCGCTTCCTTGACACTATCCTTGCCTCCTTCCTTCTTTCTCAGGGTCGTTTTCTTCTTTCCTTCATTCCTTCTCTGTCACAACCATTATTCCTTCCGCTCCTTTTGTGGGTACCTGACTCTCTCCTTCCTTCCTTCCTTCCTTCCTTCCTTCCTTCCTTCCTTCCTTCCTTCCTTCCTTACTTACTTACTTACTTACTTCTTTCCCTCCTTCATTCCTTCCTTCCTTCCTCCCTAGTTCCTTTTCTCCTTCCTTACCTTGCTTCCTTCCTCTCTCCTTTGTCTCAGTACCCCTCCATCCCTCCTTTTCTCGTCCTCTCTCGCCCACTTTCTCCCACGTCCTCTGGCCTTTGCTAAATATTATGTTTCCCATCTTCATTTCCTTATTGTTGTGTCAGTAAACGTCTTCTCTCTCTCTCTCTCTCTCTCTCTCTCTCTCTCTCTCTCTCTCTCTCTCTCTCTCTCTCTCTCTCTCTCTCTCTCTCTCTCTCTCTCTCTCTCTCTCTCCCCTTAATGTATAATTCCTCTAATGCCCCTTCTGAAGTGCCATTAGAGAGTGTCATCAACATTTTCAACACTATATCAAACGCCTATTTATTCATTATAATGTCGCATTCATTACTCATTGGATGGAAAAATTGTTCAGTTAAGAAGGACGTTGAGGAAGACAATGAAGAGGTTAATGTGGAAGGTGATGAAGAATACATAGAGGAAAACAGCGAGGAGGATAATGAGAATGTATTGCCACAGCTCTAAGAAACACAATGAAGACAATGAAAGAAGACAGTGGAGAAGATGTTTAGAAAGACTTGGCAAGGAGAAGAAGAGACTAAATAAAGCAGCTTATGTATGTACGTTCTGTGTATGTGATGTTCATGTACGTTTACAAACAGACTAAAGCAAGTTATTCTTCGTTGCTTCATTATCGCAGACACACCAAAATGAACCACAAATGAAGTGAAATGAGGTACCTAATTTGCTCTTCATATTAATTCAATTGGTCGGGGGAAAAAAATATATATAACGTCGTACATGCCATTCTACTTCTATCGAGAAATTATAGAAATTTCCATAAATAGAATCTAAAATGATGTTCCCTGCACTTTACCCTCAGCTGACTGCGTTTCTGTGCTTCATGGGATGGAAACAAAAGAAGTCCTATGTTGTAACTTCTCATGCTCTTATTTTTCCCTTATCCTTCCTCTATTCCTTTGTTTCTCGGTTATTCCTTTTCTCCTTTCACATCCTTCTTTGTTCTCTTCCATTTCCTCTTTCCATATCCTCTTCCTCCTCCTCTTTCTCCTCCTCCTCCTCCTCCTCCTCCTCCTCCTCCTCCTCCTCGCCAGGCACTAACCCTCTCACCGGGAGTGCTAAGGGCGTCTCGTCATCCCCCATTAATATTCCTTCCTCGCCGTCGTCTCCTCACCTGTACACGACGACCTTCCTCTCACTATCTCTTCATCTTTCTCATGTCAATCAGATGCAAGCCACCTTTCCACACTTTTCAGCCTTCCCTTACCTGACTATACTCTGAAGGTGGTTAGGCAAAGTAAGGACGGAAGAAAACATGGTGAAATTGAGGGGAAAAGCTAGCCATCTGCAGTATACTAATGGGTTGTTGGCTGATGGGTGTCGCGTGACTCGTATGTGTCGTCACCTGTGTTGGTCATTACCTGCTGAGCTACCTGGGGATAAGCTAAACAACATAATCTCGCAGGAACGTCAACTAACGGAATTGATGGAGTGATTGCATGAACTAGAGACTTACAAAGCTATTTTTTTCTGCATCAATTAGCAAACCTGACCTAAGCAGAACTGAAATCAACGAAATCAGTTTAATAAAATATCTTAATGGAAACAATTATTTTTTTCCACATTTATTCACGAAGCTGATACAAATAAAAAATAATTGAGGGATTAGTTAAAGTAAAGTTTTGGAAAGCAGCTGTTTTTTGTATAATACTAATTCATTTTTCATGGTTGCCGCTGTGAGGTAGGATATGAAACGCAGGTAGATAAGGATTCCCCTGAAGGATGCCGACCACTTGTGTTTGTGTCTGTTACCTGCCACAGAGGTGAGTCCTATACCGGTTTTCCGTAAACGTCCGCACAAACACCCATTCCAAGACAAGACATACATATATCATTTACTTTGTTTATTTATGTATTTGTTATAGTGTGTGTGTGTGTGTGTGTGTGTGTGTGTGTGTGTGTGTGTGTGTGTGTGTGTGTTTACCATTGCAACACTTTATTTCTCAGTTTTCTACTCTATCATCTCCCTCTCTCTTCCTCCCTCTCTATCTCATCATCTCCCTACCATCTTTCCCTCTGCACAGGCATCTTCGCTGCATCTTTCTCCCTTCCTCTCCCTCCCCTCCCTTCCCTCCCTCCCTTCCTCCTTCCCTCCAGGCGATATGGATGGTCGTGACAATAAAGTTTACCACACTGGCCATCAGACACACACACACACACACACACACACACACACACACACACACACACACACACACACACACACACACACACACACACACACACACACACACACACACACACACACACACGCACACACACACAGAACGCCATTACCTCTGAAAGTTCATGATTCACGAAGCTTCATTTGATGCAATTCAAACCTCCACAGACGAGGCAGTGAATCAGTGACAAAAATGAGTTGCATCGTTACCGACTTTCATTAATGGCGGGAGGGAATTCAGTGGTGTTTATGGAAATGGCATTCATTCAGCAGGGACGCTCCGTGCAGTCTATTTTTTTTTCCTTCTTGTGAAATATGTCATTTAACACTAGATGACCTTTTACTCACGTCATGATTTCGATGTTAAAAATGGCAAGAGTATAACAGCAACTCAAAATATATAAACATGCAATTCAAGGTAATTTAACAAGCTCAAGAGTCCTTCAAACCTTTCAAAATCCGATACATACATCCACTGTGTCACGGAGCCGCCAGGACATAAATTGGGAACAGAATACTAATGTGGTGCACAAGTCTATTAAACTTAATGAGAGAAGGTCACTCAAGCTGTGTAGGTATGTAGTGTTTCGCTGTTGCCTGAGGGAGTCTGGTATAACTGTAGACCAGCATGACTACACCAACAACTACATGCACCTAGCAACACGTACACACCAACATTACAGACTTAAGATATCCTCAAGAAATATAAAAAAAATATATAAAAAAATAAAAACGTGAAGATGCAGCGATATACACACAAAAATGTTTAAAGACTCCAGTTAACCTTTAAGACAAGTACAGGCTCTCAAGAACCACTCTGAGACCCTGAAGGACCTCTCATAACCTTCACGTGGTCCTTGGTTCATCACGTGCCTCCAACCCACACACTTTTCATCCTGCATGTTCGTGTATTTCATCTTTTCTTTTTTTTTGTTCAATGACTTTCTGTGGAAATGACACCGACGTTTTTTATATAATTTCCCAGACAGCTTTCTCGTATCTAACTAAAAAGTCGAGGCACACACGTCGCCAACCCAAGAACAACAATATAATCAGACGTGTGTTTTATCTAGTTTTAAATTTCGTGACGGTTTTGCAAAATGGCGATGACATTACTATTTAGTATTTTTGACAGCCAGGAAAGAGCCGGGAAGGAAGGGAGGCGTCCAGAAAGAAAAAGAGGGTGGGGGAGGCGAAGGGAAGAGAAGGGAAGTGGCAACAAGGAGGGAAAGGATGGAAAGGGCGGGTAGGGAAAAACTGAATGTGAAGAAAGTGAATAGAAGAAGAAACATATGGTTTATAAGCATAGGTCACCTTGTGTGTTGGGACGAGACGGCGAGGGAGTCAAACAGAAAAACAAAAACAATATACTACTAACACCTGGAAACACACACACACACGCACGCACACACACACACACACACACACACACACACACACACACACACACACACACACACACACACACACACACACACACACACACACACACACACACACACACACACATCTTCCCTCCCGCCACAAATTGGTCCAGATGGAAGTGGTGATGGCGGAATTGAGAGGTGCGTCCGCCGCCCGCGCCTGCCGGTAGCATTACCTGGAGCAGGCCCCGTGACGCGAGATAGAGCGCCTCCCAACGCGCCCGCACCTGATAACAGACAGGCCCTGCCTCGCCTAATTGCTTCATCTGCTCTACCACCATTAACAGGAATTATAATTATCGTCAGTGCCCATTTTCCCTTTTTTTCTGCCTTTATCTTTCAAGGAAAATAGTCCAAGAATCGTATTTGGAACTCAGATTATTTTCATCAATTAAATAAAGAAATATCGGCTATGAATTTCAGAACATATGAAGATAACTGATGCTTAAAAGCAGTTATTAGAAAATGGTGCAACAGAAAAATCTAAGAGTTCATGGTCTGCCTAAGGTCCCAAGGCTCGCCTGGACATGGGACAAAAACGAGACCAAAGGCAGAAGCAATGCTGTCAGCATTACCTCCAGATCCAGACGAGAGTCGTCTCTCACTGATTCACGATATTTACTATAGTGTTCCATGAAACACTGAAGCACTGCAGTTACACTTTTCAAACTACAACAGAGGCTCTAAGTAGACCAACCATATATAACGTCTTGGTGCCTCTCCATCCCATAACAAACAACTTCCAAGGTATTCTGACGTGATAGAGCAATAAAATGCCAACAAATAAAAAGGTAGTCAAATAACACAATAGCGACGGAGGCAAATCGTCTTCAAAAGCCACGATAAGTAATGTAATATTAATGTAATTAATTTGTTTGTTTCTCGAGGTTCAACAATGAGGCAGGTCCGTGTAGCGACTGTGAATCCAAACACACCGTGTCAGGGACTCATATCTCCCTTAGGCCGGTAAGAATATTCTTTGAGGGAGATGTCCAGGGGGTATCCCAGAGAGCCGCCTCGACCCTTCTCAAGCCTGGAGGTCAAAGGTGACACGACCTTAACAAAAAAATTCTACCGCTTTTTGGCGTTGGTCAGGGTGCGCCGCAGACTCCTTCTAGCAACCGAGGCTCGGCGACTGCTGGCCCTTGAGTAATCCTCCTCCTCATCACGACTCAGCGAGGGGCCTTCCCATCTTGTCTTGTGGGAGTGCCAATCGTTTCTGCCTGACACATCGCATTTGTGTCTTCGTGTAGGCAAAGATGAAGGTATTGCTGGCTGAGTGACACAAACAAATGGATCGACAACAAATATTATCTTGGTGAGGCACGTGTCACAACACCCACACCGCCAGGGGTAAGAAGGGAGTGGGAGGTGTTGCTGGGCGTAAAAGGCAGGTGGTGACCCTGAGGATGATGCAGGACGGAGCCGCGTCCCTCACCGAGTACCTGCGTCGCCAGACTCGGACAGGAGATCTTGGCGAGAACGATAATTGGGCGCAGCGAGCCAGCTAACCACACGGCAAAATATGGCCTTGCTAGCATGCTTCACCAAAGGGGCGGGGCCGGAGTTGATCTTATCTGGTGTCCCGCACTGCTTATAGAAAAGGCATGAGTAGGGAGGGGAGGGCATAAGAGTGGGAGGGACGGAACGGAGGGAAAGGGTAGGAGTGTACGAGAGGGAGGCAAGAATAAGAAGAGAAAGGGGCAAAAGTTGACCTTATAGATTGAGTGACTCGTGTTAATTTTTTGTTGTCTTGATTTATGAAGAATTCGCTTTACGTTCTGCCTCTCTATCAAACCAAAGTACTGCAAAACAATGTCTTATTAGCGGCGCAGAACAGCTGTGTACCTTTGCACATGACCAACACCAACAACAACAAAAACTTGCACCTCATTGAAATTCCCGCGTCAGGAAGATACAACACCTTCCATTACTCTACCGACTCATTATTAGGCGAAGAAACAAAGACGCAGAGAACAATCGGTCACGCTGGAGTGAGTTCTTCTGAAGGTGGTGTTGAAGAAAAAGAAATACTAGGTGTAGTCCTACATCATACTAACCCTCAACTTCTACTTCTCCTCTCTCACCTCTCCTTCTCCTCTTTCTCCTCCTTCTCCTCCTTCTCCTCCTCCTCCTCCTCCTCCTCTTCCCTCCACGTCCTGGCCATCGGATCAATAGTGCTCACCTGGAGTATCGGAGGCACTGATGAGGAGCCGATTGGCGAGGCCCTTCCGATATCGACGACGAAGATGGCGAGGGGACGGAGCTTATTTTCAGGTGAAGAGCTCCTGTCTGACGGTCGTGGGGGGAGGGGAGGGTTAGGAAAGATAGGAGGGGGAGGGAGGGAGGGAGAGGAATGTTAGTAGGGAGAAGGGAGGTGGATGGAAATGAGGGAAGAGTAAGGGGAATGAGAGAAGGGGGAAGGGAAAGATTGGGAAAGGAAGGAATGGTGTGACGGAGGTGGAGAGGAGAGATGGGGTGATGTTCTTGCTTGTATCTTCATTGGTTCTAAATTTACCACCATGAAAACAAGCTGTATGATTGGACTTGCAGATGACGCCCTACTTTCATCATTCTCTCTTGTCCTTCCTTTACTCATATATTTCCCCTATTTTCTCTGGCTTTTACTCTCTTCTCCATCCTTTCTCTATCTGCAACATCCATTCACTCCATCACCATCTGATTTTTCTTTCCTTCCTTCCTTTATTCTCTCCCTTGTCCTGTAACTTTCCTCCTTGCATCCACCCATCATTTTTTCTTCCTCCTTTACTCAGTTACTTTTTTTCTCCCTCTATTTCTTCTCTTCCATCAGTCTCTAACTCTTTTTATGCCTTCCCTTACTCTCTCACATCTTCCTTTTCTCCCTCTCATCCTCCCAGCGTCAGGAGGGAGAGGGCCTAAGGCTGCGGTGTCGGGGTCTTCAAAAACCGAACCAACTGTATCAGAATCTATTGAAACTTGTGCTCGGGGAGACTGGAGCTGGTGAATGTAGCGGCGGCTCCTGAATATTGGACGAGGCAACTTTGCACACACATGACGCCGCACAAACTTTTCCTTTTACTGTGAGGAAGGAAAATTTGGAAATACGGAAATCAAGGCGATTCTTCAAGAGATGGAGAGAGAGAGAAGGGAAGGAAAAAAAAGGGAAAAGGATGATACTATTTCTTGGATTTCACTTCATCTCTCTCTCTCTCTCTCTCTCTCTCTCTCTCTCTCTCTCTCTCTCTCTCTCTCTCTCTCTCTCTCTCTCTCTCTCTCTCTCTCTCTCTCTCTCTCTCTCTCTCTCTCTCTCTCCTTTACCTATGTTCCTTCATACTAAAAGGTAAACTTTCCAGTGGCATGTAACTTTCGCCCTTATTCATCGTTATCTCAAAAGGCAACATGTTACTTCCCCGTGCAGAAGATAACACTGTCTGCACACCCCGCTCCTGTTATCTATTCCTGCGTGCCGAAGGGAATTTTGGGTTGCTAACAGGGTCTGAAAGCAGATAAGATAACAACTTTCGTCTTATCTATTTGGTACCGGATTTGGTAAATATCTAATGGTTTTCTTGTGTTGTTATTTGTATTGAAGCAGCAACAGAAAGCATGAGAGAGAGAGAGAGAGAGAGAGAGAGAGAGAGAGAGAGAGAGAGAGAGAGAGAGAGAGAGAGAGAGAGAGAGAGAGGTGAAGGAGTACTAAAGGAGTGGAAAACTTTCACAACTCGCTTTCAATCATATTCATGACACACTACAAAACAAAACAATATAGCTCCTACACATCCTCTCTCTCTCTCTCTCTCTCTCTCTCTCTCTCTCTCTCTCTCTCTCTCTCTCTCTCTCTCTCTCTCTCTCTCTCTCTCTCTCTCTCTCTCTCTCAACGAGCTACCATAATAAAAAACCACCACCATTACTATTACTGCCATCGTCATCCACCACCACCACCACCATCACCACCACCACCACCACCACCACCACCACCACCACCACCACCACCACCACCACCACCATCACCACCACCGCCGCCGCCGCTAGCATCACAACAGGCTGCGAGGGAGATGAGTGGAGATTAGTTATCCTCATTCTTCACTCTCCTTCACCTTCGCTCATCCTTCATCTGAATAAAAGAGTGAAGACAATCACGGTGATTTGAATATGTACGAGGAAAAACAAGAATCCAACATGCAGATGCTCTCTCTCTCTCTCTCTCTCTCTCTCTCTCTCTCTCTCTCTCTCTCTCTCTCTCTCTCTCTCTCTCTCTCTCTCTCTCTCTCTCTCTCTCTCTCTCTCTCTCTCTCTCTCTCTCTCTCTCTCCTTGTTGTTGAGGTCGATGTTGTTGTTTTTGTTGTTGTTGTTGTTGTTGTTGCATCGGCCATTCACTAGTACGTATATGATAAAAAGAAATATCTATTAATTATATATATATCTTTGTCTGGTCGCCTTCGTCACGGCGTGTTCGCTTGCTTCATTAATGTCTAATTACTAGTCTCGCGTGGACGTGAAGAGCCGCTGCCTTGCCTATGTGGTTTTCCTTGCTCCTTCCTCTTCCTTTTCCTCCTCCTCACACCTTCCTCTTTCTCCTTCGCCTTCGCCTTCTCTTCCCTTTACTCTTTCTGTTGATACTACTGATGCTTCTTCTCATCACCATCATCATCCTCCTCTTTTTCTTCCTTATTATATTTACTCGTTTAATTTATTTTGCATTAAAGAAGAAACAGTCGAAGGAAGAAAAAAAATTGAAGGAATAGAAAACAACGCAAACAATGTTACAACCAGTTAGTTACCGCGGTAGTTTGTTACTCTCCTCTTGAAGTATTTGAATTCAGAGGAAGCGAAAATAAAAAACATTGTAGTGTACTTTACAATCTACCAGTGGAAAAGATGAAATACTGGTTAGCTGGTTAACTCTTGCATTGATAGAAAGGACGAAGTATAGACGGGGAGAGGCAAGCAGTTAGGAAATTTTAGAATAGACAATGCAATGGAAATAACGTCAAAGAGCAACATCGCGCTGGAATGTTAGAAATTGAAGACAGTTTAAGTAAGAAAATTGATGCAAAAAGTAAACCTTGGCTTCACACTATTAAGACGTTATATCAGTAAAATCTCCATACCCTGAGAGGCACATTCACAGCACGGGGGGGAGGGGGAGAGGGAGGGGGAGAGGCTTCCAAATTGATTCAAATAGATAAAGGATCTGGAAGGCTGGAAGGAGCACAATTGACGGGCCAATAAAGAGCACCTCAAGTCATGAAAGCTGATTTATTGTTGAAAAGTGGAAAATGTTAATTCCTTTTATGATTTCCAAGATTTTCCAGCATGGCCTTTATTTTATGTTACTCACTCACATCAGACTGCCTATTACCCCTCACGTATATACACTTTTTTTTCGCCTTTCCATCTCAACCATCACACTTTTTCCTCTTCTGTTTTTTTTTTCCCTTTCTCGTCCTCATCCTCCTTGTCTTATCGTCGTCGTCATAATCCTCCTCCTCCTCCTCCTCCTTTTTCTTCTTCTTCTTCTCCGCCTCCTCCTCCTTCTCCCCCTCATCCTTTCCATACTACATGGTATCACTTCCTCTTCCGGCCACCTTCGGCTGGAGGAAGGGGTGGGTGGGGAGGAGCCTTCCACTTTGCTGTCCTTTTGTCTCTACCAAGTAAATATCATAGTAGTAGTGTAGCTAAACGGACAACCTCGTTAGGTCCAGTAAGACTGTTTCTGTCTGTTCTTCCTTTGTACTTCTTCTTCTTCTCCTCCTCCTCCTCCTCCTCCTCCTCCTCCTCCTCCTCCACCAAGCACACTTCCTTATCTCCCTCGTTCCTTGGCATACTTCATCTTCTCCTTCTTGAGGCTCCCAAGTCTTATCCTTGCCCTTGCATTCGTCTTCTAGCCCAACCCCTCCTTTCCTCTCTCCTTACTTCCCTCCATCTCCCCTTCCCTCCCCTCCCCCGCGGGCGGCGTGGTCGTGCATGACCGTCCGCCTCCCTGACTGGCGAGATAATACCATGCACACCTAATTGTTGACGACCCTCGCCTGACTTATGGCCTGGGAAAGTAAAAGTGCCCAGGACTGTATACCTTCCTTCCCTCCCTTCTTTCATCTTCCCTTTCTTCCCTCCCTTCTTTTGTTCGTTCTTCCCTATTATTCTTATATGGTTCCTTCACTCCTTCCCTTCCTTGTGTACTTGCTTCTATTGTTGCAAGGTTAGTGTGTGTGTGTGTGTGTGTGTGTGTGTGTGTGTGTGTGTGTGTGTGTGTGTGTGTGTGTGTGTGTGTGTGTGTGTGTGTGTGTGTGTGTGTGTGTGTGTGTGTGTATCTTCATGGCCTTTACCACCCCCACGTCTTAGGTATTAATATTTCCTTTCTTTTTCCCTTTTTTTGTCAATAAATTCCTTGTTTTCTGTCTATTCCATCTTGCCTACCTCACTCCTTCCCTTTTTTCCTCCTCCTCCTCTTAGTCACTTTTTCTTCTCAGTCTTCACGTCTCCTTCTTTCCCTCCATCCTCCTTCACCACCACCACCACCACCACCACCACCTCCTCCTCCTCCTCCTCCCCCGCTTCTTACAGGTTCCAAAGGGTCACGCGCGCTGCCCAAGGGTCAGTTGCGGGTCACGAGAGGGCAAGCTTCACCTGACAGTCGACGCGTCACCTGTGAGACGTAATTACCCAGGTGGTCAGCAACACAGGTGATCGCGTACCACAAAGCTGATTGGATTTCCTTTTTTTTTATTCTTAACTTCATGTGTTTTCAGTCTTTATTGTTTTTTTTTCTTCTCTTCTTCTCTTTTTCTCTCTTTCTCTCCGTTGGTGGATGGAGGGATACGTGAGGCATGGAGGGAAAGTTGAGACACGGAGGGAAACGTGTGAGGGAAGAAAGAGCGTTGGAAAAATATAGAAAAATATATGATTGACTAAGAAAGATAATGATGATGATGATGATAATGGTGATGATGATGATGATGATGAGTAGGAGGAGGAAAAAGAGGAGAGGGAGGGGGATGGGGAGAAGGAGGAGGAGGAGGAGGAGGAGGAGGAGGAGGAGGAGGAGGAGGAGGAGGAGGAGGAGGAGGAGGAGGAGGAGGAAGAAGAGGAGGAGAAGAAGGAAAATTAAGTATGACCAGTTGTTTAACACATACAAACAAACACACACAAACACAAACACACACACACACACACACACACACACACACACACACACACACACACACACACACACACACACACAGGAGGACAAGACCGCTGGTATCGTCTCCTTCAAAAAGTCTTTATTTAACGCTGTAATGATCTTCAGGTATCGGCGGCAACCCAGTTCACGGCGCTTGCACACCCATCAGATAAGTGGGCGTGGGATGAACCGGTGCGTGGGCGGGGTAGAAGCGAGTGGCAAGGCGACTGACTGCACGGGGCGGGGTGGGGCGGAACGAGGCAGCACAGGTTGAAATGAGCAAGGTGAGGGAGGATGGGACCGGGTAAGGTAGGTAGAAGGGATAGAGTGGATTGGGTGAAGGTTAGAAGGGATGAACAGCATAGTGAGGACTGGTACTGCGGAGGAACGGGACGGGATGGACTGGGCTGGACTGGTGGGCGTGGAACAGAGTGGGTCAGGACAGGGCGAGGTAGGGGAGGTTGAGGCAGGGAGGGATTAGGTAGGACTCTCAACAAGACCGTTTATCACAACAGGTCCTCGAAGTCCCTCTCCTTGAGTAGGATTAGAAATGAAATAATATGGATCCCAAAATTTGAAGGTGGATGACGTAGTTAAGTAGGTAAAGGAGAGAAAGAGAGAGAGAGAAAGAAAGAGAGAGAGACAGAAGAAAAAAAAAAGAGGCAAGAGAGTTGAAGTTTCGTTAAGCTGCATTACAATTATCATCGATCGTTTGAGGGAGGAATGTTCTCTTCCTTGGAGCTATCAGACCTAATGCAAGTTATGTTTTCCTCACTTTGCGCTAATGGCTGCGTGTGATGTTGTACCTGTAGGTTAAGAACATGTCATGACGCAGTGAGAGTTGATTTCAGTAAGACAAGTTCAACATTTTTCTGACCTGCCTACCATTAAAACTTCAAGACAGACGCACCAGAAGGTCTTGTCATTAATTTCACTGAGCTTTAAACCATCGCGTTTCTAATACATAAAATAAATAACGCTGTGCATCTACCTTAAGTAAGACGTAAACGGCAAGATTCTAGTCTGTGGCCCCGCAGGGTGAGCAGTGGTGTGCGTGTGTGTGTGTGTGTGTGTGTGTGTGTGTGTGTGTGTGTGTGTGTGTGTGTGTGTGTGTGTGTGTGTGTGTG
>JAPQNM010000008.1:8457659-8465159 GCA_029783475.1 Metacarcinus magister
TTCTATCCAAATCACAGTTTTTTTCATACTTCACAGACACAACACGATTGTTTCAAATGACAATATCAAAAGCCGAAATTATAAATTCAATCACATTTATATTAATCAAAAAATACTGTAAGCTTATAGTAACTAGTGCGCATTAGTAACCAAACACACACACACACACACACGCACACGCACACGCACACGCACACGCACACGCACACGCACACACACACACACACACACACACACACACACACAGAACAATAATCGTATCCAGCACATCCACTTAGACCCATAAACATTCCCTTCCCTCACCTCCCGTACACTACCACGGGAAAAAAAAAAAAGTAAATGCATGGCAAAGCAACCCTAAATACCAAATAATAGCGTAGCAACCTTACCTAACCTCCAAACACCCCAACACACACAATTGGTAGGAACAGCGGGGATCAGGGAAGTTATTGACACTGTATATAATTGGATTCCGAAGCATCGTCTAATCCGCCTCCTGAAACAGTATGTACAGACGTCTGACACCCAATGCACATCCACTAGCATTAACAATTTTCATATATTCGTCCATAACTAGCAAGATAATCCATAGTGCATACCTTACAAGGCTGAATCTACTAAAAAAAACTGTTAATAGCCTCTTACCTCCGTCTGAAGCCTCCTCGTGCAGTAAGCTACGTCGCTCCAACCTCACTCAATCAGGCACTTATACAATGCAGTTTTCAAAGATTGAGTTCATATCTATTAACTTAATCCTTATGTGTATTTTTTGTTACTTTATTTTACAGAGTCTAATGCATTGTTTCCCTCTTTATCTTGGCTTTAATTTTCTTTCTCTAGAATCGTGTAAACTTCCTAAATGTCTTTCAAATATTTAACAAACTTCGATGTGACACACTTTCAATTAGAGTTTGACATGCCTTAAATGGATAATGCTTGACGTAACACTGGATGACGAACACATTCCTCCACACTGACCACTCACTACTTGGCCTATCGAGTGACTGAGGGTGAAGGACGCCGCCTAGTGGTCACGTGATCAGTCACGTGTTCAACTCGTGCATCACGTCCAACAACCGCTATTAATGGTCGTTAGTGTAAATATAATTACCGTTGTTTCATTCATGGACTTTGATAATGGAGGAAAAACTACAATTTGCCTTTACAAACACACACACACACACACACACACACACACACACACACACACACACACACACACACACATACACGGCTCGCACCACTGAGGTTTCGAACCGTCGCTCATCCAGCTCGAGCTCTTTCGCCACCGAGGCCTCGGAACATCATTCACCGAGCTCGAGCACACCGGTTAGCCTGACGTATTCGAGGCTGACCCATCAACGGCGTCCGTCCAGGGAGGGTGAACTGCTGGAGCACACTGCTGACGGGACCAATACTCGCCTCACACCCCTTGTTCGTTGAGCTGTATTACTTGTTCACTAAATTGCATCGCTTCTCTGTGTGTTTACAACAGAACCGCCACACCCACACCCACACACACGCACGCACGCACGCACGCCCGCCAGTCACCCACCCGCCCGCACACGCATGCACGTAAATAAATACACACCTAAACACAAACAAACACGCACACAGGCGAACAAACAAACAAAATACATAAACAAACAAATGAACATACACAGAGACAATCATACAAACAAATAAACACACAAGCAAACAAATACACACAAATATTTTTTTCAATGATCCACAACTGTGACGCATAATTTACATAAAGAGAAATGACCAATTACATCAAGGTCTGTAAACTAAATAAATAATTTCTAGGATTTTTTGTTTTCCTTTTTATTTTACGAACGTATAAAAGATACTATCGATTGGCAAACCATAACCTCATTCCAATGTTACACTGTCTTCCCGTTAAGAGAGTGTGAATTTCAAGATCTTATTTGCTTCTCTAATGATTACAAAATGCGCGGAGATCAAATCGAGGTGACGTGCGAAGGAAATATTTAATGGTACTACAACTGTCATATATATATTAATTGTATTTTCAGGCTTGTCTATAAAAAAAATACTGCAATAGATAATATGTATGAATTCTTGAGCTCTTTAACACTATAAACTAATTCTCACTTGGAACGAAAATTAATTGTGTCTATAATTGAAAGAAAGTTTACAGAATGACTAAAAGTGCCCTTCAGATTGAAAACTAGATGAATCGTATAGGAAATAAGAGGCTGGACACGTATTGAGAGAGAGAGAGAGAGAGAGAGAGAGAGAGAGAGAGAGAGAGAGAGAGAGAGAGAGAGAGAGAGAGAGAGAGAGAGAGAGAGAGAGAGAGAGAGACACACACACAGAGAGAGAAATAAAATCAAGAAACTAGTTCCATCCGCTACACACAGAGACAACACTGCACCCCATCCTGTACCATCACGAAGAGAAGCTGGAGGTCGCCGGGTGATGGATGCAGGGGAAGGGGGATGAGGTCAAGGGTGTCAAGGGGTGTCAGTGATGTCAGGGGTGTCAGGCAGGGGGTCGGTGTGGTTGCCCAGGGCCCCAAATGTTAGTAGGTCAAGGTCGTGGTGGTGTGGTGGAGCGGAAAGTGAATTTGTTTATCTTGTGGCGGAAAGGGAAGAGGAGGAGAGGTCATGTACGTGGGCTACTGTGTGTGTGTGTGTGTGTGTGTGTGTGTGTGTGTGTGTGTGTGTGTGTGTGTGTGTGTGTGTGTGTGTGTGTGTGTGTGTGTGTGAGGGTTTTGAAAGATCTAAGAAGGCAACATAACTACCACCAAGACAATCAAACCATTATTTACATTACCCAACCATTTTTTTTCCTCTCCTACAATCAACCACACAGATCTTGATAGTCTCTTTCAACACCTGAACAAACAAATATCTGAGACCTGCACACGAAACCAAAAAAAATAGAAAAAGAAATATAAAAGTGGAAACAAGAGCACAAGTGAAATCAGAGTAGGGAACTGAGGCTGACAGGTAACTGAGTAAATAAGGTGAACTAAGGTGAACTGGATGCATTGTAGGGAACATAATGCCTCAAGGTGGTGCAGGTGAAGGCAGGTGAAGTATGTAAGCGAGGCAGGTGGTGGCAGGGGAAAACAGGTAAATTGTTAGGCAGGTAAGAATAGTAACTTTCAGCAGATAAGGCAGTGACTGAGAGGCTAGTGGTAGGGAGGAGCTATAGGACTGCCCCCTTGGAGGATCACAGCAGGAGGGGAGGAGCACCGGTCACCTAGGAGGGGCCGTGGTCACTCTTCTCTCCGGGGGGGAAGGGAGGAGGAAAGGAGGGAGAAAGGGAGAGGGAGAGAGGAAGGTAACACGAGACAGAGAAGCTCGTCATATTAAGAAGCCGTGAAAGGAAAGGAGAGTTGTCTGTCTGTTTGTCTGTCTGTCTGTTTGTATCCGTATTTCTGTATGTAAGTATGTATGTATGTATGAATGTATGTGTGTATTTGCATAAGTAGGCAGATAAGTAAACAGATAGGTAAATATAAAGATAAATAGACAGGTAAGCAGGTAGCTATTATGCATCTATTATCTAGTACTTTATCTTTAAATTTATCTATTCAATTTCAGAAAAAAAATCGCTATAATCTCCCCCAGACAAAGGTTTCTATGATGCAAAACAGGTAATTTCTATCCCCTTTACACATCCCTCTCTCTCTTTATCTCCCACATCCCCACTTAACTCCCACTCCCACTCCCACTCCCTCACCTGCATGCCTCACCTCCCTCATCCCTACTCCCTCCTTTACCTCCCCTCCCTCATCCCTACTCCCTCCTTTGTCTCCCCTCCCCTCCCTCACCCTCCATCACACCCACTCACCTCGCATTCCTAGGCTCCTCAGTGAAAAATCTGCCGTCATGATAGTCTGGGCGGCCTCCCTTCCTGCCTGCGGAAAGAAAAAAAAAATAGAAATAAAAGGTGATGGAGCCAAAAGCAGCCGCCGTGCTATTCACACGGTGCGTTGGGGTGCTATTAAGGTAAGAAGATGGTGATTAAAGCTTTCTCTCTTTCTCTCTCTCTCTCTCTCTCTCTCTCTCTCTCTCTCTCTCTCTCTCTCTCTCTCTCTCTCTCTCTCTCTCTCTCTCTCTCTCTCTCTCTTTCTGTTCTGTTTAGTCATTTTTCCAGTATGTAGATGGAAGGGAGGAAGACAGGAAGATAAAGGTAAGGAAGGTCTCTAACTAACGGGTTTCCTCTTTATTTTTCCCTTATTTCCTCACTCTTCCTTTCCTCTATTTCTCTTTCCTTTATCACCTTCTTCTACTCCTACTATTTCCTTGGCAAAGAACCACGAGTCACCGTCATCCTTCTTTTTTGTCTGTTTCTAATTTTACGGCAAGTTATCATTATATAAAGTGTGATGCATAGGTGTGTGTGTGTGTGTGTGTGTGTGTGTGTGTGTGTGTGTGTGTGTGTGTGTGTGTGTGTGTGTGTGTGTGTGTGTGTGTGTGTGTGTGTGTGTGTGTGTGTGTGTGTGTGTGTGTAGTATTAGTGTTAGTATATAAGTATTAGTTACAGGATCAATAGCAGTAGTGGTAGTGGTGGCAGATGTATTAATGTTGTTATTTTTGTATTAGCAATTGTAATGGTAATATTTCACTGGGTTTTTTTTTGGTGTCTGTGATTGAACATTCACTTTATATTTTCGTATTTACAGTAAATACAATAACTTGATATTATTCTTTCCTCTTGTTCCTTCTCCGTTATCAATATTTTTCACCCTCGCGCTCTTAGCTTTCCTTTCTTCAATTATTTCTTCATTCCTCATTTTCTGATTTTCTGATTTTCCTTCCTGCAGCAATATCTTTCTTTCTTTCTTTTGAGTTTCCCTGAACTATTTGATTTTCTCTCTCTCTCTCTCTCTCTCTCTCTCTCTCTCTCTCTCTCTCTCTCTCTCTCTCTCTCTCTCTCTCTCTCTCTCTCTCTCTCTCTCTCTCTCTCTCTCTCTCTCTCTCTCTCTCTCTCTCTCTCTCTCTCTCTCAAGGAAACAAGAGCATAACAACGGTAAATGAATGACGGTCTATTAGTATCTGAACAAGAATCAAATACAATACCGAGACCACTGAGCAATATAATATAGTTTTCTCTTTTAGTCAAGTAGTGTTTGGGGAAAATATTGGTTTAAAAGAGCCAATATAAGAAGAGAGAAAAAAGAGAAAGAGCAATTACAATAGGATTAGGATTAAGAGAATTAGGATAAGGATTAAGGGGATTAGGAGGAGGAGGAGGAGGAGGAGGAGGAGGAGGAGGAGGAGGAGGAGGAGGAGGAGAAGAAAAAGAATAGGAAGAAGAAGAAGAAAAGAAAAAAAAGTAGAGGAGGAGGAGTAGAAGAACAATGAAGAATAGGATGATGATGAGGAGGAAGAATAAGATAAAGAAGAAAGAAAAAAAAAAAGAACAGCTCCATCACCCAGAAAAATATACTTCCAAGAACCTAGACGTCATTTTTTGTGCTGGAAGGAAACACACACACACACACACACACACACACACACACACACACACACACACACACACACACACACACACACACACACACCTCTGCAACACCATCACCTTCCTTCCCTCATTTTCACAGCCTCACTATCCTCCATCATCCTCAGTCTCCCGCAGCGTCCCCTATCACCTTCTCGTCCAACTATATAGTGGGAAAGTTGTGTGATTGCTCCACGATGTAGGTATTCAGCTCCCTTCTCTCTCTCTCTCTCTCTCTCTCTCTCTCTCTCTCTCTCTCTCTCTCTCTCTCTCTCTCTCTCTCTCTCTCTCTCTCTCTCTCTCTCTCTCGCCGCCGCCGGTTCAGACCACCAAGCATCATCTCGTGAAGCTATTTATCTCATTATCCAGCAGCGTGTGCATTTCGAGGCTCAGAAGGCAATTAGTATCTGTCCATTGTTTGTACAGGTTGTGTGTGTGTGTGTGTGTGTGTGTGTGTGTGTGTGTGTGTGTGTGTGTGTGTGTGTGTGTGTGTGTGTGTGTGTGTGTGTGTGTGTGTGTGTGTGTGTGTGTGTGTGTGTGTGTGTGTGTGTGTGTGTGTGTGTGTGTGTGTGTGTGTGTGTGTGTGTGTTGGTTGAATGCAAAAAGTGACTTAACAAAACACAATCCACCATCATTAACAAAAATATATTAGTAAAAAGCCAAAGAAATGCAATTACAAAAAAAATAGATGAAAAGAAGACCAGCATTCCCTAACCTCATTCCCTCCCCAAGGCAAGGGAAGTCAGTCACTCCCTTTCTACACTGCGAGAACAGGTGCCACAGGACAGGTGCGAAGATACGAGGAAACAGGTGTGAGGACGCCTGACAACCCTGCTTACAACCCTCGCCTCCACACTCCCACACCTGCCGCGCTCCCTAACCTCCCGCCGGGCACCACACAAGGGGGAGAAGGGCAGGGTCGACCTCAAGATTAGTGGCGGGCAGAGTTGAGGCGACCCCCCACCCCGCTTGCGGTCTCGGGGCGGGGCGGGCGGCCACTGGGAACTCTTTAAAGTGCGGGGAAGAGCGGGACAGAGGCTACGAGAACCCACAACACCTGTCTCCTTCTATCTGTCAAGAATGTTGTGGATGTTCATGAGAGAGAGAGAGAGAGAGAGAGAGAGAGAGAGAGAGAGAGAGAGAGAGAGAGAGAGAGAGAGAGAGAGAGAGTGGGGGGGAGAAAGAAAGAGTCAGACAGACAAAGACATAGACAGACAGACAAAGGCAGAGACAGACATACAGACAGACAGAAAGAAAGACAGACAGACAGACGGATGGACAGAGATTATAATTTCACACAAGATCTTTCATCACTTAAGCTAAGAAGGCTCCTACCCTTCCCATCCACACCCGCCCACAGCCCGGTGAGATGGCAGGCAGCTCCTCCTAGTCACAGCAGGACTTCGGGCTCAGGTGAAGGCCTTTTGGGGTCTTCGCAAACCCTCACGCGGCCGCCAGCCCACAGTAGAGGCCCCGGGGGTGGGTTATGGGTGTGTAGGGCCCCCGGTGAGCTGTGACCAATACGAGCGACACCACATTCATATTGTTCTGTGGTCCGGGTCGCCTCGCCCGCCACTGCCTCCCCCTGACTGACAAATTGATGCAACATTCATTAATTCAGATTTTTCGTTTTTCATTTGTTGACAGCGGGTTTATTTTTTTTGGCATCGTAAATGTCCCTCACTCACCCTCTCCCTCCATGTCGCTCCCCGTCTATCTCCCCTCTGTTCACCCCGTCTCTCTCCCCTCTGTTCACCCCGACTCTCACCGCACTACTCCCTCCCATCCCTCTTCATATTATTTCTCTTCTCCCTGCCTCCCTTCATGTTCTTCCATCCTCTTTACATCACAGCCTCTCGTTCCCTCCCTTCTACGTCGCAGGTTTTTATTCCCTCCCACTCCCTTCAAACTACCACACTGATTCCTCATCACCTCCCGCCAGACAGCCCCCTTTGATCACCCTCCCCTCCATTCCTCTCCGTAAGTTGGTCCTCTACCCCTGGGGTTGGACAGCCCCCG
>JAPQNM010000008.1:8467659-8502659 GCA_029783475.1 Metacarcinus magister
CAGGTGGTGGTGGCGTCGCTGGAGGCATGACGCACGAACCACCTGCAGGAGAAAGCTTGTCCCGTTGCCTCCTTCCACCCACTCGCCCGTCCGCCCGCCCGCCCACCCGCGTGACTGGTTCGGCATCTCCAGTCTGTTGCTGTTTTCGTTGTTGCCGCAGCGTCGCACTGCCCTGCGTGGCTGTGAGCCTCATCGCTGCCTCACCGTACCCACAACGCATCAGGATACACTGGAGGAGACACATGGTGTTCTCATTCCGACAGATACAATAATCAAACGACATGAAGTAAGATTAAATAAAATATCTTTCCCCATGTTGAATGTAATCCTTGATGGTGGCGGTCTAACACCCATTAGTGAAATATGCTAAGATGCATCACAACTGTTACGTCACACATCACATACACACATACGTATAAGGCCATTTTACCGTCAGAAAAAAGAAAAAAAAAATTCATTCAGACACAAGGTGAATGCAATTTTCACCTCAGACAGTATGCCTGTAACCTCAACTCTCTAACACTGCCGCATCGCCAGAGACACACATCATAAAGTAATTTGTACAAACGCAATGGCTCACACTTCATGTTAGGAGAGCACAGAGAGGTGAGAGGCTGCTTGGCTCTACCTCAGGGACAAGACGAGGCAGGAGGAAAGTGTGTAAATAAGAGGAGTGGAGTCATAGCTCATGGCGGGGTGAAGGGGGGAGACGACACCGCCTCGCTCCCCGGCTGGTAATAAGGGGGTGGAATAGATAAGACTGCTTCGTGTACAGCAGGAGGTGAGCGATGGAGCACACACACACACACACACACACACACACACACACACACACACACACACACACACACACACACACTTCTCAGGTATAAATGCAACGCAGCTAGGGACACGGAGGCTAAAGCAGTATATTAGTGGGAGGGTTCACGACGGATAAATCCCCTTCCCACCTTCCTTGCTCCAATCACCGCATGCTAATCAGTCCCTATTAATCAGAGAGAGAGAGAGAGAGAGAGAGAGAGAGAGAGAGAGAGAGAGAGAGAGAGAGAGAGAGAGAGAGAGAGAGAGAGAGAGAGAGAGAGAGAGAGTGTCCTCCTACCAGTAAGATAACCCGTACTTAGATAACATAATTAATCCACGAACTTTAATGCTGAACACACATATATGCAAACTCACACACACACCACACACACACACACACACACACACACACACACACACACACACACACACACACACACACACACACACACACACACACACACACACACACACACACACACTTGCTCAATCACTCACTCACACACATAAACACACACACACACACACACACACACACACACACACACACACACACACACACACACACACACACACACACACACACACACACAAACAAACGTACACACACACAAACACAGACTCACATTCTCTCTCTCTCTCTTTCTCTCTCTCTCTCTTAACACATGCGGCATGCGGCAGTATTGACACACACACACACACACACACACACACACACACACACACACACACACACACACACACACACACACACACACACACACACACACACAGAGAGAGAGAGGAATGCAAGAGGCTCGCAGGATGCCGTGGGAGACCTGTCTTTAAACCACTCATCAGCGGCACCGTAACTCAACATGCAAACTCCCCGATGTTCGGATAGTAATCTTGGGGACGCAGGTAGAGGGAGAGAGTGCCAGCAGGTGTCCAGGTGATGGCGATCCACTGTTATTTACCTGTGTGACCCCGCTAGGTGACCCGCTGACGAACGAACCACCAACAGGCTTCCTACTCTTTCATATCAAGGAAACGAAATGGAAAGGAAGAGGAGGAGGAGGAGGAGGAGGGTAAAGAAGAAGAAGAAAGGGAAAAAGAAGAGGAGGAAAAAAAGGAGACGAGGAGTAAAACAAAACTTTGCTTTAAATCTTGAAGACACGAAAGAGAAAAGCGGAGGAAAACAATGACGAGGAAAAAAAAAAAGTGGGATGTAAAAAAAGACAAAAAATATACAGGGTTCATGTGGAGTCTTCGAACATTTGAACATTAAAAATAGACTTTCCAAGAAATATATATATAGAAAAAATACCTTAAACATATCCGAAATTTTACAGTAAAACACACAGACTAAAATAATAAATAAATAAATAAATAATACCTATACATAAAACCCACAATAATAGCATGAGAAACTATACTAAAAATACACGAGGGCACGACAGACTGCCAATAAGAGAACCTGTATAAACATGTACCTCGACTAAGGAAATACCACTGTAGGTGAAATGGTGAATGTGGCGCACTGGCCGTGAAGAAGTGTGCCTGTGTAGTGAGCTGGTGTGGGCGGTGCAGGGGCATACATCACGCCGATACCTGCTGTCAGGGTAGGAGTGAGAGGGCAGACAGGTAGGGCATTAGGAGTCAGGAGGGAGCAGGTACCCAGCGACGGGGCGGAGCAAAGGACGGAAGCAGGTAAAAAGGAAGAAGAGAGGAACTTAAAGACGGAGTAAAGATAAAGTGGAGAAGATAAAACACCTGAAAGTAAAAGGAGCGATAATGCAAACGAGGAATAGAGTAGAGAATTAGCATATGAAAGCAATACAACTTAAAGGAAGAGTATACAGGGAAAAGCAGGAAAGATGACAGGTAAATATATGTAAAGACCAAAAATATCAGGTTTGGAGTGAATGAACATACACACACACACACACACACACACACACACACACACACACACGTGACCTGACGCATATTCCAGGCCTGCGTCAACGATGCAGTAAAGTAACACTCAAAGAGTCATCTCGAGTCACTGTGCTTCACATTGACCTCACACGCTCTCTCTCTCTCTCTCTCTCTCTCTCTCTCTCTCTCTCTCTCTCTCTCTCTCTCTCTCTCTCTCTCTCTCTCTCTCTCTCTCTCTCTCTCTCTCTCTCTCTCTCTCTCTCTCTCTCAGCATGATTGTATATCCATGCAATTATGTACAAGGAAGAAATAGATAGAGAGATAGATAGATAGTAGAGATATAAAGAGAATGTGTGTGTGTGTGTGTGTGTGTGTGTGTGTGTGTGTGTGTGTGTGTGTGTGTGTGTGTGTGTGTGTGTGTGTGTCAGCCAGCCGTCAGTGAAGTGGCGTGACTGGTATACTCTGTGTGAACCCCCAATGTTGGTCTTCCCCGTAACACACACACGAACCCTCGAGACCCGCAGCGCCACCTTCTGCTGCCTTGTTCCTCTCATACACCCGCCGCCCACCGCTTCAGGAGGCTGGGAGGTGTGTGTGTGTGTGTGTGTGTATGTGTGTGTGTGTGTGTGTGTGTGTGTTTCAGTGCTATCTGTCTCTCTCTCTCTCTCTCTCTCTCTCTCTCTCTCTCTCTCTCTCTCTCTCTCTCTCTCTCTCTCTCTCTCTCTCTCTCTCTCTCTCTCTCTCTCTCTCTCTCTCCCTCTCTCTCTCTCTCTCTCAGTAACTCGCCGCGACCTCTTTTTTCAAACAATCATTAGTGTGTGTTTGTGAAAGCAGAAAGAAAGAGAAAGAGAGATAGAGAGAGTGAGAGAGAGAGAGAAGAAAAAAAAACAAAGAGCGAGAGGGAAATAAATGTTGGGCCGTACTGCATGCAATACATCATAGGGTGTAGAAGTAAACATAGATCATGTGGTTGGTGGCTACAGCTGATTTAAACACACATTCATTTTTATTCATCATCACAGAAGAAGAAGAAGCGGCGGCGGCGGCGGGGAGAGAATTAGCAGAGCAATGCCATAAATATCCATGGTAGACACTGCAATACCGAACCTAAACATTGCAATTCTCATGCCATTTCGTTACAGTGATGGTGAAGGCGTGCGTGTTACTCCTTCACTTTTTCTTCCTCCTCCTCCTCCTCCTCCTCCTCCTGTTCCTACTCCTCTGCCGCCGCCGTCGCCTCCCTTCCCCCATGCCTCTGTCCGTTCCTTTGCATATTTGGTTGTTGGTCAATAGAAAGATGTCTGCCCTACTGTGTATCAAGGAGAGACTTTTACATTCCCACTGAATTAACACATAAAATCCTGCTTCTCTCTTCTTGTTTGAGTTACGCTCTCTCGCTCTCTCTCTCTCTCTCTCTCTCTCTCTCTCTCTCTCTCTCTCTCTCTCTCTCTCTCTCTCTCTCTCTCTCTCTCTCTCTCGTGGTATCTGCATATAGGTTTAAGCAGTAACTCAAGTATTTGTTATTATAAGTGTTTAAATACAAATATGAAGGAACCACCACGTCCTTCTGGGTGTGTAAATCAGTGGTGCCAACTTTGCAGCGAGTGGGCCAATGGTGCCAATGGGATAAGCAAATGCCAAACCTTCGTGATATTTGCTCCCATGGTTTTCAATGCAGCCATGACAACGAGAGAGAGAGAGAGAGAGAGAGAGAGAGAGAGAGAGAGAGAGAGAGAGAGAGAGAGAGAGAGAGAGAGAGAGAGAGAGAGAGAGAGAGTTTTAATATAGTAAAGTTTGTTCATGGTAAAGAAAGTTATGCTATAAACATCGTACTTTTACTTAAACGATTAACACTATGACTTTCTGGATACCGTGTATGTGTGTGTGTGTGTGTGTGTGTGTGTGTGTGTGTGTGTGTGTGTGTGTGTGTGTGTGTGTGTGTGTGTGTGTGTGTGTATTTCAGCTTTATTTATAGCTACTTAATTTCCCGATGATCGTACATTAATTAAATACTCCTAATATGCACTAATATAATTGATATTGAAGGGGAAAAAAAAAGAAAATCTACAGCTTCTCTCGCATTGTTTCAGAAGTTTTGCCTGATGCTGCTATTGGCACTAAACTATTCAACTGCAGGTGGCGAGGTGAAAGGCTGCAGAGGAGGAGGAGGAGGAGGAGGATGAGGTGCCGGTAGAAGAAGAGTCCTTGATAAAAATATTTGTTTTATTATATTCCTCTTTTAATACAAGGTTGGCTTTACTTCAAGGTTATCATTACTTGTGTTTAATAAGCTGTCTCATCATTGACAAAATAATCACTACTTTATCATATCCCTAGTTTACATAAGCATGATGTTGACGGATGATCATTATTATTATTTATATTATGATTGTTATATGATCTTTTGTTATCTAATATAAACAATCGCTACTCTATTACATATATGATTTATTTTTACGTCAAGGGAGTTTACCATAAAGAGGTGATCAATATTACTCTTCAATCTGTCATGCATTGATTATGTAATGAAAATATAATTGGTAGTTCGCCATAATGCTGGTTGTTGTTTTTTTTATCAGTTATATATTGTGTGAAGGAAGAGTAGTGTTTAATAAGCGCATTCCCTCACCATTACAAACATGAACGCTTTTAAAAGAGAAAACAAAGGAACAGGTACAACGATGAGCTTTCTAACGCGGCGGTGATTAAATGTTTAGTATACGAACCACTTCTTTGAAAATATGATGAAAGAAAAAAAAAGAATAACAAAATATTTTCTTCCAAGGCGAATACGGCGATGCAAGACAACCAATTATGTCTGTCTGGAAATCAACGTTAACGCACGCGATCACTAAAGAAATATTACAAGAATATAAAAGAAAATAAAGGAAAGATAAAAAGAAAATTCAATTAAGATAAGAAAACAAGAGAAAAAGAAAAGAGGAAAGAAAAGAGTAAAGAAACGAAGCATGTTGTTCAAGATAGAAAGAAACAGGATGGCAGTTACTACTTTTCTATGTACTAAAATAAGAAGACAAACCCCATGAAGCTATATTTCCGCGGCAGGACAGGTCAGTTTTCGGGTGCCTGAGCGTGTGACAAAAGCCGCTCGCCCCATTTCACTCACCAATTTATTTTTCCCTCAACGGTTGCTCCCATGAAAGCCTCACCGCCACACCTGTTCCCCGAGACGATCTTGATAACGATATTGTATGATGATGGTGATGATGGTAATAGTGATAGTAATGTGTATAGAAGCAAACACTTGTACTACATATGTGTGGCGTGTCTTGCAGTGACTGGAGAGTGTCAACCCATACTGAAGGAAGGAGAGAAGGGTCTGACTACTGGTGTCGGGAAGTTAGTAACAGTTGTGTGGGGTGGTTTGATATGCTACGCTGGGCAAGGCAAGGCAATGCGAGGCGGGGTGGGTCTGGGCGGGGAACGGACCGTTATTATGTAGTTTGAGAACAGGGTGGGTTACTTGGCAGTACTACATACGAGGCGGCACGAGGTCCTTGGTGATGTGCTATTATGCGGGGCGGGGCGGGGCAAGGCGGGACAGGACAAGGCTAGGCGGGGCGACCGTTACCAAGCCGCCTGATCACTCACTCGACACTTGCGTCACCACGACCCGAAATATGGCAACGTAACCTGATGTCACCCCGGTCGCCTTGACTTGCCCACTGCCCTTTAATTTTGACTGGTTTGACCCGGGAGGGATGGATGGGAAGGGCAGGGCAGGAGCGTCACATCAACTCCACGACTTAGCGTAAAATTTCGAAATCTTCTCTTCAGCGTAAAGAATTTAGTGTCATGAAGGATTTTTATTTTCTGACACGAGTGAAGGAGAGAGGGAAGGAGAGAAGGAAAGAGAGAGTGACGAGGAAAGAGGAAGGAATGGATGAAGAGATCGCAAGGAGGAAGGAAGGGAATGGAGGAGGAAGAGAGTAGGTGAGGCGTCTATAACCGCCCTCCACGCCCACTGACCGCCTACCCTCCTCACGCCCTCTTCGTCTCGTATGACCCGGTCAAGAAATTAAATGACCCTAACTGACCCTGGGAAGACCTTTAAACCCTCCGTAACCTCTACGTAACCCCTGCAACCACCCTGTCGCCTATCCAACACCCCACCCACTCCCACACCCCCATAATTCCCGCTCACTCGCGCCCCTCCCTCCCCTCGTCCGCCCTTCAGCTCACGTGTCTTTCTGCGGGCGGGCTTAGGCAACTCCCTTGTTCCTTGGTGTGTGGCGGCACTCATCACCAACACTCATCTAACCTCATACATAACACATTCACTTACTCGCGTCTACTCTCAGCTTACCTTGATTGCCTTCACTGTATACTCACCTGTACTTACAACAATATTAAAGAACGCTTGATCAACACTTCTTTATTGCTTCTTGCTTAAGTGATAATCTAACTACTTTTTTTATCTATATATAGTCATTAACATTCACTATTCCTCATGCATTCACACTCATAATCGCAACGTCTCATCCATCATAATGTGCATTTACCAGCCTCTCACCTGTCCGCACTTTCACACATTACGTACGTCCGTCCTGTCTGGAGTCACCTAAGCTCACCACATTCACATTTACTATCTTAAGAGGAGTACAGTTACCACATTCACCCTCACGTACATACAGTCATACGTACACATTTGGGCCTCCTTACATCCAAACACAGACATACACGTTTATTATCCAGACAAATTTCCCGCTGTTACAAACTCTTCACTGGAATCACGTATAAAAGAACTTTCATTCCTTAACAGTAACACACATTGCCGTCAAGGTAGAGATTCGACAACTGCGGGAAATATCAGATAAATGAATAAATGTTTTCTGGCTTTCTCAATCAGATGAAAAGGAAGAGAGAAAGCAGATAATGTGAGACTTTGCCTTTTGGTGAGGTCGGGTGCCAGTGCCGCGGTTCGGGTGGCGCTGACCTGACCACGAGGAGGGAGGAAGGAATGAAGGGGGAGGGATGGAGGGTCGGAGGGAAGGAGGGAGGGACGCCGCTACTGTGTGTGGTTTCACTGACCGACAGATTGGTGGAATAAGTTGTGGGAGATGAATAATTGACGTGTGTACTGTAGTGAAAGTTGTGGTCTTCTTCGTTATTATCTCCCTTCACCTTCTTCCCTTCCTTCATTTCTTATCACCTATGATCTTGTTTTTGTTGTGGTACACCTCTTCCTCATCGTGACTTCTCTCTCTCTCTCTCTCTCTCTCTCTCTCTCTCTCTCTCTCTCTCTCTCTCTCTCTCTCTCTCTCTCTCTCTCTCTCTCTCTCTCTCTCTCTCCACCCCACTATTCCCTCACACAGCCATTCCGCCACTCTCACCTCATTTCCTCCCTCGCACACTCTCCACGATACATTTCATCACCGCCGCAGATGGACAACAAATGGGAGGCAGGTGGGCGAACGGAACACTTGAGCATCTCGTCCTCATAAGGTGGAAGACAATTGGTGGTTATGCAGCTTGTGACGCTGCCGCTCTGCCTCTTAAACAAAGGTCCCATCCACCTCGAGGTGCTCAAAGCCACGAGGGTTCCCAGGCTCATTCAGCGGTCCTCAAGGAAGCCCCTGACCCGCCTCCCCGGTGGTCGAGGTGCCAGGCGGGCGGGGCGCCTTGTCACCGCCTAGCTCCTAGCGCTGAAAAAAGGACTGAAACTGCCCTTTGTCTGGATTAGTCGCCCCGTAAATTCCCTTGAGCGACGTGTCCACCTCTGTTGTTTTGGTTTTCCCCGCAGGACTCTGCCACCAGCGACCACAGCCCCGCCTCGCTGCCACACCTCGACGCCTCCCCGCGGGGCGCTGTCTCACACCAGGATCGCTATACCCCTACTACCATCACCGCTGCTGCCGCCTCACACCATGTAATCTTTGGACATTTAATGACCGTAATGTTAATAAGTCGGTTCCATTCTAACATGACCTGAGGACTAGACGCGCTTCTCCAAGTGCTTACACACGAAGGAGTGCTGAACAAATTATATATAAAAAAAAAAAACATGATATATGAGGCAATGTTCTGCAGATTATCTTGCTGCGGAGATTAAAAATGCCCTCACACAAAAGATGGCGTTGTGGATAAGTATAAAAATGGGTAACTATAATTTTATCTACTCATTTATCTACCTTTCCATCTATTGAACGAGGCACAAGAGGAAGGGAGGGAGGAGGGAGGAAGGAGGAGGGAGGAGGGAGAGGAACACAACCACAGACCGACGGGACCCCTCAGCCTCGTGTGTCGTCAGCCCCTCTACACCCCCAACCCCCCGCCCCGCCCCGCCCCGCCCCGCCCAGGCCTGCATCTCTTCACCCCAGCCTCGCTCCATCATCAGTCCTCCTGAATTGGTGGTCACATGAATGATGATGAATAATAATGAAGACATTTGGTTCTGGGGCCACAAGCAATAAACTACCAACGTCTGGCCCTTCACTTTCCTCCTCCTCCTCCTCCTCCTCCTCCTCCTCCTCCTCCTCCTCCTCCTCCTCCTCCTCCTCCTCCCTTTTTCCCTCCCTCCCTGCCTCATCGACTCCCTCTTTCCTGTCTTCTTGTCCTCCCTCTGAACACTAAGCGGCCGCCCTCGCTCTGGGAGGCAACGCGGATATCTTTTTTGTCTTTTCTTTCTTTCTCTTTTTCTCTTTTGTATGTTTATTATCTTGTCCATCATCACCTCCTCTCCCTTCTCCTCCTTCTATCTTCGGTCTCTCTATTTCATCTCTCTTCAGTCTCTCCTCTCCTTCCTTCCTTACTCACTCGCTTTCTAATAACAAAACTCGAAGAAATTAGTGATCAGAAAAAGTAATAATAAATAAATGAAATAATTAAGCAAGCATAACACCATCAAGCACTCTTTATATAGGCAAGAACATCAACATATGTTTCACCTTCATTCTCAGGAAAGTAAATATTAAGTAACAAAACCACGATGTTCTTAAAAAAAATAATAATAATAAAAAAGTAACAATGCAAGACCAACATCTTATCGGAGGCGCCTTATACCACACTTTTACCGAGAGCACGTGAGGCTAGGTCATGTACGGGAGGGAAGAAGTAGTGAGTGAGTGTAATGGCTGATGCACGCAAGCGAAAACACACACACACACACACACACACACACACACACACACACACACACACACACACACACACACACACACACACACACACACACACACACTCCAACATAATCCTACCCTGCCTGTTATGACCTACATAGCGTTCACAGTGACCTCATGACCTCTCAGCGCTGTGGTATTCTCCTGACAGGCCCATTTCTGGCCCACCCTGACCCCGTGTGACCCTCCTACGTGACCTTCGGGTGACCTAAGTTGACATGTATTGCCAATCCAAGTGACCCGTCCTGACCTTCCCTTGAAAAAGAGAAAAGGTTTAGACACAAGGAACAATTATACGCACTTTTCCCTCTTAGTGCATCTTCTATCCTTTGTTGTATCGCTGGAAAAGGAGAAGAAGGAAGAAGGAAGAAGAGATGGACGAAGACAAGAAGGAGAGAATAGAAAGAAGGGAAGAAGAGAAGTAGAGGGTACGTATAGTAAGAAAGAAAGAAGGGGGAAAAAAAGAGAAGTGGTGAAGGGGAGGTGGAATGACGTGTAAGGTGTTGGTTACGACACGTTGAAGTTGCCGTAAATGTGAAATTGTTCGTGATTTTCCTCAATGTAGGAGAAAAAAAATGATAGAGAGAGAGAGAGAGAGAGAGAGAGAGAGAGAGAGAGAGAGAGAGAGAGAGAGAGAGAGAGAGAGAGTGTGTGTGTGTGTGTGCCTTACTTGCTGCTTGTCTCGTGCATACTAAGTGTAGAATTCAATGATAATAATAATGATAACAACAACAACAATAACAACAACAACAACAACAACAACAGCCATAGAATATTATAAAAAAACACAAAGCACACTAAAGTACAGGAAGTCATAAGGTGACTAACACAACAAGCACTAAAATCAACTAACTACTTCCTTGGCTTAAGAAAAAATCACAACAGAAGCAATTTTTAAAAATGCACACATCCTTGCGCAAGAAAATGTTATGTTTATTTATGGCTTCCTCCTCCTCCTCCTCCTCCTCCCTCCTCCTCCTCCTCCTCCTCCTCCTCCTCCTCCTCCTCATTTCTTTTGGAGGTGGAAGCAATGAATTTTCCGTCATGTAAATACAGAGGAAGAGAAAAAAACTTGCTAATTGACACATGGTGACAATGAGGGAGGTGAGGGCGAGGGTGAGGGTGAGTTTGGGGAAGGAAGGAAGAAGGGAAGGGAGGTGAGGGATGAGGGAAGGAAGTGGAGGAGGGATAGGAAAGGAAGAACCAGACGCCCTTACTTTTTTTGCCTTAACCATTGTTATTTACGGAACCGATACAAAAAAACTCACCGACGACTCCCTTATTTCATGCGAGTTACGTAGACACACACACACACACACACACGCACACACACACACACACACACACACACACACACACACAAGGTAGCCAAAAGAGTACTGGAAAAGCCTTCACCTCATGCAAGTCTTGTTGATCGCGGAACATTTTCTCGCGTCAAGTGGCCTGAAATAGTGAAACACCAGCATATTACATACATTCTTTCACTTGATTGCCGCTTCGTATAAGGAGTGACGTGAACCTTGGGGAGGCGTGTTGCATGTGTCCATTGCAAGGATCTGGCCGCGCCTACACCACCTAACCTAACCACTAATGACTCATACATCACACGTCATACAAGGCAGTTAAGAATAAAAGAAAAGAAAAGGTAAAATGTATATATAGACAAAATAACAAAATACAGTTATCCAAAATCATATAGAAGGGTAGACAGCAGATAACAGCCCTACACACAGACATACACACACACACACACACACGCACATACATAAATACAAAACACACAGTCACAAAAAACAGATCCAGACAACCCCCTTGAGCCCATCTTTTCCTATTGTCCACAAGGGGAAACAGCGTGCTTTTCCCTCCCCTTTGTGCTGCCTTGTTTTCTCCTTTATTAGCTCCCCTCTCCGGGTCATTAGTCCTCCCTTGCCTACTACCCTTTTCCCCTCTCACAACTTTCTTTATCTTTTCCTCTTTTCCTCCCTTTCCCACCAGTGTTCTTTCCCTTTCCCACAAGACACGAGGACTGCCCAGCGAAGGAGGGGGAGGAAGGAAGGGAGTGAGAGGAAGGGAAACGAAGGAAAAGGGAGGAGAGAAAGGGGAGGTGATGGGTGTTAATCTGTCCCGAGCGACCTGTACACCCCTTTGCTCCTCCTCCTCCTCCTCCTCCTCCTCCTCCTCCACCTTGCCCTTTTCCACGGGGTCATCCTCATTTTAGGAACCGCCTCACGCTTTCCCACCGCCCGTCATACGTCACTTGTCACCATCACGCACCCAAACTGTCCCGTAATACCCAGCTTTAGGCGGCCAAAGTAACAATTTACCCCAAAGCTTAACGTCACCTTACTTTGCCTTGCACGGATAGAGAGCAACCTGAAGGAGACGAGGAGGCAGAAGAGTACTGAATATTGGCGCCCAAGAAGCCTAAGGGGTCAGTGTCTCTCTCAACACCTGCATCGGGTTAAGGCATGAGGGTCTGAGGGTGTGGAAGGGAAGGAGGTGGTGGTGGTGGTGGTGGTGGTGGTGGTGGTGGTGGTGGTGGTGGTCACGAAAGCGACTGTGGGAAACCTATCACAAAAAGTTTCCACTGAATTGTGAAGTGTGGGAGAAAAGAAGGGAGGGAGGGAGGAAGGGGAGAGACAGAGGGGAGAGGAGGAAGGAAGGAGGGTTGGAGAGAGAGAGAGAGAGAGAGAGAGAGAGAGAGAGAGAGAGAGAGAGAGAGAGAGAGAGAGAGAGAGAGAGAGAGAGAGAGAGAGAGAGAGAGAGAGAGAGAGCGCTGTCAGGGTGAGGGACAGGATGTACGAGATTGTGGAGGGGAGGGGAGGGAAAATGTGTGAGAGGGGAAGGGAAGTGTGGAGATGAGAGAGAGAATTGGTGGAAGGAAATGCTTGTGATGTGGAAAGACAAAAGCTGCCGAGAAGCGAGTGTATTTGGAGGAAGGGAAGGAAGGGACGAGGAGAAAGAGAGAGAGAGAGAGAGAGAGAGAGAGAGAGAGAGAGAGAGAGAGAGAGAGAGAGAGAGAGAGAGAGAGAGAGAGAGAGAGAGAGAGAGAGAGAGAGAGAGAGAGAGAAGGGAAAGAGGGGAATGGAAAGATAAAACTGGTACTGGAATCTAACTTTTACTTTTAAGTCAAAAATCGCAACACACCATCACCACCAACATCAACACCAGTAACAATACTACCAATACCAACAACCACAACTACTACTTACTATACTAATAATAATACTACTATAATAATAATAATAATAATAATACTTCTACATAAAAAGGAACGATAAAAGTGAACTACTACACAACAATAAAACACACCTCTTAATAAAGCGAGATTCGAACCCTGAGGCGAGATTCGAACCACGTTTTAATTACCAAACGAACCACTGCAAGATGGCGCCACATTCCCTCACTCTCTAACTGGCGCCACATTCCGACGTTTTTGTCCTGAGCCGTCAATAAGCCAAGTTCCCCTCATCGTCCCTCAACTCCCCCCCCTCACCCCCACCCCTCGGAGGTCACACACTCGTCCCTCACTCCGCCCGACTACTCAAGGCTTGACCCGACCTAACCTCTGACCTAAACACATATGGTGGTGGTGTGGTAGTGGGCGTGCAGATAAGAATAGTAGTAGTGGTGGTGGTGGTGGGGTGGTGGTGGTGGTTATAGGTGTGGTGCTGGTAGTGAGAAGGATAGTGGTGGTGGTGGTGGTAAAAGTTGGTATTGGTAGGGCTAGTTGTATGGTTGTGATGGTGGTAGTTGTGGTGGCTGTGGTGATAGTGGTGGTGATGTTGGGGGTTCGTGGGGGTAGGAAGATAGTAGTGGCAATGGTTGTGGTGGTGATGGTGACTCTGAAACAATCCTTCATTATCTAAAAATAAAAAGTTGTAAAATAAACTTACATTATGGAGAGTGTAATGAAAATAGTTGCAGGTTTCTGTGTTGGATATTTCCCAAACAGATTGCTAACTCGGCATCGACACATCTGTGAAACACCTCTTGGCATAAAACATACACTCAAATATTTGTGTTTCCTTCATAACAAAAACTGAACTCGTCAACAGAGATCATGAGCACAGGAACTTTTTTTTTCAGGAAATCAAACGATATTTCCTATTTTTCTAACAATTCGCGAACATACCAACAACCTGGACGAATTTTGAAGGGATTCCTGGACTTTCTAGCACATATATATATTTATTTATTTATTTATTTATTTAATTATCTATATAAGGATTTCATTAATTATAGGTAAAAAGAAAAGGAATGCGTAGAAAAAGACAATCATATTCAATCAGACCAATAATTGATAAGTCATACATGCATGTGTGTGTGTGTGTGTGTGTGTGTGTGTGTGTGTGTGTTTTTCTGTCTGCCTGCTGTCTGTCTATCTGTCTGTTTGTCTGTAGAGGGCGCCGCGACCTGCAACACTTAGCATCTTGTCATCTTGCCGCCGAGAAGAAGCAAGGCAAACACCATTCATCAGGTGGGCATTAAAAATCTCTTATCTCTCCCAGGTGTCATGGTCCTATTCCCGGGGAACAAGGGGGAAGGGGGAGAAGAAGGCAGAGGAAGGGAGAGGAAGGGAGAGGAAGAAGGAAGTGGAGATGGGCGAAGGTGTGGAATGAAAGATGAAGGAGGAAAAAGGAAAACAAAAAAAGCTGAAAGAAGAGAAATAGAAAGAGGAAGAGAATGACGATTGGGTAAGGGGGGGCGTATCAGCTACTTCATTTATATACTACCTTGAAGATTAATTAATTAAGTAGAGGGAGTAAGAGGAGGAATGATATTAGTAGTAAGAGGAGGAGGAGGAGGAGGAGGAGGAGGAGGAGGAGAAACAGAAAAAAAAAAACGAAACCTGAAACCAAAGTACATAAAATATCCAACTGCACAAACACACACACACACACACACACACACACACACACACACACACACACACACACACACACACACACACACACACACACACACACACACACACACACACACACACACACACACACACACACACACACATAAATGGTACATGGATACGGACGGCTCCTGGACTTTATAATCATGCAACAATTAATGAGATTCACGGACAGGCGAGTGAGAGGGTCCAGCTCATTAGCCCAAGCGGAGAAACAGGAGGAGGAGGAGGAGGAGGAGGAGGAGGAGGAGGAGGAGGAGGAGGAGGAGGAGGAGGAGGAGGAGGAGGAGAAGCGAGAGCACCCTGCGGCCACCAGCTGGAAGACGAGAAGATACAGTGTGACTCTGAGGCGCTAGGAAGAGTGTACGAGATGAGAGAGTGAGACGAGAGAGTGTGTGACAGCTTAGAGACGAGTGGTAACAGACTCCACTAATGGCTGGACATAACTGGAACTCTTTGCAGTACAATAATGGTTCCAGCAGGGGGACAAAGAAAGTAGGAGAAACACAAAGAGAGACAGAGAAAAAGGAAGAGAAAGAGAGAGACAGAGAGAGAGACACACACAGAGAGAATTATTTAATCTTTACCAACCCGCCAGCCTTCCTCTGTATATTAGCTCTGACAGGCAGCGCACCTGCTATCTCGCCGGGGGGGCGGGAGGGGCGCGGACTTGTAGAATCATCACTGCAGCTTTATACCTTTTACCGCGCCGAGAGAGAGAGAGAGAGAGAGAGAGAGAGAGAGAGAGAGAGAGAGAGAGAGAGAGAGAGAGAGTTGAATTTCACCTATAGCAACATGAGGTAAGCGATACGAAGCTTGCATTGAAGGACAAGAACACACGCAGGCGAACTGGGGACCTTTGTTTCTCGCCCCATAGAGACAGATGAGTTATGACGCCTTGTTTCTGCAGGAATGTCTATTAGCTTTCCTTTCACATCCTCTTCTCTCCCTCCATCCCCTCATCCATCATCCACACGTCCACACAACCCTCACCCTTATCCCACCCACCCACACACACCCTCTCCTCACCTTGTTTCCTCCGTCTCCCTGAATCCTCCTTTCCTATCACCATTTCACTCATTCCTCCATCATCACCCTACCATTGATCTTTTCTTATCCATCTCACTTCACTTTTCTTTCATTTATTCATCCACATCCCTCTTTATTCTTTTTTTTTTTCACCTCGCCTTCATTCTTTCTCCCTCCTGTTGGCTCCACAGCAAATATGATGTACGCGCATCTTCGTTGCCTCAGCGGCCAGTACTGTACCTCAGGGTGAGATTTATTCATCATTATTCATAATTTATGGTGAGTCGTAGATAATACTCGTTAGCTGGCCGGCGGAGGGCTGGGAGGCAGGGTATCCAATTATCATAATAAGTTATAGAATTAAATATCTAATGGCCGGGTGAACAGTGTATGTGTGTGTGTGTGTGTGTGTGTGTGTGTGTGTGTGTGTGTGTGTGTGTGTGTGTGTGTGTGTGTGTGTGTGTGTGTGTGTTTCTGGGTGTGGGGGGTGGTGTACTTCTAAACATGCATTACAGTTAAAGAATACTAATAAGAAAAAAATAATATAATGATTCAATACATATTTAATCATGTATCAAGTGAGCATGTATAAATATATGAATGTATGTATGTATCGATGTAATTTCGTATACCTAAATCATTTGTAAGTATATGCATGAAAAGTATAATAATAACTACTGTAATCACTGTGCTAATGCCCTTCTGCCAACTACCCTGCCATTGTGAGAAGGGATGAGGAGCAAGTCAGCTTTCCTCCTCCTCCTCCTCCTCCTCCTCCTCCTCCTCCTCCTCCTCTTACCCTTGCTTCATGTATACCTGCTATCCCTGAGCTGCTTCATGATGAGTTAAATTTATACACACACGCACACAAAAAAAAACCGATTTTTCTCTTCGATACAATACTATTTAGCACTCAGCATCCGTCTCATTATCTAACAAGTGTTTTGTATTCTCTCTCTCTCTCTCTCTCTCTCTCTCTCTCTCTCTCTCTCTCTCTCTCTCTCTCTCTCTCTCTCTCTCTCTCTCTCTCTCTCTCTCTCTCTCTCTCTCTCTCAAATTTGTCACTCAGTTGAAGGACATCCATTACCACCTTGATAATGCATAAGGAGACTGCCTGACGGTGCACTATTTCAACCTTTCCTTCTTCTTCCTCCTTTTTTTCTCCCTCTTCTCTACCTTGAATTCCTTCTTCCCTTTATCTTTCTATTCCCTCCTCCTCCTCCTCCTCCTCCTCCTCCTCCTCCTCCTCCTCCTCCTCCTCCTCCTCCTCCTCCTCCTCCTCTCCCTCCAACACCCTGCTGACGCGGCGATAACTCAAGACGAAACTCGAGGACAACACACACACACACACACACACACACACACACACACACACACACACACACACACACACACACACACACAAAGCAACACGCGCGAGTTAATGAAAACCTGCCTTACACGGCGTCGCAACTTTGTCAACAGCTGAGTCAGGAAGAGAAGGAGAGAGAAAGAAGGAAGAGGAAGGAAGGCCAGTGCTTGAAGTTAAGGCCATGGGTGTTCTTTCTCTTCTCTCTCTCTCTCTCTCTCTCTCTCTCTCTCTCTCTCTCTCTCTCTCTCTCTCTCTCTCTCTCTCTCTCTCTCTCTCTCTCTCTCTCTCTCTCTCTCTCTCTCTCATTGTTTTATTTCCTTTTTCCTGTCTTTTAATAGGTTGAGTTATGGTGTTTTGAGGTCGTTCTTCTCCCTGTGAGTAAGAGGAAAAGTGAGCTAGCATTACGTAAGTCCAGTCCTCACTCGCTTTCATTCATTCTTGGGCAGAGTCATGGTGTCAGCTGCAGTCACTCACTCATTCATACTGCAACCCTTCTGCATCAATGACCTTTTATTTAGATATATTCTAGTTGGTTTTAACATCCTTTTTTGTAAGTCAGTAACGATGTAAATATTGGTGTTGCTTGTGTTTCAGTCCTTCACTCACTACAACTTTCCTCTAGCCAGTCTTCCCACGCACCCAAGAGCCTCCAGCACACCATATAGCCTCATGGCACACTCCACAAAGACACAATCCATTTCATAGTTACTCCATGTAATCCACAGACCAAAAACGCATTGCCAGACTCACAACACACCCCACAGGTCACCCACAGGTCACCCCACAGGTCACCCGACAGGTCACCCCGCACACCCCAGCCTCATTGCACACACAAGCCCCATTATACACCCTACAGTCTCACCACAACATCATTACGCACACGACGTCCCCACCACATACCCCATGCCCACCGCACGCCCTGTAGGAGGTCAGGTGCTCGCAATAGGTCCTCCACACGCCCTGACCGCCGCTAACCCACAACCTGCCCACAGGCCGCCCGCGGGTTCCCACCACGAGGGGAAGAAACATAACCACACATGTGCACCGAATCTTTCACTCGTTTGGTGATAAATCACTCCCCTCCTGGTCCCCTCGCTGCCTTCTTTCCTCTCCTCCCCTTCAGCCTCCCTCCTTTTCTCGTAACCCCCACGCCACCCTCCCCTCGTCCCTCCCTCCCTCACTATCCTCTCTGTTTCCCTCATTCCTTATTTTCTCTTGGACGAAAAGTGGTTCCCTCGCGTCTCAGGCATCGGACATCAGCTGAGAGAGAGAGAGAGAGAGAGAGAGAGAGAGAGAGAGAGAGAGAGAGAGAGAGAGAGAGAGAGAGAGAGAGAGAGAGAGAGAGAGAGAGAGAGAGAGAATCTGTGCTATGAAATTAAGCATAAATATATAAGTGCACATGAATGGATGATATAAACTTGTGTGTGTGTGTGTGTGTGTGTGTGTGTGTGTGTGTGTGTGTGTGTGTGTGTGTGTGTGTGTGTGTGTGTGTGTGTGTGTGTGTGTGTGTGTGTGTGTGTGTACTTGTATGTTATCCTGTCGTGAGGAAACAAAGCTCACAAGAAGGTTCCTTTTGTGGGATGTTCACGCCTCACCCGCCCGCCGAGGCTCCGGTGGGCAGCGCTCATGAGCTGAATCCTAAATTTCGCTCACCCACTGACCCCATTTTCGTCTCAGCGCCTCGAGGGGAAACCAAAACTCGTCGGTGTTTGGAGAAATCATCAAGACGTTGGCCGTTGTCGTTGAATTCTCTCTCTCTCTCTCTCTCTCTCTCTCTCTCTCTCTCTCTCTCTCTCTCTCTCTCTCTCTCTCTCTCTCTCTCTCTCTCTCTCTCTCTCTCTCTCTCTCTCTCTCTCTCTCTCCTTTTCATACCCTGCCCCACCCATTGCAAGACCACATAACAAGCAACGTATTTACCTCGTTCGCCGATTCTATGAGGCGCGGGAGGTTATCGCGGCGATCAGCGGTGCGGCGATAACTTCTGAAACGTGAGGACCTGAGGCGAGTCCCGGGGGTTCCACGGGCTTCTCTGGCGCTCCTCACACTCCTCCCTCCTTCCTCTGGCCTTCGCTCACCTCCGCTCACCTCTACTCACCCACGCCTCTTTCTAACCAGCCTCCAGAGGTCGCCACGCTTTCACACCGACACACATTCCTCGCAGGGAGATAAGACGCAAGAAATTTACAAAAAAATGTAATCAGTCATACTCATAACTAACGTCTCTTGCATCTACATCACAGGGGACGTTGCGAGACCGAGTGGGACCTGACGGAAGGGAGTGGCGGGTCCAGCGGGCGGGTCACGCAGGGGCTGGAGGTCAGGTCAGGTTACAGTGACAGGTTCCCACGCCGCTGGACACGACCACAGCAACGGTGCCACTCACGAGGGACGGACGGGAGGGAGTGCCACATGGGGATCATTAAGTCAGGGAAAGATAATGGCTTTAAATATTTTCCTAGACCTTATGAGATTACGGGCGTCAAAGAAACAGGTGGTGTCTCGATGGAGGGAAGGAGGGAGGGAGGGAGGGAGGGAGGGAGGGAGGGAGTGGTGACTGTAGGGTAGGAAGGAGTGGATGGAGAGAATGTCAGGAAGAATGGTAGGGAGGGAGGCTGTAAAGATATGAAGTGTGATTGATAAGGAAAAAACGGAGAAAATCATGATGTTGAAAAAAATTTTACGGTGTGTGTGTGTGTGTGTGTGTGTGTGTGTGTGTGTGTGTGTGTGTGTGTGTGTGTGTGTGTGTGTGTGTGTGTGTGTGTGTGTTTATTGGAAAACCGTTAGAATTTTTTTCTGTATATTTTTTTTTCTCTCTCTCTCTCTCTCTCTCTCTCTCTCTCTCTCTCTCTCTCTCTCTCTCTCTCTCTCTCTCTCTCTCTCTCTCTCTCTCTCTCTCTCTCTCTCTCTCTCTCTCTCTCTCTCTCTCTCTCTCTCTCTCTCTCTTTCTGTTTCCGCCGGAATGACCTAGAATGACCCACCGACCTCTAACCCCTGACCTGACCCATAACATATTTATTCTCTTCCTTCTCTTCCTGTGTGCTTACAAGTCCTGTCCTCCATGTGTACTTGTATATCCTTCCTGTGTATACTTCCGCTCCTCTCCTTCCACACACTGTACGAGTTTGTCATGTGCACGATATTACTTTTCATCTATACGTACATTTATATATCCTCACCGTACATCTTTAATTCATGTGCACTTTTATATCCTTATGTATTTTTTTCTTTACTTCCTGTGTACTGTATATTGTTAGTATTTTTTTTTCTCATCAATGTGTATGTTTATATCCTTCATGTACACTTAGAGAAATAACATGATATTCTTTTCTTCTGTGTACGATTAGAAAGGCAACAACGATGTAATCAAGCAAGAAGTGTTATTCATTAAAATACAAGACGACTTTCAGCAAGGGTGATATCACATTATTCTAACACTGATGGTTTCAAGGCTCTCTTTCACGCGTTGAGGTTAGGGAACGGGGTGGCTCCATGTCTTGCTTCTCTGTGAGCTAGTTAGATGATGATGATGAGGATGATAAGGAGGAGGAGGAGGAGGAGGAGGAGGAGGAGGAGGAGGAGGAGGAGGAGGAGGAGGAGGAGGAGGAGGAGGAGGAAAAAAAGGACGAAAACAAAAATAATACAAGGTGGCAAAGAATCAAAGTCACCATGAACAAAGAAGAGGTGTAAGTGTCACCAAGTAAGCTCAGGTGACTCTTTAGGACACGGGTCGTGGCCTCCAGCAGGTAGTATACTCTTACGTACTACAGAGTCAGAGGAGGTCAGTGTGTCGCACCACCACCACACATGCCCCGCCACCTCTCGCCCTCAAGACTTGGACATAACTAGTTTTAATAAATCTCTTTCTTTTTTGTGTGTGTGTATGTGTGTATGTTCTCGATGTATTCAAACGTAAGCATTGTAAAAATTCTTAATAAAATTTGAACATCCGAAGAACTTGTACTGTATTAAGAAACATAAATGCGGTCACATGAACATATACAAGTTGAAAAAAAAAATGAGGACTCACATCAGATAAAACCATTGTTCTGAAAACCCTCGCAGGTAGGTCTTGGCTGGAGATTCTGGTGGAGGGGAAGGGAAAGAGGGGAGGGAAGAGGAGGAGATTCAGGGACGGGAAGGATGGGAGGAGGGGGAGGAAAGAGGAGAGCGATTCCTTCCCGATATGAGGGGAGAGAGTGGAGGGGAGTGGCGATAGTTGCATGATTGTCAGTAATGAGGCCGCTCACACCTGGATGGAAACAGGTGCATATCGAAATCGATTTGAGATACGAGCATATTCGTATTGGCAGGCGGGCGGCGAGTGGCGATGGCGAGGCGATGGCTGGCAGAGGGCGAGGCCAGCATGCAGGCACACACATACACACACACACATACACACACACATACACACACACACACACACACACACACACACACATAATTATATTCCAATAGTACATATTGAGCAAATCAGCATCTGACACACATACATACACACGAACACACACACACACACACACACACACACACACACACACACACACACACACACACAGATACAGTTACTACTTTTTATTGTTATTTGCTGATTGGAGATGCATTTTTACCCCAATAAGCCGTTTTTTTTCCTACATTTTTTTGTATTCAGTAACGTTTGTGGTTTTGTGAAAATTTCTCTTAACCGCTGTTTTCCGGTCTGACGCTTGCTTGTGTCTCGTCCTGATCATATTACTCCTCCTCCTTCTCCTCCTTATAGTCTTCCTTCCTTCCTTCCTTCCTTCCTTCCTTCCTTCCTTCCTTCCTTCCTTCCTTCTGTCCTGTCTCCTTTTCATTCTCTTCTTCCGATTTTTTCAGATTTTCCCCTCCCTTCTGTCTCCTTACTTATAAAACAGTAATGTCTTTAAATTCCTATTGTATTTTTGTCACACAGGCTTTCCTTCCCCGCCCTCCATCCCTCCCTTCCTTCCTCTTGTCCGCGACCACCTCCCTGCGGCTCTCCTCTGCTTGGCTCTCCCGACACGCGCCAAGGATCTGTCGGTGTCTGTCGCTGGCGGGTCGGAGAGCATTTTATAAAAGTTTTCTAGGTGCTGAGAACGTCCTACCATCCGTCACTCCCTTGTGCTTGGAGGGTGAGGAGGAGCGGAGGGAATGTTTTTATACTTTTCCATTTTTCTTCTCTGTGGTATTCCTGCGTCTTCTATTACTTCTATGTTAACTAATTTTGCATTTCTCTCTTTCTCCATTTATCTATCTGTCTATATGTCTAGCTATCTAATGATCTATCTATCTATCACGCTCTCCATCTTATATCTATTTATCTATTTATCTAACGAATAAACTAACAATTTTTTACCTCATCTACTCAAATTATTAATCTATGTGTTCATTCACCCTTTCACCCTTACCTTCACCTCGCCTTCACCCTATGCAACTCCTCCACCCACCACTAGTCCACCTTCCTAACCTTCCCAACTCACAATTTCTTCCCCTTACCCATCCATTTATCTACCACCCCTTCATTCCGTCTCACATACCACCTCACCCACCCTAAGCCCTATCTCATCTTCCCTTACTCAAAATTCATACGGTCACTCCTTCACCCATTCATTTACACGCTCAGCCGGTCATTCTTCCTCCCTCGCCGCCTAACTCATCCCTATCCCGCTTAAATTCTTCAACATTCCCCTCAATCTCACTCCCTTTACCCACCCATTTCCTCGTCCCCCTCACCTCACCATTTCATTTCCCTTTTCTACCCACTCCTCCTTCCCTCCCATCCATCCCTATCCCTTCTCTCCTCCCTCCCTCCCTCCCTCCCTCTCTCCAGTACTCAAGGCTCCCACTCACCGCCTCACTCAGGATGGAAGGAGTAATTGCTGGTCGTCGAATTTGTGAGGTGGCACGGAAGGTTTAATAAATGTCGGTCATTTCTCTCACCGCACTGGGAGAGAGGAATCACGTCCTGGCCCCCACCGCCGCCCTGCCATTGATTCCGGCAGGAGGCTGGTGAGGGAGGGAGACGCCGCGCGAGGACACTGGTGGACCTTTGTAGTCGCCGCCACCACCGTCACTGCTTCTATAACAGCCATCGCCCGGCACTGCAACTATCGCTACCACTGCTGCCGCTGCCTCCCAATAGAAGCTCAATGGACATCAGAGCATTGGTGTGTGTGTGTGTGTGTGTGTGTGTGTGTGTGTGTGTGTGTGTGTGTGTGTGTGTGTGTGTGTGTGTGTGTGTGTGTGTGTGTAAATCGTCTTGCTATTCACTTGAAAATAGACAAAAAATCTTCCTTTAATAATCAACACCACAGAATGCCGACACGTACACCGCGCACACACACACACACACACACACACACACACACACACACACACACACACACACACACACACACACACACACACGCAAAAATATACAAAAAAATCTCTATCATCAGCTATATGAAGATCGTAGTAACGGTAATGCTAATAACCTTGTGTGACGAGGAAATACGATGCCATCTTCCGTTAATTAAGCACAGGTAAAAAAAGATCAAAGGTATTAAATAAGCCATTATAGTGCGGCGGTAAAATACGTAATTATGATCTACCTTCGCATCTGACTTACAGTGTTTAAGAGGAAAGAATCAAGACATCTCAGAAGCTACATTGTGCAGATTACTTTTTTCTTCAATGTTTTGTCTTTTTGTAACACCGACCCAAAGCCTGTTTTCTCTTCTCTTTATCTTTTATTTTTATTCCTTGATCAGCTTCCTTTTATTGCAAATATAAGCTACTACTACAACAACTAATACTAATAATAATAATAATGCTTCCATCACCACTACCACAACTACTACATCTCTGAAATATAGGGAATCTAAAACACATTTGCGTATTTCAAACGTGTCTCAAAACCGAACCATGAAAACCAAACATACAAAAAAGAGAGAAAGAAATACCATTCAAGGATTACATTAGCAAACCAACTGTATCATTCCACTTTTTTTCCGGTAGTAGTAACGAGTCAATGCGGTTAGTATTCACCCTTTGGTGCCTCGAGGGGGGACTGGGACACTGATGGCGGTCTGTAAAAATATAAATAATATGATTAGAGACAGTGCCTGGCTGCCTCCTCCCTCGCATTTGTCTCGAGGTGTCTAGCAGAGGTGTTAGCTGGGTACATCACGCCATAAATTGCGTTTGGGGCCCATAAAATGCACCGCCAAATACCACACCACACACCAGTCGTAGGGTATAGGAGTAGGTGAGCAGTGTGTGTGTGTGTGTGTGTGTGTGTGTGTGTGTGTGTGTGTGTGTGTGTGTGTGTGTGTGTGTGTGTGTGTGTGTGTGTGTGCGTTCGTTTGTTTACTTACCCGTCTGTCTACGTGAATTATGCAAGTGATAAATACGTACGACAGGGAAGTGGAAATCATAACAAGATGTCTTTTTCTTACTCGTTAAGAACACACACACACACACACACACACACACACACACACACACACACACACACACACACACACACGCACACGTACACACACACACACACACGCACACACACACACACACACACACACACACACACACACACACAGATAACACAACATAGTGCAACCCAACACCAGTACATTTACCTCCCTAACTCTTATCTTTACCACTTCCACCACCACCACCACCACCACCACCACCACCACCACCACCACCACCACCACCACCACCACCACCACCACCACCACCACCATTGCAGAAGCCACAACAGCAGCATCAATAACAACAACAACTCACACACATATAAGCTTGTTTACCTGCATCTTCCCCACAACAATAAATCCTGCTCGTCCATCTCCCCGACAACGCCTTGGGCCGTCCCTTCACACGCTAATCCCGGGTATGAAAAATCCCCTTTGGACTTTCAATTAATCCACGTGTGAGGCGGAGGACGAAGGACCTGCCGACGCCCACCTTTTGTCTCGCAGCGTCGTGACGATATACATTAATCTCCTACATTAATAATCCCCGTGTATATTAATGTTCATCTATTACTCCCTCACGCCCGAGGAGCACACATTGATGAATGGGCGTAGAGAGGCTGGGTGGGCGGCTGTGTGTGGGCGTGTGGGCGTTCTGGGAGGTAGGCATGGATGAGGAAGCAGTTTGGTGTAGGTGGGTAGGTGGGTAGGTGTGAGTGTGTGGGCGGCTGTGTGTTGGTAGGCGGTCGGTCTGGATATATGGATGTGCATGTATAGATGGTGGTTATGGATGAGTAGTCATACGCATGTGAATGGATGAGTTCCTTGTAGATGGTTGTATAGCTGAATACAAGTGAAGAATGGGCTGTTGTGATTGAAAGTAGATGGTTTAGTAAGGTATGGGTAAGCGTGTGTATGTGTGGAAGGGTGATGTTCTTGATAACTTTGTCCTGCGTATCTTAAAGACTCTAGTTTTGTTTAGGCTGGAGATGGGAGTACTTGTTAAGCAAGAAATATTCGCCAGTAATTAATCAGTTACTTCTATGGGAAGCCTTCAATATGACGGTAAACAGGAACAGAAGCCTCATCGTTAAGTCTCCTTCCATCAGTTACGAGCTCCACCCTCTCTCAGGCCCAGTGCTAAGGAGGCTCACTCACACGAGGCTCCTTAAAACCACACTTTTATAGCACCGACGGCAACAAAGCTTCTCTTCCCGAGTCTTACGAGGGACGAGGATAAAGTGAGAACAGCAGCAGCCTCGACGTCCCCCTTTCGTCTCCTCGTCCCTCCCTACACCTACTGGCGACACCCAGGAAATATGATGGATACCACATAACACTACATCCACGCAAGATTTCCAGGCCGACTCGACTCACCCCACAAAAAGATTAAATAAATAACTCTAGAAGCACAACAACAGGTGCTCCGGGAACTTTGGCGGAAGCACCACCAGGCATCTCGACATGAGTAGACGGAGCTGCTTGCCTCACCACCTACGGTTTTAGGGCCATGATGGACCGTCATCTGGCAGGACTGTCTGGACAGCCATCACGGCGGTGAGGTAAAGAGCGCTGGCCGGCCGCGTCTTCGAGCAGCGGGTTCAGGGAAGTGCAGACAACGAGGAGGAAATAGCGACCATTACATCCCGGGCCGGTCAGCGCCACACCGCCGACTGCTGAGTGATTTGGTGGCTCGCGGTCATCGCCGACCGGAGCACACCACGTTCTATTATGTTATTTGCCGCAGAAGGCGTGGAGGGAGGCGGAAGTGGCTTCTTCATGATTTAGAGGCAGCAGTTACCTGTCCGTTCAACACTGAAGCAAGTGAAACGGCAGTGCAACGGCTGTGATAGAGGAAAGTAGGGGAGGTGCAATGCGCAATGGACGGACAACTTTCATATATGAATACATATATTATTTCACGGTGATTCGAAGTATAACATGAACGATGCACTTATAGTCTCCTGCTTACAATATATATATCAACGAATACAGAAGACACGTCACACAGAGAGAGAGAGAGAGAGAGAGAGAGAGAGAGAGAGAGAGAGAGAGAGAGAGGAGAGAGAGAGAGAGAGAGAGAGAGAGGAGAGAGAGAGAGAGAGAGAGATAGGGGTTGGGGCTAAAGTTCTGTATGCCATCACCACAAACAACATAATACGAGAATAGCGGAGCGCTTCCTCCACTTATTTCTTTGTTTGACCACTGGAACAAACACACACACACACACACACACACACACACACACACACACACACACACACACACACACACACACACACACACACACACACACACACACACACACACACACACACATTGTGCTTTTAAGAAAATAAATGCGCTTTTCCCTTTACTTTCCTCCTTTCTCATCTATTTGTGGTTACTTTTCTCTTGGCTTCCTGTCAACAATCTCTCTCTACTTCCTACCTTCCTTCCTTCTTTCCTTCATTCATTCTATTTATTTTATTTATTTTATTCTCCTTTCCAATTCCTCCCCGGCACCCCACCGTGAAGGCAGTGAGGGCGTGCTCGGGCGGTGGGTCGGGCACAGTGCCACTCTTTGGGCAGCTCAACGAAGCTAATTATGCCGACTCAAGTAGCTTCGTGGCGTGGCGAGGCGAAGGGTGGCGGGACACCATTAAGAGGGAAAGGCACACACACACACACACACACACACACACACACACACACACACACACACACACACACACACACACACACACACACACACACTTCATTGAGTAGGACATTCCATGGTTAAGTAACAGGAAAGTACAGCTGGAGATGTACTCACCATCACCACCACCATCACCATCACCACCAGTAACACTATTCATCATCCACCAAGAACACCACCTTTCACCATCACCACTCTTCACCATCACCATTATCATCACAATCCAAACTATCATCACCACCACCAGCCATCACCATCACCACCACAGCCACCACTGCTACACCGACGCCATCACCACCACTTCAAAGACAAGGTCACTCAGTGTTCATCGTTTTAACTTCAACACTAACACCACCGTCCCTCCCCCCTCCCCCCCACCCTCCTACGTGGCTCCTAAGAGTGCTTGACGCGCGCGCACACACACCCACATACACACACACATACACATACACACACATACACACACACACCCCCACACACCCACACACACATACATTCATCCACACACATGAAAGCCTAGCACCAAGTTGAACTCAATCCTCCTCTGAAGGTCTTCCCGCCTCAACCTGAACATCATCAACACACTGATAAGGAGGAGGAGGAGCAGAAGGAGGAGGAGCAGGAGCAGGAGGAGGAGCAGGAGGAGGAGAAGGAGGAACAAGATAATAAATAAGGTCAGAGGAATAAGATCATCACTTTTCATACTGGTAACTGAACATTAGAATCATAATTAACACAAAACTAAGAAAAAATATCATAAAGGACACAATAAAGAAAGATAATACAAAAAAAAAGTGAACAGTAAAAAATTTATTTCCAACAAAGAAAGAACTGCAATAATTATTTCAATCAGAGTAGGATTAATAATTATTGTAGTAATAATAAAAATATCAGCACCGATTGTAGTTGTAGTAGTTGTAGTTGTAGTAGTAGTAGTAGTAGTTGTAGTTGTAGTAGTAGTAGTAGTAGTAGTAGTAGTAGTAGTAGTAGTAGTAGTAGTAGTAGTAGTGTTGCGTTCCTGATGGTGCTGTTGTGATTTTTAAAGTTGCTTCTGTTGACTCTGTATTTGTTTTTTCATTGTTATCATTTAAGATATGTTGATGCTGTTGTATATATGATATAAACACCAACATCAATAACATTGATAACAGTGGCAACAGTAGCAACAACAACAGGAAAAAAAATTAAAAAAGAAAAACAGCGCAAAAAAATCATATGCAAAAACAACACTACTACTACTACTACTACTACTACTAATAATAATAATAATAATAATAATAATAATAATAATAATAATAATAATAATAATAATAATAATAATAATAATAACATAATAATAATAATAACAATAATAATAGTCATAATAATAAAAAGTAATAAAAAGTCATTAAACGTTGCAAAAGGCTTATTTTCTTTCATTCTTCGTCATCTTCATTTCCCTTCTTATCTCCCTTGTTCAGTGTGGCGGGTCAAGGGATGCGTGTTGTCTTCATCCTCCTCCCATTCTATCCGCCTGTCTCCCTTGTCTCTGCCACACGTCAAGATGGGGGTCATCATTACAGTCATTATCCTCATTGTCATCAGCGCCACCGTCATCTTTACTGAGGGTCATCATGAGTCATTCTTCATCCAGTGTTACCAGGTCGAATTAGCTCCCTTCCTTCCCTATCTTTTATTTCGCTGTTCTTTCTTCTATCTCTGGTCTGTTGTTGTTATATACCATAGGAAAAAAATATATTACCACGCTTCATTCCTTTCTTTTCTATTATATACTTTCTTATATATCTTAGTAATAATTTAATGTAATCCGTCTTTCCATTTGCCTTCTTCATTTTAATATATTTCTTATTTTTCTTTCATTTTCCTAATCCTCCTTATTTTTTACCTATCGCCTCATCTCAGATTTTCTTTTTCACTTATCAATCTTGCAATCCTGTTCCCATGAATGCTGTCTCATACTTACCAATGGCCATTCACTTCTATTGCATCTCTATTTTCTTTCTTATATTTGTCCTTATTCCATCTTTTCTTCCTTTCTCTCTTTCGCACCGTCAAAATCTATCTATCACCTTTCCTCCTTCTACCTGTTTTCCTCACAGATTCCTTCCTCTCTCTCCTTTCCGTTCGAGTACTTCCCATCCCACGCTTCCTCCCTCATCCTCTTAATAGGCACCAGCAACTTTTCTCCTTCCCTCCCTCCGTTCCTCCTTCCCTCGGCTTGTCTACCTCACACATCCCACCCTCCGCCTTCCTCCCTCTAATCACCTTGCCGCATCACCACCACCACATTAACAACAACAAACAAAGAGCAATAACAACAACATGCACGTTTCACCCCCACCCACTCTCACTACCACCCTTACCTACTCCCAGCCATCCTCCTACTCCCTATCACAATCTACCCCTCCACCCCCGCACTCCACTCCTCCTTCTATCCCCTCTCCTTCTCTTCATATCCACTCCTACCCGTCTTCTCTCCCACCTACCCAGCCTCGCACCCACCGTTACATCCCTTCCCTCCTCCCCCGAATAGGCTTGGTCCCGGAACTTGCCTCCTCTCCCCTCTCACACGCCCCCCCCAACACCCCCTCTCGTGCGCCGCAGGTATAACTCACAACCTGTTCCTGACCTGTACGGCATCAGGTGAGTTATGCTTCGGTCCCCCTCAACACGCGGCCCCATTACCTGCAGAAGGCGACGCAAGGGACGGCTCTCACACACTCACACTTGCACACACACACACACACACACACACACACACACACACACACACACACACACACACACACACACACACACACACACACACACACACAGTAAGAGAAGAGAGAGAGAGAGAGAGAGAGAGAGAGAGAGAGAGAGAGAGAGAGAGAGAGAGAGAGAGAGAGAGAGAGAGAGAGAGAAAGAGAGAGAGGAATGGACGAAGGGAGGGAGGGGTGGGAGGTCACTTGGTAGGGTCACGCTATCCTCTTCAGCAATAATATTACCGCCATTACTGTTTATCGTTGACCTTTTAGAGATGGTGTCGCGAATGAAGCAGTGAAAGAAGACGTGGGTGGAAGGTACAACGAGGGAAGGAAGGAGGAATGGAAGAAGGGAAGGGAAGGGAAGTAGAAAAAAAAGAACGCAAAGAGGAGGAAGAGAACATGTTTTAGGGTCAAACACTTACTTTTTTATATATATTTTCAAGTGTATACAATTTTTTTTTGGTGTTGGTTGGTTGGTGTTAAACATTGTCTGGTATTTTTCTTTTCTCCTCTCTTGATTGATTATGATTATTATCTTACAAACTCCTGTGGTGTTATTATTACGTCTTGTTCTAACTCATTTTTCACTATTATATTTTCCTCTTTATTTATTTATTTATTTTTTTTTTTTTCCTTTTATTTATTTTTCTTTGCTTTTATATTATCTCGTCGTTGTTGTTTTTTTCTCTTCATTCTTAACACCTTTTCCTTCATTTATTTCACCCTTTTCCTTCTTCCTCCTATTCTTCTTCTTCTTCTTCTTCTTCAGCTTGTTCTTGTTATCGTTATTATCATTACTATTATTATTATTATTATTATTATTATAGTAATTATTGAGGTTGTTGGTCCTGTTTTTCTTATCGTTACTGAGTAGGTTATTGCAGTTGTTTTTGTTTTTGTTGTTGTTTTATTATTATTCTTGTTCATTTTATACTTTTTCTTTCATTACAGTCCTTCCTTTTTCCTTTTCTATTATTTCTTCCTTGTCTTCATGTTCTTGTTCTTCTTTTTCACCACCTCCTCCTCCTCCTCCTCCTCCTCCTCCTCCTCCTCCTCCTCCTCCTCCTCCTCCTCCTCCTCTTCCTCTTCCTCTTCCTCTTCCTCTTCCTCTTCCTCCTCCTCCTCCTCCTCCTCCTCCTCCTCCTCTTCGTGCGGGGTGAGGTCCACGACTGCGCGCCGTCAGTGGTCATCAAAGGCTGTAATCTCCCCTCATGCCTCCTTATTTGTTCGTCTCTGCAGCATCTTCCCGGCCCCTGGTACCTCGTGGGTCAGGCAGGTTGATCCCGCCCCCGCCTCCTCCTCCTCCTCCTTTTTTTTCCTCTTCCTGAAAACTCCTCCCCACGTCAAGTCCCCGAGCAGCTACCACTTCGTCAGTTTCTTTGGTCCTCCGTTTCTCCCGCCTCGCTCAAGCCGTTCCGCCCACCTCCACTATCCATTACTGTAAACATTCCGCTGATGTACGTGTGATGATCGTATCCTAAAATTGCTATTGTATTTTTCACCTCCATCAATCTACAAAGCCCTCTCACTCCCATCTCTCTCTATCTTCTCTCTCTCTCTTCTCTCTCTCTCTCTCTCTCTCTCTCTCTCTCTCTCTCTCTCTCTCTCTCTCTCTCTCTCTCTCTCTCTCTCTCTCTCTCTCTCTCTCTCTCTCTCTCTCTTCTTGTTTAGTCAACACTATAATTACTTCAATTGCAATGCATCTTCACGTAAACATTTGAGTTCTCGTTCTCGTCACAGTTTGCTGGTAGTAAAGTCTTCCTCGACAAGATACCACGTTAAGAAAATTATAGGAAATACTCGTTTGGTTCCATATTCTATGTTTATGTAGTTGTCCACCTCGTCGGCCACACGTCAGGAGGGTTACGGTCGCCACCTCCCGGAGAAGGTATTTGTTTTGTAATTCATTTGTTAATTTTCTCTGAGGGACGTTTATGGTCCGTACATTATCATGGCGGGAAGAGTTACGTGGCAGGCCAGGCGCCAGTGTCGTATTATTATCTGCCACACGTAGCCGATAACTGAATCTTCCCGCTGCACTCCGCCAAAAGGAGCGGCTCTCTCTCTCTCTCCTCTCTGCCTCCTCCTCAGTTTTGCTTATGTAATGTTCTGTATGTGTGGCAGGGCGCCATACCTGCCGCCCGCCGAGGCAGCACTGGGGTGACGCCCGTGATGGCAGCCCTGCACCATGCTGGGACTTATGTATGGAATGCAAACCACGCGGTGCAATGACCTGTTTGTAGTTCATATGTTTTGTTTTAGAGGACTGAGTTGATTTCAGTCCCGTCTTCCATTCTTTTTCTTCACATTTTTCGGGCGATTGGAACTATGAAATATAAATTAATCTCCTTGACATGGACCAATGGAGACCCAATAACAGAGAAAGGCAAATAAAAAATCTGTCTTCGTGTCTGACTACATTTGTGCTTGACAACATCCTTTGTGGAATTGCAACAATCTATTCTAATTAAATTGTAGCAGCATACCACAAGGCATCCTTTACATTTACATTACTACTGAACAACGTTAATTCGACGGCTTATGGCTTTGTCCGAGGAAAAGTATTCGAGTTAGAAAAACGAACAGACGAAGATTGATAAAGATACATAACCACCCACATTGTTTGCCTCACGTGTTTATTTGTAACTTTTCACGTTTTGAAGAGACATTAAACTGAGTATGTATGTACGTGTGTGTGTGTGTGTGTGTGTGTGTGTGTGTGTGTGTGTGTGTGTGTGTGTGTGTGTGTGTGTGTGTGTGTGTGTGTGTGTGCCTATATGTCTATTTATCTATCTTTTACACCCACCCCCCTTCACACACACACACCATTCTGCAGCCAAACAGCAGCTGGGCGGGGGACTCGTTAATGAGTGCCAGGGGCGTGTTCAGGGCTGCGGGGCTGCAGGGCTGCAGGGCAGAAGAGCTGTGGGGCTGCAGGGCTGCAGGGCAGCAGGGCTGCAGGGCAGCAGAGCAGCAGGGCTGCGGGGCTGCAGGGCTGCAGGGCTGCAGGGCTGCGGGGATGCGGGGCTGTGGGGCTGCAGGGCTGCAGGGCTGCAGGGCTGCGGGGCTGCGGGGAGCGGGGCTGGGGGCTGCAGGGCTGCGGGGATGCGGGGCTGTGGGGCTGTGGGGCTTGCACTCCCTTATCCCCTCTCCTCCTCCCCACCTCCACTCTCCCACGCACCGCCATGACCTCGACCAGCGGTCTTCATCATGCAAACTGAACACTCTCTGCCCTGCGTGATGCCCAGAGACCAGCATAAATATTTGTTTGCTTGACCTCTTCCTCCTCCTCCTCCTCCTCGTCCTCCTCCTCCTCCTCCTCCTCCTCCTCCTCCTCCTCCTCCTCCTCCTCCTCCTCCTCCTTCTAGTCCGAGGAGTAGACTCTATACTGCACCCAGTACTCCTTTGTCCTTTTCTTCCTTCTATTTCTGTTCCTTTGCCCACGGTGCACCACGGCCTCCTGTACCCCATCTCCTATATTTATTTGTATTGTGTATATGTAGCTATGTTTGTTTTTATGACTTTCTCTCTGTTTATCTGTGTTTTTGTGGTGTGTCTGTGTGTGTGTCTGTCTGGCTGTCTATGTGTCTGTCCGTCTTTTTTTCTCTCTCTCTCTCTCTCTCTCTCTCTCTCTCTCTCTCTCTCTCTCTCTCCTCTCTCTCTCTCTCTCTCTCTCTCTCTCTCTCTCTCTCTCTCTCTCTCTCTCTCTCTCTCTCTCTCTCTCTCTCTCTCTCTCTCTCTCTCTCTCTCAACTGAAAAAATCCACGTCACTATCACTAAGTTACCTAATATGGATCACACCTATTGAAAGACCACCACCACCACCACCACACTCCTCACCACACCTCCTCATCACTACCACCACATTCCTCACCACTACCCCCACACTCCTCACCACTATACGATCACGGTCCTCACCACTACCACCACGGTCATCATCACCACAAAAACCACGACACAACTAACTATTCAAATCCATCGTTAACATTAGTAACCACAACGAAATCAAACGACATCAACAAAGACCATAAACAAAATAGAAAGTAGATAAAACAACGACTATAATGCAACTACAGTACCATCAGCAATAACAACAAAACCAATGCATTCTTATATCACAAAAATGACAAAAAAATATTCTTACACTCACCCAATGTCAACTTCACTACAGAAAAACTAATTGGTATTACAACCACAAAAACAACAAGATGAAGAAGCATACGACAGGGAGGAGAAAATGTGTAAGAGACGGAAAGAAGGGGAAGATTTGAAAAAAAATATAAAGAAATGAGAGAGAGAAGAGAGAGAAGAGAGAGAGAAGAGAGAGAGAAGAGAGAGAGAGAAGAGAGGGAAGAGAGGGAAGGGAGGGAAGGCAGAGAGTGACGGCACAGCGATCTCTCTTCGTATATCCCATAATTTCCCTCTTAGCATGATGACGATGGTGTAATTTCTCGTCCTCGTGTTGGACATAAATCAACGTCGTGCCCGACAGGTAGAGCCGAGGATAGGCCACTAAGGGGAGAGAAAGAGAGAGAGAGAGAGAGAGAGAGAGAGAGAGAGAGAGAGAGAGAGAGAGAGAGAGAGAGAGAGAGAGAGAGAGAGAGAGAGAGAGAGAGAGAGAGAGAGAGAGAGAGAGAGAAAGAGAGAGAGAATCCTGATTATTAAACTCCTTCACCCTTCCGATACACCAGCAAGAGGGGGTAGTTCTAACAGCTCGTTCCTTGATGACGTCCATCACCACTACAGATGGAAATATAAATGTAGATAACGATGCCTTTTCTCTCCTCGCCCAGTATACAACGCTGTCGTTGTCTATCCTGGTTTTTGCCGTAACAACATACTTGATGTGGCTTTACATGTTACACTTTTAATATTGAATAATATTCTGCGCTGCTTTACGACAGTGAAGTTGCAGGCATGTCAATAAATTATATAATACATATGCTGTTTGGGTTACATACCTACACAGAAAAATAATATTTGCACGTATATTT
>JAPQNM010000008.1:8507659-8540159 GCA_029783475.1 Metacarcinus magister
GGCTGACACGTTCTTCGCCCTCACTCCCCTCTCCACGCACCGCTTCCCTGGCTGATGGTAAACACGAGACACGCTTTTCCATTTTCGCATTACAGTAAACCGAAAATTCATCAAACATCCAACACGACTTTAAAGAATAGGTATCAAAGGTTCCCCTGGTCTTTTCCTTCTCATTATTCTTTGTATCTGAAAAGTACGACTCCCTTCCTTGTACTTATATAAATAGATTTGATAATTTTCCTTCTAGTCAGGGTGGAGGAGTTGTCTCGGCCTTTAGTGGGGATCATAATGTGGGGGAAAAAACATTGACTTGGCGCCACGAGGGAGTTCAGGGGGCGAGGTCTGCCGGGCCGACACTCATCCCTTGGAAGTTGAAACGCGAAAAGAGGGAAAATATAAACGAAAACACACACACATACACACACACACACAGGCAAACATGCACATAAAAAGAACCTCTGAAACACATAGGGGGGGGGGTGTATTTATGACCGGGTATGTGCGTGCATGCGAGTGCGTGTGCGTGTGCCGAGTCGAGTGGAGGCGTGTATAGGGTGGCGGCGAGCCGGGAGGTCTGGTGGAAATTTACGTAACAATAGCAAACCCTCGAGGACCATTTGTCATGAGCGGCCCCGCCAGACCACCGCCACTACCTGCCTGACGCTGCCTCTCTCGAACGTCCCCGGGGATGTTGTGCGTATAGGGAGGAGAAGCAGGAGGAAGTCAAGAAAAAGAAGAAGAAAAATGAAAGAAAATTAGAAATAGAAAAAGAATAAAAGAACCAGAAGGAGGAAGAAGAGGAAGAGGAGGAGGAGGAGGAGGAGGAGGAGGAGGAGAAGAGGAGGCGTGTGCTCACATCAGAGGAGAGCATTTCAAAGTAGGCAAGATCAGAGGAGAAGAATGAGAGATGTTGGGGAGGTACACAAGGACAGCAGAGACAAGGAAAGTGAAGTGCAGTGAAGAGAGAGAGAGAGAGAGAGAGAGAGAGAGAGAGAGAGAGAGAGAGAGAGAGAGAGAGAGAGAGAGAGAGAGGAGAGAGACGAGAGAGAGAGAGAGAGAGGAGAGAGAGAGAGAGAAGAGAGAGAGAGAGAGGAGAGAGAGAGAGAGAGAGAGAGCAAAAAAAAAGAGAGAAAGAAAGGACGAAGGGATGCAGGGTGAATGGGGAGGGAGGGAGTGGAAGTGAGAGGGGGAAGAGGAGGAGGATAACAGGAGGAAGGGGAGTGGAGTGGGCAATGAATAGGGCGTTAAGGGGAAGGCAAGTGTTATGTGGGTAGTTAGTGCGTGCCCTCACCAGCCCACCCTTGGAACCATCTGTCTGTTTGTCTCTGTATGTATGCGTGTCTCTGTCTGTCTGTATGTATGTATGTATGTATGTCTGATTATATTCTACAATCCCGTCCTATATAGGCAGTTCTATTAAAAGTAAAGGAAAGTAATAAGTGATGTTTTCTACGAGATGAGAGAGAGAGAGAGAGAGAGAGAGAGAGAGAGAGAGAGAGAGAGAGAGAGAGAGAGAGAGAGAGAGAGAGAGAGAGAGAGAGAGAGAGAGAGAGAGAGGTGAGTCGACTCACCTACTCCGTGACACAAGGTACGAAGTGATGGAAACAAGGAAATAAATAAAAAAATAAATATAATAATTCCGTAGCTGAGAAGAGGGTGAACAAAGGATGGATAACTTGGTGAATAAAAAACTAAGTTAGGGACTGAGTAAGGGCTGCAAGACCTGAAAGAGGGTGAATAAGGGCCGAGCAGGCGGCTGAGTACGAGGCACAGTAGGGGTGAATAAAGGCCTGAGTAAGGGGCAAGGGTAGATAGAAGGACCCACCCAACACGAGCTTCATCCACCACTTGAACGTTAGACTTCATTTATTCCGATGACATACAAACTTTAACGAAGGGACGAGAAAAAAGGAGTTGAAAAAGAAGCTGGAAGGTAAGGAAGAATGGAGAAGGAAATAGTATGGTAGAGAGGAGAAGTGAATAGACTGAAGGAAAAGGATAAATTAAGAGAATGAGAAAAAAAACAAATCTAAAAAAAGAAATAATAATAAAAGGGAACAGGAAGTCATGGGCAGGCAAGGAATGAGATCGAAGATAAGGATAAAGAAGGAGAAGGGAAGGATATTCATCATCATTGTATACAACATTTCTAAGTAATGGGAAAATGAGAACGAAGAGAAAGCTGGAATGCCATGTCATACCAAGACTTTCTATTACAAGAAGTTATGCCCCTGGTATGATCCCCGCTATGTATACCTCCTGTGTTAGTGGATACGCCTCCTGGCTATACGAGTACCCAACGGATGTCTCCAAAACACTCCTGTCATTTGGAAACAAAAAATTGATTGCCCGCATGTATGAAATTGGTCATTCTAAAGTTGGTTCCTAAGAAAAAATAATCAACTGTAACAGTTTTTCTTTTTTTCGGAGGCAACCCGGGCGGGCGAAGCTGCACCACAAGCCCTTCGTCAGGTTTTCCTACGACCCCGATAACCTTGTTGCCTCAACGAACACCTGAACTCTGATTCTTGGTCAACAAAACCCAAACTCATCCTATTTTTTCACCGCTATCCTCACTAAATATTCATACAATTAATAAAATGTTAAAACCAGAAAAATACAAACGTGAAAATAACACAAAATATAAATACCTACTTTACATACCTCTATAAACCCAAGACTTTTCACCTTTGCTAAACGCCGCCGTGACGACCTTACGCACAACATTCTTTGACGGCAGATCCTACTCTCCTCCAGAGGTTTTCGGACGGCTTAGCCTAATCACACTTTTATTTCAATTAATCATTACTCTGCTTTCCGTGCCTTCATGGGGAAAGGGATACCATCTAAGGCTGCAGGGGGAAGGCGGGGCATCGTGAAAGCCTTAGATGGGGATTCTGCAGAAGGGGAAGCTGTGGAAAATCGAGGTGTAAGGCGCATCTCTGCTCCAGGATCACCCTGTCGAGGCCGCGGGAGGGAAAGCTGCCTGTAATCGGATTAGTTAGAGGGAGAAGAAAGACTCGGAGCCGAGGCCGCCTGACGGTATCGAAGCTCAGTTAATGGTGCTCGAGGTAACGATGCATTGAGGGGCAGAGAGGCAGCACGGGACGGCTCCTCGCTGATAACTTAAGTCCCTACTATGTCCTCAGCCTCCTTAGCTGTTGCCTCCTCCTCCTCCTCCTCCTCCTCCTCCTCCTCCTCCTCCTCCTCTCCTCCTCCTCCTCCTCCTCCTCAATCTGCTGGAATACTCATGCTCCTCTCTGCCTCTTCGCCAACTTTCTTCTTGTTCATAATGCTTTCTTGTTCTTGTCATTTTACTCCTCCTCCTCCTCCTCCTCCTCCTCCTCCTCCTCCTCCTCCTCCTCCTCCTCCTCCTCCTTTCTTCTTTAATTTATTTAATTTCTTCTTCTTCTTTTCCTCCTTTCACCTTCATGCTCTCCTTCTACTTCTATTTATGTTATGTACTTTTTTCCTGCTGTTGTTGTTCTTTATGTTCTTGTTGTTGTTCATATTTTTTTGTTCTCATCTCCTCCGCCTTGTCTTACACACGATGAACTTCTGTACCTGCGTCTCTGCTTGACTAAGGACATGCAGTTATGCAGGTACAGCCGGTGTTGTGGTGACTCGGGGTAGCAGTGGCACAGTGTACAGGTTTTTGCTTGTAGAAAGACTTTGTGTAAGATAATGGAAATATGATCTCTATAACAGAAATAAACGAGTCTCACCACGAGTTACTATAATTTCCACGGACAGTTAAACGTTATTTTTTCTATATATATTATGTAAAAAGATAACATTTTGAAACTTGATATTGCGGTATTGTGAGAAATTATGAGTACACAGGCAGACTGATAAGCAAAGCCACAGACTGTAAGGAAGACGTATAGACTAAGCACATTCTACAAGGTCTTGCAATCCCTGTCCCTCCTCTACTGAGACCCAGGCGTCGAGAGTCGAGTCCCCAGGCACCATAAAACACACGCCTTATCACGAAGCTCATCTCCGGCGGTGACTGACCCCCGAACCCCCGCGTCGCTCAGCCACAACGGTACCTCGGCAGACCCTCGACAAGCAGCTCCTCCCTACCCAAGCCGATCAAAAATGTGCTGTGCGCGTGCTATTCCGCGAATGAGAAAGGGGAAAAAAGGACATGAACACGTAATTATTCATCATCAGCACACAAGAAATTATAGCTTCGAGTCGTGGTAAGTGGCGAGGCAAAGGGCGTGTAGTTCCTGGTCATAGGAAGCAAACGGAGAGTGTTTTAAGCTAATAATCAGTGTACTACTACAGGGCTAGAAAAACCGGCACAGTAACCAACCAACACCTCCTCCTCTTCTTCTTCCTCCTCCACCTTCACCTCCACCTCTTCCTCCTCCTCCTTTACCTCCTCCTCCTCCTCCACCTCCTCCTCCTCCTGCTCCTTCTCATCCTCCTCCTCCTCCTCCAATGTGACCCCGAGGCAAATTTTTGTTTTTACCCGAGAGAAAAGTAGATTATTCCGGAGCTGACAGTTGCGTTGAGTGTGTGGGGGGGTGGGTGCTCTCTCGCTCTCTCTCTCTCTCTCTCTCTCTCTCTCTCTCTCTCTCTCTCTCTCTCTCTCTCTCTCTCTCTCTCTCTCTCTCTCTCTCTCTCTCTCTCTCTCTCTCTCTCTCTCTTACTTACACACACACACACACACACACACACACACACACACACACACACACACACACACACGCACACGCACACGCACACACACACACACACACACACACACACACACACACACACAATCAACATGACAAGTCGGTATTCCTCACACCCGCGCCAGACCCCTCGGGTGGCCGCCCTCTGCGCCTCTCAAACTCTTAATTATGAGGCAGCGAGTACGGGCATTATCAGGGCGGGGATCCCGACGAGGACCTCAAGAAGACCTGTCGTCTCATGCTGCTCTTACAGGGAAGACGGCAAGAAGAACAGACTGAGGTGAGAACTAGAGTGAGAGAACTAATAGGCATGAGCAGAATGTATGTACTGATTAATGTCACTTTTTCTTTCCACAACAAACTATTTTCTTGTGAGCAAAATGCGTCGAATCCTCTTATAATCGGACTATTTCGAACTGAAAAAAATATAAATGGGGAGGAAGAAAATTCACCAAAATTGGAGCAACAAGTAGGAATCTGTGCAGCAGCAATATTCACGTCAGCAGCTCAGTCAATGACCTCCAAGTGCAAGAACAAGTGTGTTGGCAGCGCTTGTGGATTGTTTCCTGTTGACTAAGTACACAAAATTTATTTAGTTATAGAAGAATCAGGGAATAACTGTCAATGGCCTTTGGTATATTATGCAAAAACACGTCTTCAACACTTGTGTTTTTGTTTTTGATTCATTAATTGTGGCAAACAACATAAAACTCGACAAACTGTGACGACGAGCAGCGCATTGCAGGAAGGCGACCCTGTGGCACGATTGTTTTGTTCATAATGTTGTGAGGATCAACTTCTTGCAAGCATGAGTATACACATTTATGTCTTGATTTGCAGGCTTAATTTTACCGAGAAACCAAGTGAAGAGGACTGCGTGCTCGTAGTTTTGCTACCTTGACTTGCAGCAAAAATTATTTTAGTTGTACTGCATACTTGCATTAGTTATTTAATGATCATATGTCTTTGTGATTGTTGTATCAAGTCACTTAGACTTGCAAGTTTATTCTTTCAGGTGAGGAAGACCTTCAACATTACAGGTTCATAACTCCGGAATGAGCCGCTGCGTAGAGGCCTGTTCTATTTTTATCTGACAGTCAGTAGTGAAGTATGAAAGCAAATACCAAGCAAATATTATTCCACCCATGGTGGTCCTGAATGTTTAGTAATGTCAAATCAAGTCCAACATATATGACGTTCTTAAATGTTCAGTCATACTAAACCAGGGATATGATGTATCTATCTGTTAGAAGTACCTTTGATTAGATAATTACATGAATGTAACAATTACATAGAAATACACATAATACAAGTTAGAAACACACACAATACTGAACACCCAAAATCATAGCCTCTAAATTTAACATATCACTTACAATGACCTACCTGTCCGATAGAATATTAATAATTAAATAATTGAAAATTAAATGGAATATTAATAATTTTGTAATTTCAGTATGTGCTTCAGAGTGACAGTCAGCTTGTTGGTACTGTTGGCTATTAGTCACAAGGATATGGAAACCTTTGTATTTTGCTAACATCCATCCACTGGAACTAAGACAACAACAAAAAACATAATAAAAACAAGTAAGAACGAGGATTAGAATGACAGCTAATAAAGTGAGAACTGGAAGAAGAAAACCAAAAGTCATAGAAGATAAAAATGTAATCCTAGACATTCAAGGATAAGAATATGAACAAGCGAACCAAGACATGAAGACAAGAAAAAAAACAGTGGGGAGGGCACCTGACAAGCCTTGAGAGCTCACCACCCTAACTCCTCGCCAGGATAGTACGCACTACAGTCATGCATGAACAACCAAATAAATAGGGAAAAAAGACAAACAGGTAGAAGCAGAATAAAAAAAAAGGCGCATTCCTCTACCAGAACTCGGTCCCTGCCCAATTCTCCATCAGTACCACCCTAACCTGATCACGGCAAGCACTGGATGCAGGAATATTCACACAGTAGGAACAATGGATGCTGGCTGAAAGGAAAGAAGAAAGGATGGACTCAATGGAAGGGAGGAATTAAAAAAAATGAAAGATTAAAAGGAAAGAAAGAGATAAATTGAAGAAGGAAGATACGAAGAAAGAAAGGAATACAGGAAGGAATGGAGGAGGAAGCCTGAACTAAATTTCTCCTCCACTCTCCCTCTAAAGCACTGTATGAATAAGGGTTAATTGCAACCTTTCGTCAGGGCAAAACACCAACTAAAACCAAGATCACATTTCGAGCGACACAGATGAGGACATGTCGCGCCCATCTCCTGGTGGGGGGGTGTCATCGTTGTCATCAGCGACAGCGACGGCAGCGACGGTAGTAAAAGGAGGGTGGCGATGCTTAGTAATCCAAGGCATCAGTGTGTAAAGTGCTCAACCCTCCAAACTTGTTCTAATAGTGGCAGAAACGGGCTGGGTACGTTCTTTGTTCCCTGGGCCTGAGTTAGTGTGAGTCGGGCGCGGCGGGTTGGCCAAGGATTTGCATGTAAGTCCTGATATCGCGCAGGGCATGAGGCGCGGCTTAAGTGTTATTGTGTGCCTCCGAGGCCCAGCATAGCGGTGGTCATTATTGCTGCTTGTTGTGGGTGTGCTTGTGTTTGCTGTTGTCATAATTATGGTTATTGTTATTGTAGATATTGTGATGCGTGTTATGGTGTGTTGTTGTTATTGGTTGTTGTTGTTGTTGTTGTTGGTATAGTTTTGATATGGTGGACGTCAACTGTAACGGCTCTACGCCTACTGTACTATTACTACTTCTACTACTACTACTATTACTATTACTATTACTATTACTATACTACTACTATTACTACTACTACTACTATACTAGTAACTTATGGAATCTACCTGTAAGGAATCGTGCTGTGATAGGACGTGTTCTCTCATAGATTATTGTTCTTTATCTTGTCAGTGATTGTGAATCTAGAACTCTTGGCACAAATATCAACATTCATTTTGTTCTAGGAGCAGCAGAGTTTTAATGTCACTTTGTGGAATAATTTTTTGTAACAAGTGTCATTGTATGCCTCAATATATCATTTCTCCTTCAGATGCAGCTTGTCTTCATTGCATTCCTTAGTGTGATTACAAATAAACGATGGTTTACTGACGTATAGTTCAGGCACACAATTCAGTGACCAACCCTGTTTCGGGGTAATTAAGCCAGTGAATTATTTTTTGTTCAAGGTGAGGTGAAGAAGACATTTACTGTAAATGGCTAATAGAGTATGACAATAAGACGAGCCGCTTTGTGTCAATTCCATTATGTTGTGTCTTCAGGGAGTTGTCGCATTAGGTTCAGTATTTTCGTGATTGTTATCTCGACTTTTCGTCACCTCATTTCTTATTGTTCTGTCGTTTTATCATTCATATCGGTAAATAGTTACAATGCTTTCTGTAAGAGCAGGTGTTAGCTCAAGGGAGTTTTGAGATTCATCCATTCATCACCATCACCACCACGATCACCACCATAACATATACTACTGAAATTACTGCTGCCGCTAATCCCACTACAGCCTCTTTACCACGGCACCTCAACATAATAAGAAGGCATAACAGTTAATTAGACAGGCAGCTCTGAGGAAGCGTCGAACAAGCCACCGTCAAAAGGACCCGCAGCGGCAGGGACCTAATGGAGTCACGTGACGCCCCGGAGGTCACATTTAATCAGCAGCCACAAGCAGTGTTGCCACTTTTTATGACCGCGGACAGCTTTCCAACTTCCTGGCCTGCTGCCTCTTTCTTTCTCTCTCTTTATTTCTTGCTTTCTTTCTTTATTACTCTCTCTCTTTCTCTTTCTTTTACTTTTTTTTTCTCTCTCTCTCTCTCTCTCTCTCTCTCTCTCTCTCTCTCTCTCTCTCTCTCTCTCTCTCTCTCTCTCTCTCTCTCTCTCTCTCTCTCTCTCTCTCTCTCTCTCTCTCTCTCTCTCTCTCTCTTTTTTCTCCCTCTCCGCGGATTTCTCATTCCCTTCCAGAAACCAATAAAAGAGAATCAATTAGCCAGAACAACGAAGGATCAAGTGAGAGAGAGAGAGAGAGAGGAGAGAGAGAGAGAGAGAGAGAGAGAGAGAGAGAGAGAGAGAGATCCATCGCTACCAGAATGAGACATGGCCGATTTGTCATATATGTGTGTGTGTGTGTGTGTGTGTGTGTGTGTGTGTGTGTGTGTGTGTGTGTGTGTGTGTGTGTGTGTATGTGTGTGCAATAACGATTGTCAACAGTAACACACACACACACACACACACACACACACACACACACACACACACACACACACACACACACACACACACACAACTCCATTACTTCTCACTCAAACTTTCATAAACTATTTCTATATCAATTTTTTCGAGCCCGAGTGGAATCAACCCACGGCATTTCAAAGACCTATAACCTTTCGCCCTTGTGCCTCATCCTGACTTATCAGCGAAAGGCCGGAGTCTTGAGCCAAGCTATTCATCACGGCTCGCCCCCTACAGCCCTACACAATCAAGACAGCATAATATTGTCCTCCCACAGTAACCTTCGATGCCATCTGCAACTTGTAGGACTTACTCTCTCTCTCTCTCTCTCTCTTTCTCTCTTCTCTCTCTCTCTCTCTCTCTCTCTCTCTCTCTCTCTCTCTCTCTCTCTCTCCAAGGCCTTCTACCCAGATCACATTACCGACGAGAAAGCCCTTGACTCAGCATTGCATCAAGAACTCGTCCCTGTATAGACACACCTTCCTCAAGAGTCTCGTCAACTGGGCCGCTTAAAGGCTGGCATACACGATCACTTCCACACAAACTTTCTGCCCTCAACTGCACCACTATTTACTGAGAGCTAGTATTGCTACTCCAGTGAGGACTCCATTGCGAAATATAAATGTCTCGTGAAAATAAATATATATAAAAGATCACCTCGGGGATAACTTATTGATGTACATTTATGGTATTAGAACATTGAACATTTTGAACAGGAAATTACGTGAAAATTCGTTTAAACAAAATGTGAATACAATACACTATATAGAAAAAAAAAAATCAAATAAGAAAATCTACGAAACTACGAAAAAATAAACCACTGAGAGGAATGGTGTGTGTGTGTGTGTGTGTGTGTGTGTGTGTGTGTGTGTGTGTGTGTGTGTGTGTAGCTGATGGAGGCCTCGGTGCCCTCCTCCCCCCACTTGCGGATCCCTCAGAAGTGCTGGCGGAAGTTCCATAAAGCCTTCACATTAAGGTGAGGGACACCTGAGAAAGGTATCACCTTGTTCCCGTGACCTGTATGACAAACATCTTCATTCCTTTTTATATTTCCGTTTCCTCTTTTTCTTTTTCTTTCTTTTTCTTCTCATTTTTCTTTTTCTTCTTCTTCTTTATCTTCTTTTTCCTTGTCTACCTTTGCGACGCCTCCCTCCCTCCTCTAACTATGTGTATAACTTGAAACTCATCACAGGTACAAATCAACAGAAAGTATAACCCTCTATCTCTACTCTCCTGGACACTCATATACACAATGACTACATGAGGACAGAACACGGATGGGGGATGGACACGAGGTTTTAGGGGGAGAAGATTCAGGGGGGGATGGGGATAAAGAGAGGGAAGGTTGGGGACGAAGGGTTCAGGGGAAAGATGGAATAAAGTCCTCGACCTAATTTGGCATCGCCCCACCAGCCTCCCTTGTGTATAGACTTGTTAGGTCGTTCCAGCAATTGCCTCTCTCTCTCTCTCTCCTCTCTCCTCTCTCTCTCTCTCTCTCTCTCTCTCTCACAACATTAGCACCTACCTTCGTCTCTTCATCTCTTGCATGGTCTTGGTGGAATCCTGGCTGAGGCAACGCTTTCTGTGGACGGCTTAAGACACTCGGTAAAGGTGATCCGTCATCGAGTCTTCTCCCCTCCCCCATCCACACCTCACCTGCGAAAGAATTTACATAAACAGATTTCAGATTTCAATTTATTCGCATTCACCGTCGCATATGGACGTTCTCCTTTCCTATCCTTTCTTTTTTCTTTCTTGGTTAAAAGATTCACAGTCTAATCTCAGCTTGGGGTCAGGATGTCAATAGCAGATCAGGTGGTTTTTTTTTGCTAGGTGTTTTTTTGATTGGGGGACGACATGTGCGATATCCTACGTCACGAGGAATGAGACAGCAGTGTGTGTGTGTGTGTGTGTGTGTGTGTGTGTGTGTGTGTGTGTGTGTGTGTGTGTGTGTGTGTGTGTGTGTGTGTGAACTGTTAAATATATAAACGCAATGAAAAGAAAACTACTGCAAGTTCTTTTGCATTTCTATTGTCATCGTTTATCTCTCTTCCTCTCTTCTCTCTCTCTCTCTCTCTCTCTCTCTCTCTCTCTCTCTCTCTCTCTCTCTCTCTCTCTCTCTCTCTCTCTCTCTCTCTCTCTCTCTCTCTCTCTCTCTCTCTCTGACAGTAAAACAGGCAGACAGACAGAAAGACAAGAGAGGCACACTGACCACACGCGCACACACACACACACACACACACACACACACACACACACACACACACACACACACACACACACACACACACACACACACACACACACACACACACTTCAACCATTTGTGTTCAGTAACATTTTTTTTCCCCTCACTCTTCCACGCCATCCCTTTTACCTTTTATTCCTTTTTCCTGCTCGATTGCAATTCTTGTCTTGCTCAGGAAAGGACTCGCAAGCTGTGTTTTCATCTCACGTTCGTCTCCTGAGCGAGTCGAGTCGTCTTATTCGGCGACCCACCCGCTGTGTGTGTGTGTGTGTGTGTGTGTGTGTGTGTGTGTGTGTGTGTGTGTGTGTGTGTGTGTGTGTGTGTGTGTGTGTGTGTGTGTGTGTGTGTGTGTGTGTGTGTGTGTGTGTGTGGTGCCTGCTTCAGTACTACGCCGAAGTGGCTACTCTGTATGTAGTGTGTGTGTGTGTGTGTGTGTGTGTGTGTGTGTGTGTGTGTGTGTGTGTGTGTGTGTGTGTGTGTGTGTGTGTGTGTGTGTGTGTGTGTGTGTTTAGACGGTTGGCTGGGTGGCGTACGTGTGTGTTTGTGTGTGTATGTGTGTGTGTGTGTGTGTACATGTGTGCGTGTGTGTGTATATGTAGATGGTTGGTTGGGTGGCGTACGTGTGTGTGTGTGTGTGTGTGTGTGTGTGTGTGTGTGTGTGTGTGTGTGTGTGTGTGTGTGTGTGTGTGTGTGTGTGTGTGTGTGTGTGTGTGTGTGTGTGTGTGTGTGTGTGTGTGTGTGTGTGTGTGTGTGATACAAGTAGGAACATATACATACAGTAACATCTTCCTCATAATATTTTAAAAGGCAATATAATGCAGTAAATGCAACCCACAAATAAACTAACAGCACCTCTTGCCAACCAGTGAGACAACTATTAAAACAGGAAAAAAGAAACACACTAAAATAAACACACCGTCTTTACACCAATGGGTAAAAAAAAAAAAAATCTACTTAAAAACTTGAGTATAAAAAGTTACTACAGTGTATCTTAGTGTAGCCAAAACCGCTTCTTTCCTATACACCCGAGCGAACGTTAAACCAAATATATTCATGTGGATCCTCCTTTCCTTGGTTACACTTTGATGTCCACGCACACTCAGGAACGTCTCAGGCCATGCGAATGTACTACCTACCACCACAGCGTTGGCCTTGACTCTCCTTACACCCGCCGAGAGAACCCGCCTGAGGGAGGAGTTGTCTTATCCATCACAGTAATGTTCCTCTCCTCCCTGTTGCTTGGCGAGTCTCGGGCCTGCAACAGCATCTTAAGCACGAGCACTCACACATCTTCCCACGGGGGAGGAGGAGGGTTCACACACACACACACACACACACACACACACACACACACACACACACACACACACACACACACACACACACACACACACAGAGGGGATGTCGTACGTTGGTGAAACAAATCTCTTCATTAAGGTGAAAGCAGCAAGTATGACGTGTCCTGGTGTGCTGGGGTGCCGGGGTGAGACACGATGCGTGGGAATTTGTGGGAGGAGGTAGTGGGAGTGGAAGGAAGGAATAGAGAGGGATTTGACCAGAGATGGAAGGAAGGTAAGAGACGACTGGAGGAGGGAAAGGGATTAAGGACCTAGAGTTTGGAAGGGGAGTGTAGGAGGCTGTTAGTAAGGAGTGAAGGAAAGGGGATTGAAAGGGTGCAAGATAGCAAGAGGATGTGATGATATATATATAACGAATTTTTTTTCCACCAACTCCTTTCAGTTTTTTTCACTGTTTTGTTTTTCATTTTTTTCTCAGCTGTTTCTTTATTTTTCCTCCCTCGTATAGCTTCTTCCTCACTTACACATTTCAGTTTTCCTTTTTCCTACCTACACATTTAAATTTTCCTCACTTCTGGACGCGGATGTTAACCATTGCCATTCACACCCAACAGAAGCAGTGCCACCTTAGTTTATTTTCAACAACGGGAGAAGAGGAGAGTTTGGTTAAGTCTTATACTCTACCACCATGACACTGTGCCCTGTTGGTGCCTGGGAACTGCATATGAGAACCTACTGAGCTAATGAGTGTCCTGGTACTGAGAAGACAAATTATACCACGTTACGGACTTAATTAAGACACATACCTTGACCCTTGTACACCTCTACCTGTACACCATTACCTGGGTCAAGGATACTCAGGAACATTACATAATTTACATGTACTTCTACTCCACAAAACCAAAACAAAACCACCACACAAATACAGCTGCACATAACGACACCTTGCGATCCAGGGAAAAGGTCACATCAGGACTGAAGGGAAAACGTCACAGCTTATCTTTTATGTTGTTCATTTTGATAGCCGTGAGAAAATCAAGACAGACTAGAGACAAATGAAAGAGCAGTGGCGACGTTAGATCATTTCTCTCCCACAGCGAACAAGTGGTGACGAATCGAGACATGTGGAAATTAACTATTGAGAGAGAGAGAGAGAGAGAGAGAGAGAGAGAGAGAGAGAGAGAGAGAGAGAGAGAGAGAGAGAGAGAGAGAGAGAGAGAGAGAGAGAGAGACAGACAGAGAGACAGACTCGTAAGTAAGCCAGACGGTTGGTGTGGACATCGATATCTGATAAACTGAGCGCCATGAGTGACATATTTTCTGGGTACGAAAGCCAGTGGAGGAATTAAATGATTGCGTAAAAAGAAATTCTACCTCACTTTGTCTATTTACATATTTACTTATATATTCTCTAAGTGTTTACCTGCCTGTCTGTTTGTTTTCTACTTGTCTGTCTACCTATCTGTCTGTCTGTCTATCTGGCTGTCTGTTTATCTGTCTGTCTACCTATCTGTCTGTCTGGCTTTCTCTCTCTCTCTCCTCTCTCTCTCTCTCTCTCTCTCTCTCTCTCTCTCTCTCTCTCTCTCTCTCTCTCTCTCTCTCTCTCTCTCTCTCTCTCTCTCTCTCTCTCTCGCTTCAGGTGTAGGAGTGATGGATTATTTGCTGTGTATTTGGGAGGGTGAGGCGTGCAAGTCATTCTTCAGGTTTATTGTTGACACCCTTTACTCCCTCATTCCTACAATTCCTCCCTCTCTTGCCTCACCTTTGCTCTTTCCTTACTTCCTACTCTATACCTTTCCATTTCTTTTTTTATTTTCCTTCTCTTCTCTTAACCTCCGCTCCATTTCACGTTCCTCTATGCACCCTTTCTTCATCTCTCTCTCTCTCTCTCCTCCTCTCTCCTCCTCCTCCTACTGGACCTCTCAATCATAGCCTTGTGTATCGTCTTCATCCTCCTTCACTCATTCTATATTCGTCTTCCTTAGCCGCTTCCTTGCCACCCCTGACCAAGCAGTATTACTAAATCTCTCTCTCTCTCTCCCTCTCCCTTCCTCCTCTCTCCCTTTCTCTCATCTCAAACTATAACCATCCTGTCTGACATACAAAAGGAATATCTGACGATTCAACTGTTGCTACTATTGCTTGAGACTCTGACAGACTAACTAAGATTACCTATGATTACTTATTGGTTAGATGGATGCTGTTTACCTCTCTCTCTCTCTCTCTCTCTCTCTCTCTCTCTCTCTCTCTCTCTCTCTCTCTCTCTCTCTCTCTCTCTCTCTCTCTCTCTCTCTCCCTGGGCCATTATCAGTATTAGCATCTATGGCCTAACAGATGATGGAGGCGGAGATTAAAGATTGCCGTGTCGACCGACCGTAACACAACACAACACGGGGCCGCTTGATGCGAGAAGTAATTTATAGTTGAAGGCAAGTCTCCCGCTCCTCCCCACCCTCCTCCTCTCCCTTCTCTCTCTCTCTCTCTCTCTCTCTCTCTCTCTCTCTCTCTCTCCTCTCTCTCCTCTCTCTCTCTCTCTCTCTCTCTCTCCTCTCTCTCTCTCTCTCTCTCTTCTCTCTCTCTTGTTTCTTCTTCACCTCTGCTTTCTTCCGTTATCTAAAACATAAACAAGCATTTTCCTTCTCTCACCTATCCATCACTGGTCCTCTCCTCTTGCCCCCTACTCCGTCTCTTTCTCTCCCTCATCTCTATCCCTCCCTGCCCACCTTCCTTCCACTTCTACTGCTGGGAACATAACCTCTCTAGATGGACGGACAATAGCGTTAATATAGGGGAATAAGTATGTCTATTGTGTTATAATGGAAGAATGTAATGATGCCTTTAGGTGGGTTGATTAGAGGTAAAATTTTAAGCAGAGTGCAAGGTGATCGTGTTATGTATGTTGTATGTTTTTTTTTCGATGATGCTGTGTGTTTATACTCTACTTGGAAATCAGAATCACTGTCCTTAATGGAGAATCTACACAGTGAGATGGAGGGAAGAAAGAATGAGGTATATAATAGGGAAAAGGAAGGATACACAGAGAGAGAGAGAGAGAGAGAGAGAGAGAGAGAGAGAGAGAGAGAGAGAGAGAGAGAGAGAGAGAGAGAGTGTGTGTGTGGAAGAGGAGGTGAGGTTGGGAGTTGGGAGAGAGGAAAGTAAACAAGAGTGTGGCAGGGTGTTGGGAGGGGTGGGTAGAAGGGAGGGGGTGATTAGGAAGGGGCAGGGCAGGGCAGGGCGGGGCGGTGCGGGTGCGGTGGTGAGGGCGGGGCCGGTTTCCATGAATCGAATACTTCATTAATGCATTGCAAGTCCTCGCTAATGGTGTTCTAATGCTTACAGTGACGTGTACCTAAATCAATCTAATCTTGCCATTGTTGTAGTAAGGGCAAATTTCTCAAGAGCGATTTTGTGTACGTGTAGTGTGTGGTGTGTGTGTGTGTGTAGAGTAATAAGATTGAAGAATGAAGGTTGCAAGGATAGATGACTGGAAGGAAAGTGAAGGAAGGTGGAGGCTGATGATCAAGGGAACACAGATACGGATAGATAGGATGGCTGTTAGAGGTCAACAAGGGAGGGAAAAGGAGAGAGAGAGAGAGACAGGGGAAAGAATAGTGAGGGAACCACATGGCAGTAAGAGAAAGATGACTACGACATGAGAGAAGGGAAGATGAAGGTGAGGCTAAGCACACAAGAACCTTACAAACAGCAGTATCAGACAGGCGGACAGACAGATAGATAGACGGGCGAGCTGTCTTTCCTGTCAGCATAACTCACGACGCAGCGACGAGCCTTATCCGTCGCTTTGTAATGCCTGCGGTAATCTTAGACGCGGCATGGACATCCATCACAATTCACACAGTCATAGTACTCCCTCCTCCTCCTCCTCCTCCTCCTCCTCCTCCTCCTCCTCCTCCTCCTCTTCCTCCTCCTCCTCCACCACCACCACCTCCTTCTGTCCATAATCAGCATCTCACGGTGGTCATGGCGAAAAGGAGATTTGATTTTTAGGTTCCTCATCTTCCCCTCCCTCCTTTCTGTGCGTCGCCCTCAGTATCCATGAAGAGGAATGACGCGGGAGGGAGGGAGGGAGGGAGGGAGGGATGGAGGGAGGGATGGTGGGAGGGATGGAGGGAGGGATTGAGGGAGGGACGAAAGGAAAGGAAGGAAGGAGAGAAAAGTGTAAAGTGCTTGGCATGGGCTTGCAAAACTCAATAAAGGTGGGCAAGGGAGTAAGGAGGAGGAGGAGAAAGAGTCAGACAAGGAGGAGTCAGACAAGGAGGAGGAGGAGAAGAGAGGAGAGAGGAGGGAGGAGGAGGAGGAGGAGGAGGAGGAGGAGGAGGAGGAGGAAGTCAGTAAGCAGGGAAGAGGGAAGAAGGGTTGCATGCACAATGGTCGTTTCTCCTGTAATTGTGTTTTCTCTCCTATTTTTTTTATTCTCTCTCTCTCTCTCTCTCTCTCTCTCTCTCTCTCTCTCTCTCTCTCTCTCTCTCTCTCTCTCTCTCTCTCTCTCTCTCTCTCTCTCTCTCTCTCTCTCTCTCTCTCTCTCTCTCTCTCTCTCCTCTCTCTCTGTCTCTGTCTCTCTGTCTGTCTCTCTGTCTCTGCTATGTCTCTGTCTCTCTCTGTCTGTCTGTCTGTGTGTGTGTGTGTGTGTGTGTGTGTGTGTGTGTGTGTGTAATATCACCTTATATACTCCTACAATTTGTTTTTGTCTCCTATTGACACCTACCCACTAATAATAGACATATTCAAATACGCAAGTACATGGATCCAAACACGCCCGCACAGACTACATTAAACACATATATGGAGAGAAAGGAGCAAAACACCTCAAAACACAGATACTTAAGGCGGAGATCCACCGCCAAATGGTCCCACTAAACATGAGCTTTGTGGGCGAGCAACAAAAACACATTAATAAAAGGTTGAATGTGATACTTTGACGGTGGTAATATTGAAATTTGTATCATCATAATTTCAACAGTGTGATGAGTGATCTGGAATAGTGACATAAGTTGATGTTGTAAGATTATAGTAGTGTTCAATTGCTATTCTTGTTCTTGTGGATCATTAAATTTTATCGGTGATCTTACGTGCGCATAATTTGTAGTAAACGTACATACTTCTATTCTCCATAATGGCACATTCATATACATGTGTTTACAGGTTACTTAGCCAGTTTGAACAGTATCGTTTTGAAGACATGAGCGAAGGTATATCACGCTATGTTCATGGATCCATATTTACGAGAATTCAGGCACACAATCTTTAATGACATTTTATCTAATAAGAATAATAAGAAAATTAAAAGCTTAAAGCAATAATAGATAAGATAGAACACAAAAAACAATAATAAAATGTCATGTCAGCTCACCTTTTAAATAAATAAATACTAGCGCTCATAATAGAAGTGATTTTTTTGAATTTCTTATTTAAACATGATCTTTACGTATTATAAATTCTAATTAATTTAAGATAAGTTTAGCTAAAGATAACCTCTGTCCTGAGTCATCTATTTTAAAGTTAATAAACCCTAAATGTATATACAGCTAATGTGTCTGTCTATGTCACTGTCAGTCTTTCAACATTCATTCTATTCTTATCAATTATTCATTAGCCTTCGATTTTTTTCCTTTTTTTTCAGTTTCCCTTCAGTTCCGTCCCACCCCTTTACTCTCACCCTCTCCCTTAGTTTCCTCCCTAACCCTCACCCTCACCCACGACCTCTCACCCCTTTCCCTGTCTTTCTGTCTTCACCCACGTGCTTCTAACGAACACTTTTTCCCCCTTTCTCAACCTCTCTATTTTTTTTTATTCCTATTCCAATACAAACATATAACTCTTTTTCTTCGTCTTCTTCTATTTCTTCTTTTACTACTACTACTACTACTACTACTACTACTACTACTACTACTACTACTACAACTACTACTACTACTACTACTACTACTTCTGCTACTTTTTTCTTATCTATAACGCAAACATCTTTTCTTTCCGATGACTTTCTCGAAGCGGATGGCCATGACGCAAAGGCCTCGGTAACTATGCTTTTCTATACCCTTGTTGCCTCCCACACTCCTCCCATTTCTCTTTCAGGAGGAGGAGGAGGAGGAGGAGGAGGAGGAGGAGGAGGAGGAGGAGGAGGAGGAGGAGGAGGGCTGGTGGGAACAAAACCAAAATATGCTCTTGGTACGTTCCACTCTCTCAGCCTCGCCCCGACTTCCGTCCCAACCCTCCTTTTTATTTTCCTTTTGGAGAATTTATCTTCGGAATCCTCGCTGGCATTCAAGGAGGAGGAGGAGGAGGAGGAGGAGGAGGAGGAGGAAGAGGAGGAAGAAGAGATGGAGAGGCAAGGCACAACGGTAGCCATTTTTGTCAAGCGGAAAAGTCACGTCTCGCCTGACCTTGCGGATGTCACCTTTCTCAAGTCCCCTGCGAGTCAATATCTTGCTGCAGGGGCCTAAGCATCGAGGTATTTCAAGAAGGGAGGACAGAGGGTGCATTTTTAGCCTTTTTCTCCCATGCCTTAAGGGTGGTAATGTGGGGGAGAAGCTTCAATGTCCTTTTCGTTGCCAGGAAGGTAATAATTCACGTAAAAACATTTCAAAGATGTGCGCCCTAAACTTCAAGGAAAATAACAAGTGACATACGTTTCCCCCCTCCGTCTTAGGAAGTGATTTGCCCTCACCTGACCTCCATATCCACTCTTTTTTTTCCCCTCTCTTCCTCGCCCGTTTATGGCCTCTGGCTTTATTTTTACCGCGAAGGGAACGAGGGGAAATTAGCCCCAGGGGGAAGCTGTTTGCCGGGGGCGTTATAGCGGAAGGAGGGTGGCGTGGCAAGGAGTGTTTTGGGTGGAGCTTTTCAAGGGGCCGTTTTAAGATGGGCCGTTTTGTGAATGTGTCTCAGCTTTTTACCTCACAATATAAATTAAAAAAAGAGAAAGATACTAAAACCGAATGGACTTATCCCGGTTTAGAAACAGAAATATTTAAAAAAGAAAGAAGGTATTTGGAAGTTGTTTTATGTCTGCTTTGTGTTGAAATATGTCTATTTGTCAGTTTGCTTGTGTGCTGTCTGTCCCTCACTGCCACTCCACCCAGCCCGTGTACAACGTGATTTATGGAAACAGTAGCTGTGTTGCGCTGGTTTGTGGTCATTTAAAATTCTAAACACCGTGAATTGCTCTCTCTCTCTCTCTCTCTCTCTCTCTCTCTCTCTCTCTCTCTCTCTCTCTCTCTCTCTCTCTCTCTCTCTCTCTCTCTCTCTCTCTCTCTCTCTCTCTCTCTCTCTCTCTCTCTCTCTCTCTCTCTCTCTCTCTCTCTCTCGTTTCATCAGTTTTTCTTTCCTGTTTTGATGTTTGCTTGTCTGTAACTCTCTCTCTCTCTCTCTCTCTCTCTCTCTCTCTCTCTCTCTCTCTCTCTCTCCTCTCTCTCTCTCTCTCTCTCTCTCTCTCTCTCTCTCTCTCTCTCTCTCTCTCTCTCTCTCTCTCTCTCTCACTGGTCAGGTACGGGCGACGGGACAGCCAATAACAGAAGCGCATCCTCGCCACGAATAAACACCTCGTTATCATATTCGTCACTGGTGATGTCGCGTGTAAAAATGCCATTCATTAATCGCATCCAGTTCTGGCGATTTAATTTCACTGCATAATCAGCCACAAGACTCATCATTATTCATGTGTGAGGGACAGGCGCGCATCACTCCGCCGCCGCTGAAGTCGAGTGTGTTAAGTTTACTGTTTCAGTGGCACGTGATTCATTTATTGTTTTGGGTCTCTCTTCTGCTCCATCACCTCAACTTTCTACAATATTTCGCATTTCTCATCACAAACTAGTCTTATTGTCTCCTGCTACTGCCCCTTCCTCCTCCTCCTCCTCCTCTTCCTCTCCCATTCCATCTCTTCTTCCTACTCTTTCCATACACATCTAAATTAACCACATTCTCAACACCGACTACACAGTTTCCTTTTTCTTTCTTTCTGTTACAACTCTAGATTGACCCCTTACACTACCTCGCTGTTACTGCTGTCTAAGGCCTCTGTCAGTGTCTTAGCAGTACATTGCAGAAGACTGAATAATCCAATTGTTTTCATATACATTAATGGTAAAGTATAGATGTCCCTTCAATATAAGATAACCATAGATATGAATGATATGAGACAGATGTATAGATGAATGTAGAGAGAAAGAGGATAATTAACCACTAAATACATGGGCGAGTTAACACACGACTACAAACACTAACACGTTTGACAAAATTGAGAGTGAAATATTTATACGGATAGTGTAGTAGTGTACCAAAGTGAGAATAAAAAGATAAATATTTGCAACGCATCAAAGTTAGTGGAGGCCGTTTTGGTGCTTATGAATATGCATACAGAATAACCTCACGTGTAATTACAACCAACATACATTATTATACATCAGGGTGCGTGGGGACAGCGTGCGTCACCCCACCATGGACCGTGCAGGCCAGGCTCACCACAACACTCTAACCTAACACTCCCAAGCACACTCCACACACTTGTTTACTTCTTAAAACACCATAACATCGCTCTAGTTTGCTATTTTTTCTCTCGCTCTTCCCTCTACTTTCATCACTACTCTCCCTCCTCCTCCTCCTCCTCCTCCTCCTCCTCCTCCTCCTCCTCCTCCTCCTCCTCCTCCTCCTCCTCCTCCTCCTCCTACCCTCGTGAAGATTGAGTCCTCCCGGTTCCAATTTATCGACGATCAAATAAACCACCAGAGAAAAGTGGTGAGGAAATTGCTTGTCTGAGGCCATCCCGAGTGAGCCCTCCAGGACCCTCCCTGTGGCAGAGTGGTGGTGGAGGTGGTGGTGGTGGTGGATGGTAGTAAAGGTAACTGTGGTGGTGGTGATGGTGGTGGTAGTGACTGTGGTGGTGGTGGTGGTGGTGACTTAAGGAACCAGTTTTTTCCCCTCATAAAAAGAGAGGTTACCAAGAGCTTAAGAAATATATATGAACACAACATAATGAATACATTCTATCCAATGAGATTCTAAAGGAAAAAAGCGCTTCACAAAAAATTTTCCTCCTCTATGTAAAATAAAATTATCAATACGACTGAGTTCGACTTAGCTTCGGTTAGTTTTCTCCAGCAATTTGCTGATCTTCTTATTTATATAATTTTATCTTTTATAGAGGGAGAAATAGAAAAGTCTAAGTCCACTTTCATCTGTTCAATAAACGTCCTTTTACTTCATATAAAAAAAATAGTCATAATCATTGGTAGAAAAAGTAAGTTGTTGAGTAATAATCGAGTCGGTACATGCACTATTACCTCCAATACCTCAAGCACTTGCGTGGATACAATTGTTATTTATATTGTTGCTGAGGCTGCTACCACCACTACTGTTCCTATTCTTATTGCTATGCCCACGGCTGTAACTGTTACTACTGCTGCTGCTGCTGCTGCTGCTGCTGCTGATGATGATGACAATGGTGATGAAGATGATAACGATATGAATGATGATCACCAGGGTCCTCTACTACACACGCGCGCACTCGTGCACACAAATACACACACACACACACAAATACACACACACACACACACACACACACACACACACACACACACACACACACACACACACACACACACACACACACACACACACACACTCATACACACACCATAATTCTAACACTAACACAAAAAAACACACATCACTGATAATTGTTTAATAGCAGTACTTAGCAGCACATCCATGCGTCACCACACACCAATACACCAACATGCATTTCATTTAAAGCTGCAAAACTAACACACCATCAGCACATCCCCACATAGCAGCACATCACACCCTCACCCCTCCCCTTTAGAGACGTAGGACTAAAGTGACTTTTGATTGGGGGAAAGTGGCTTGTAGTGTCGCCAGTTACCTGCAAATGAAGACAAAAATTGGGTGGATGACAAGCGTGGAGGGAGGTGATGCGTGGGGGCAGATGGGAGGCGAGGGGGAAGATGACAGGGCAAAAACGGAAATGTTGATGGGAGGAAGAAAGGGGAAATAGAGGAAAAGAGGACGAGGCTACAGAGGGAAACGTGGAGGGTGAAATGGGCCAATCAGTTCTTTGCTAATGAAATAAGAGAGAGAGAGAGAGAGAGAGAGAGAGAGAGAGAGAGAGAGAGAGAGAGAGAGAGAGAGAGAGAGAGAGAGAGAGAGAGAGAGAGAGAGAGAGAGAGAGAGAGAGAGAGAGAGAGAGAGAGAGAGAGAGAGAGAGAGAGTTTTTAACAAATTATTCAAAACTAGGGATCGTTCTCATCATTATGTATAATAAACATATCTCGGTTATTTACTAGTCAACGTTTTTTATATTATGAATTTTATATATTATTATTATTCTTTAAGTCATATCACAATATTTAATTTGAAGAAGAAAAAAAATCAGAGAGCGGAGAGGAGCCTACAAAGAAGAAAAGTCGATCCACTCCGCTCCCATTTTCTGAACATTAGTCTGCTTGAGCTCAAGTTCGAGGAGCAGAGTGAAGAGCGGAAGAGTCTATTAGTGCTTGATACTGGTAGAAGTAAACGTCTTGAGAATATGACAAAAAATAATTTCTTTCTCCTCGATTTCCTTCTTTGTTCACCTGCTGCTGTTAGTGTTCTTTCTCGTTTTAATGTGACTTTTCTCCTTGTTTTCTTGATTTGTGTTCCTCTTATCATTCTTCTCTTCCTCCAAATATTGTATTCTTCTTCTTCTTCTTCTTCTACTACTTCTTGTTCTTCTTATTATTTTTTCCTTCTAATTTTCTTCATCTTCATCTTTTCCTCCTCTTCCTCCCTTCTATGTCCTGGTTTCACTCTAAGTATAGTAGTTTAATTAAGTACTCATAGTTTACTCAAGTTGGTAACCTCGTTAGACGTTTTCTTTTACCAGTTACTCTTATGTTGATAGGCTGTGTTAGTATATTGTCCCTTGTGTTCTTGCTAACCACTTCCTTCTTACTTCCATTTCTTTAATACTCAATCTCACAACATGGAAAGAAGTTCCAGCCTCTTTACTAATGGTGGTATGAGCTTCCCAAGTACATTCTTTGAAATTATTCTCCTCAAGTACAACTACACAACAAAGTTGAATGGGTCCTCATCTAACATCAGTCGTTCTCTCAATTATTGTGTCACTTACTTATAAAGCATGGCAAAAAATAAATAAATAAAAAAAATATATATATATATATATATATATATATATATATGTATATATATATATATATATATATATATATATATATATATATATATATATATATAAATACTCGATATAAGATAGGAATGTAAATGGCGTATAATCGCGCTACTGGTGAAGCGTAGAAAACAAAGTTAATTCATGCACCGAACGAACTGCTCCTCTTCTCGCAACAAGAAGGGAGTAAGAGAGTTGCAGTGGTGGTCTGTCGGGGGAGCGACTGGTAGTGGAAGAGTGAGTGGGGCCAGGCAGGAGTACCGAGATGGATCATCATCAAGACATTAAAGAAAAAAATTACACGAGCGTTAGGGGCTGTGAGCACCTTGCCTCCAGCCGTCGGTACAAGCGCCACAAAGGCCAGGTGCAGGTAGCCGCGCACACGGAAGCTTGTGTAGCACAACAGTAGAATCAACATCCCATCATTAGCAGAAGCAGCACCAAAATCAATATTACCAGGACGAGCAGGAGTCGCAACTTTGGAAACAACAGCTGTCAGCTGAGACATCGGGGCCAGAAGGCGTGTGTGCGAGGCCAACACTCGAGACACTGGCACCGCCATCACGCCTGACAGCCACACAGGGCAGCGGAGAGCACCGTGGCACCCTTTGCACCACAGTGCCGCAGGGAGCACCGGGATGGCAGGCCAATTATGGCAGCAACACCCCAGCTTTTATGGCAGAAGTGTGAAGGTGACGGTAGCAGGCAGCAGCAGCAGCAGCAGCAGCAGTGTTAAAGCTGAGGTGGCAGCAAGGGCGGTATTGGACAGGGGGCGTGGTCAGCGGTGCCTGAGGGCGAAGGAGGGGCGGAAGGGGGACGACAGGGGGGCAAGGGGTGATGGAGACCTCACGTGTGGCCACCGCAACAAATCAGAGTGGAGCTGGTGTCACCATTGTGCCTTCTCCCGCACCGCGGCCACAACACCAGGACGCTCACCGTCGCACCCCACACGCGGCCCTCCCCCTTAGGCAGCGGAGCTACAAGGCTGTAAGTCCCGCGGGCTGGTGGCTCCAGAGTGGGCAACTACAAAAGGATCAGCCCACTGCCCCATTGTCTTGACTCCTGCACCGGCTTCATCAACAAGTTGTCAAGGGACTTTGACCCGCATTCACCCGCCGCACACCAGTCGCTCCCCCCTTGCTCCCCCTGGATACGCCCCTCTCCTGCCAGCGCCAACAAAAGGCTTCATCCTAGTAATTGGGGCTCCCGCGCGCGATTGAAAGCCAGAGAGGAAAGGGAGGGGAAGGTTGTGGGGAGGGAAAGAGGGGACATGGCCGGGGAGGGACCAGGTCGAGGAGAAAAGAAGGACTTGAAGGGTGGGGGGAGAAGGCTGTGAGGGAGAATGAGGAAAGGGGAAGCAGGAGGGAGAAAAGGGTAGAAGGAGCAGGAGGGACTGAGGGAAAAATACGAGAGAAAAAGAAAGGTTTAAGAATAGAGTGTGCAATAACTTTAAGAAACTCAAAAAACGAGAATTAATTATTGTTCTCAATGCATCACTAACCGAGACAAAGTGACAATATACTGCCGTCTCCGGCTCCGTGTGGAAAATAATAACCTGTGGAAATAATGCCTCGCTTATTTACATTAAACAAAACATAGGCAACGACAGGCAGGTACAGCCTTCGTTCCTTTTTAATGTAGAAAATTAGTCTGCACAAAGATGTGTGTGTGTGTGTGTGTGTGTGTGTGTGTGTGTGTGTGTGTGTGTGTGTGTGTGTGTGTGTGTGTGTGTGTGTGTGTGTGTGTGTGTGTGTGTGTGTAAATAAATAAATAAATAAATAAATATATATATATATATATATAAACATATGTATATATATATATAATATATATATATATATATATATATATATACATATATATATATATATATATATATATATATATATATATATATAGAGAGAGAGAGAGAGAGAGAGAGAGAGAGAGAGAGAGAGAGAGAGAGAGAGAGAGAGAGAGAGAGAGAGAGAGAGAGAGAGAGAGAGAGAGAGAGAGAGAGAGAGAGAGAGAGAGAGAGAGCCACTACGTCGCCTAGAAAGGTCAAAGTTCAGTACACTGTCAAAAACATCATTAACACTAAAATATCACGGTTTTTTTTATCAACATCGCATCAAGCACTTGGCAACGTAATGTTGTCTCTTCACTCCTGCTCACACAGTAATTCTCATGATTTTTTGCCTTTTCCATATTTTTTCCTCCCACTTACCTCGGTTCTCTCCCTCTCTTTCCCCACATTTCTCCCCTCGTCTCTCCCCTTTTCCTCCCTCCCTTTCCAACATCCCACGATATATGAAAAAAAAGTCACCGAACGACGCCCCGGCGTTGGGAGCAGCGCCTAGGGCGAGGCTTCATAATGCGTGCAGATTAGGACAAAATTCAATTGGAGGTATTATAGCGGAAGTCTGTTACAGGCTGGCCCGGGGCTGGAGACGCCCACCCGCACACCACAAGGGCATTCCCGTCACCGCCTGCCTCCTTGGTGTGCCTAACATAAAGTCCTCACGGTAACAGTCACATCTTGTAGTGTTTATCGGTGTGTCCATGGGTCGCCACCTATCGCTCGGTTCAAGACACAACATTTAACGCTCGTCTCCCTTAACAGAGCACCCACCAGCCTCCACCAGCAGAAGCAGGGGGTCCAGTCGCCGCCTCCTGCTCCCTCATCAGGCCACAAACACAGGTATCAGGCAACGCACGCTCTCGTCGACGCCATCAACATCAACAACACAACCGCAGAATATTCCCTAACTAGCACCTTCAGGAGTTAAATAATGTGAAAAATTGCGAGCAAAAAGTGGAGCGGTGCCGGCCCAGCGCCCAGCCACGATTAATTGGGAACCCGCAGGCCAAATACGATACTCCGTCAGGCCCCATGCCGGGAGGAGGTGGGGACGGTGGGTGCCTCCTGGGGAACCAGAGGCTGCACATTAAGGGCAAGAGACGCCTTACGGGGGACCTCAGGGGCGGGTGGGGGAAGTGTGTGGCGCCTGTGGGAGCCGCTGCCGAGACAGCACTCAGTCTGTATCTGAAATAATGATAGCAAATGCTACGCCATCACTGGGGTTTTTATCCTCCTCAAACACTCTCTCACACACACACACACACACACACACACACACACACACACACACACACACACATTTTGCAGGCGCTCTCAAGACCCAGTGCCATCCAATTCTCAATCAGGTTTTTACAACAAACCCTCAAAAAAAAAAAAAATCAAGCATGTTCTCGGACTGCTTTCTCCTCTTTCCCTTCCTACTTCACCTCCTACTCCTTCATCCGTTCCCTCTCCTCCTCTTTCCCTTCCTACTTCACCTCCTACTCCTTCATCCGTTCCTTCTCCTCCTCTTTCCTTTCCTACTCCTTCGTCCGTCCCCTCTCCTCCTCTTACCTGTGTTGTCTCTGCGTTAATTTCCCCTCGCGCGCACCCCATCTAAGGCGATAGTGACAGAACACGACACGAACACCACCACACATTGGAGGTTACGCGGCACACAGTCCAACGTCACTGATGCATATTACATGAAACTGATTTTACTAACATCTACCTCTCTCTCCTCCCCCTCCTTCCACCCCACAGTTGCCTTCCTCTTGCTAGTCAGAGAGGCACAATATATCACTCCTCTTATCTCTTTTGCTATCTCTTCTCGTCCTCGTCTCCCCACTCACATAGCCTCACCTCCTGCTATTCTTCCTCTTCTTCATGCAGCACAAAAGAAGAAACACCTTTCTCACCTTCCCTCGACATCTGTACTACTCATGAGCTCCTCAAGATATTCCTCCCACCTCCTGCAAGCGTCTGTCAGCCTCAATATCCAACCGTCATCCTCATTTTTTATCTTTCTTATCACCCAACGCCCTCTACTCTCCCAAGCAACCCTGTATTCAGTGGGGATCATGTTAGGTTTGGTTAGAGTAGCTATTCGAAAGATTGGCTCCTGTTCTGACAGTTCTCACGCTAGGAAATTGACAGGTTTTCTCTTTGTTTTTACGATGCCAGGGTTGAGGAAAATTTAAGTGCCACGTTGAGGAGTGGAAGTGAATGAATGAGGAACTTTTTTTTTCTATGTCCTTCCTTGGCTCGCTCTCTCTCTCTCTCTCTCTCTCTCTCTCTCTCTCTCTCTCTCTCTCTCTCTCTCTCTCTCTCTCTCTCTCTCTCTCTCTCTCTCTCTCTCTATCCATACACACACACACACACACACCCACACCCACATCCACACACACCTACACACACACACACACACACACACACACACACGAGACAAACAACACCTTAATCCTTGTCAACAGCATAAGTGGGACGCACCTTCTCCATCCCTTTTGTGCAACGCTATTTTCTCATTGGTTCTTTTGTTTACTTACTCTTCATTCCCATCTTGTATCATCCATCTGTCTTTTCTTCTTCTTCCTCCTCCTCCTCCTCCTCCTCCTCCTCCTCCTCCTCCTCCTCCTCCTCCTCCTCCTCCGTCTACTCCTATTTCTTCTCTATATTAGACATCCATCATCGAGAATCATTAGTGAGGTGAAAGGTATGACGGAAGACACCTGAGAGGAGGACGACGACCACGACGAATATGAAAGAGGAGGAGGAGGAGGAGGAGGAGGAGGAGAAAAAGAGGAAGAAAGAAGAAGTAAGATAAAACAAAAGAAAAAGCAGAAGAAAAAGAAGAACAAGAACAAGAACAAGAACAGGAAGAGCAACAAGAACAAGGTGACAGTTCGTAATGAAGTACATTTCACATCTGCCACATTAGTGCTAACAATCATATATTAATTACGTGGCATTGAAATAGAGTAACAACGAAGAGTAAAAAGGATGATGATGAGGAGGAGGTAGAGAATAGGAGGAGGAAGAGGAAAAGGAGGAGGAGTAAGGAAAAGGAGGAGGAAAAGGAGGTGGAAGGAGGTATTCATTAATTAGAAACGCTATGACTAACGAGGAGTGAGAAAGCAGAAAGGTTCTTGCAGATATCCGTGTTACCTAAAGGGAGGAAAGAGTCGAAACAACTTCCTTCATTGGTATTGGTCTGAGATGCTTCCCTAACTTCATAGAGGGACCGTTGTATGCACAGATAAAAGTGATATGGTTGGTAAAGAAGGTAAAGAAAATGATCTGGTTGGAACCTTCCCTTAGAGCCATGTAGAGGGGGAAATTCTATTCAAAGACGTGCGATTCCGATAAGTTTTGTTTTTTATTCATCTCATGTTTTGATTCAATGTGTTTGTTTCCAGAGGTTTGAATACGGTAATGTTTATAGGAAGGTTAATAAAGGTGAATATATAATTTTTACGTATCTTCCTTACCTGTAAATCTAATATAAAATAGACACGTAAGGCTTTCTGACATTTTCATGTGTTCGTCACCCTACTTGCATTGAGGGAAACATTTCACAATTAGTAATTTAATGAGTAAATTTAGTTTGGTTCAGGATGTAAACAGACATATAAGTGTAGGAGGGAAGGTCGAATCGTATGGAGGATAATAAAAGAAAAGCAAGAAGGAAATTAAATTGTTGGAAAATGGAAAAGTGGGGTGTGCCAACCGAACAACAAGCTGAGGGATGATGAGGAAGAGAAGGATGAAGAGGAGCAAGAAGAGGAGGAGGAGGAGGAGGAGGAGGAGGAGGAGGAGGAGGAGGAGGAGGAGGAGGAGGAGGAGGAGGAGGAGAAGGAGGAGATGGAAGGCAAGGGGATAGTTGACAGCTCATAATGGCAGTAATGATGCGAGGTGTCAGTCTCCCTCCAGTCTGGCGGGGACAGAGGAGGGACCGGAACAGCAACGAACAGTGAAAAACAACACAAAGCAACACACAACGAAGGAAAACAACACAACACCACATTATAATGCAATATAAAGATAGTAGTGAGAGGAGGAGAAAGAGGAGAACAAGGAAGCAGAGTAGGAAGAGGAGGAGGAGGAAATTGAAAAGAGGACCGAAAAGGAAAATGATGAGGAAGAGAAGGAGAAAGAGGAGGAGGAAGAGAAGAAAAGGAAGGAGGAGGAGGAGAAGACCCCAGGCAGTGAGGTCCTACGGTCAATGAGCAGCAGCGCGTCAGGCCTCCGGCGGCCACCTCGCCCGCCCTCAGCAGCCCCCCGCCGCCCCCCGCCGCCCGCCGCTTGCTATCACCTCACTCTTGCAGAAATCGATAAAGCCTCGACCTCCTCCGCGGCGGGGCACACCTCTGAGTCTGCCAGAGGGGGCCGCAGCACCCCTCCTGCCGCGCACTAACACCTACAGAAGTCATCTTTTGTTCGTTCACATAAAGGATGACGAAGCTGTAACCGAAATGTGAGAGAAACTGTCTGCTTGATACCCTTCCGAGAACAATTAGTGGAAGGAGAAGAAAGAAAAGGAGAGAAAAGACGAAGAAACAGAAGCGGAAACCTGAGGACATTGAAAAGGAGGATGGAAGTCTTTACAAAATATAGTTCCATATATAAAAAAAATAAAAAAACAAAAGAAGGGTACATACAGGATCGCATGCATTGATGTTTTATTCTATTTTATCATCCATGAGCCACGTTCCCTCGCAACGCGAAAAAAAAACGAAGCCAGACACCTGCTCCTTCCCAAGCCTGCAACACTCATTCTTACACACACACACACACACACACACACACACACACACACACACACACACACACACACACACCTGCAGCTCAACGCACACCTGCACCTGTACACTCACTGCCTCATCTAAACACTACTCTCGTCCTGCTCCCCTTCATCCCATTCTCTTCTTTTTACACTGTTTTCATTTAATTTTCGTGTTGCCTTCCACTCTCTCCTTCCTCCCACTCTCCATCTCCGGGTTCCCTGTGTTTCGGTCCCGTATTGGTAATGTTTTTCTTTCTTTCAATTTCTATGCTCTCTCTCTCTCTCTCTCTCTCTCTCTCTCTCTCTCTCTCTCTCTCTCTCTCTCTCTCTCTCTCTCTCTCTCTCTCTCTCTCTCTCTCTCTCTCTCTCTCTCTCTCTCTCTCTCTCTCTCTCTCTCTCTCCTTCTTCGGCTCCCCTCTGCTCCCTTCCTCCCCTTAGGTAAAAAGCAGACAAGAGAGGGGAGATGACAGGATTACTAGATTAAGACAGGAGGGTGTGTAGGCTGTGGTGATGTGTGTGTGTGTGTGTGTGTGTGTGTGTGTGTGTGTGTGTGTGTGTGTGTGTGTGTGTGTGTGTGTTTACATTTCTACCTATACTAGCTCATAATATGTGTGTATTTTTTCTACTGCTACTTTTACTTCTGCTACTACTACTACAAATAATAAAAAAAGTTATTATTACTACTACTACTATTACTACTGCTACTACTATTACTATTTCTGCAATACCACCATTATTACTACTACAATAAATTTTCTGTACTTTTTCATTTACAAAGCTTATTTACTACAAAGATTCGTAAAATTCCTAAGTATAGCAATTAGCTGTACAACGTCTGTATTTACTATGTATTCCCCGAGTGGAGCCATAAGATAAAGTTTCACTATAATCAGGAAACAATCTTGTCAAAATTAATACAGCTCTCCCTAAAGCCTCTTAGAAAACGGGATACAATAGGTACACGAATAAACAAGCTGAATATACATTTTTCCTTTCTTTCCTTCAATTATTTTCTCTTTGGCTCTCTTACTCTCCATCTTTCCTCTCTAGAATTATCACCTCTCCGTACCTCCGGCCATTAATCGGATAGGAGAGGTATTTTCCCCTTCGTCTTTCCCTTCCTCTTTACTCTTTACTCTTGCACCATCACGACCCCTCCTACTCCTCCTCCTCCCTCTCTTTTCCCTCCCTTTGTGTTGCGTCTCCCTCCCTCTCTCCCTTCAGACTACACCTGCTGCCAGCGTATCGTTGGTTGAGATTATTTCCATAGGGACCTCCGCCCCCCTTGACTGACGCGGCTAAAGGCTCGAAGATTACCTCTTCTACCTCTATCAATTTTCATCCTTAGCGACTGGGGGGAGCGGAGGGTGTTGAAGGGGGTGTGGTGCTGATGGGGGAATGTGAGGTGATTTACCCCCTTAAACAGAAGAGGAAATGGCGGAGGAGGAGGAGGAGGAGGAGGAGCTGGAGGAGGAGGTGAAGAAAAAAAAAACGAAAATAATAATAATAATAAGAAGAAGAAGAAGAAAGAAAGAAAGAAAAATAATGAAGAATAAAGGAGGAGGAGGAGGAGTAGGAAAGAGAAAAAGAGGAGGGTGAGCGGCAGAATGAGGATGGAGGGAGGAAGTAGAACGGAAAATGAAAGAAACTATTGAAATGATACGGTGGTGGTGTCGTGGGTGTTAGGCTAAGCGGGGTTGTCAAGGCAGCGAGAGAGAGAGAGAGAGAGAGAGAGAGAGAGAGAGAGAGAGAGAGAGAGAGAGAGAGAGAGAGAGAGAGAGAGAGAGAGAGAACATTACAAAACACGCCTACACTCTCACTCTCTCTCTCTCTCTCTCTCTCTCTCTCTCTCTCTCTCTCTCTCTCTCTCTCTCTCTCTCTCTCTCTCTCTCTCTCTCTCTCTCTCTCTCGTTCCTGCACACGCCATACTCTGCCACAAATAACACATTTACATCACCAGCAGCATACTTTCCAAACTCGGAATGTATTAGAGTCGCGAGTCACAGAATCTAACAGGATGTGGCACCGATTGCACCTTGTGATGGGATGGAGGCACGCAGTGTTATTCTAGTAAGTCTTGTCCTGCTTCCAGCCTGACACTCCCCCCCTCCCCCCTCCCCCGGCATCTCGGGAATCTCGGGGTTCATGCTGGTATGTAAAGGTTCGTGTATTTGATTCAGGTCTAGGAAAAGTCATTCGCTTCTTTTCCTTA
>JAPQNM010000008.1:8552659-8557659 GCA_029783475.1 Metacarcinus magister
GTGAACCGGAAACAACTACTTGCTGTGTCTCGCGGGTAGTGTAATGATTACTACAGCAAGACTGATAACGACGGTGACGCAATATAGCGTTACCGATAACCTTGATAACACGGGCGCGCTCACACACACACACACACACACACACACACACACACACACACACACACACACACACACACAAGAACTGTTGCATGTTTCTTTTCTACCTACGTTTTCCTATGTTATGATTCGTATTGATGTATGTGTGTGTGTGTGTGTGTGTGTGTGTGTGTGTGTGTGTGTGTGTGTGTGTGTGTGTGTGTGTGTGTGTGTGTGTGTGTGTGTGTGTGTGTGTGTTATACAAGATCATTAAACACGGCGGCGTCAATGGTGGTGGTGGTGGGAGATTTGTTTGTTGTTGGTGGTGGTAATTGTGGTAGTGGTGATGGTGGTGGTGGCTGCCCTTGGGGAGGAAGGTAAGGAGGGAAGGACAGAGGGAAGAAGGGAGGGAGGAAGATTGTCTAAGGTCTCCTTCGTCAAAGACTTCGCACCGACAAGATGTCACTGCTGTCCTGTTGTCCTCGACAGCGTGTCCTTCAGTCTGTTTTTCTCTCGAAAAATTACTTATCCCTTCTGGTGGCGTGGTGTGACAAGCCTGCCATCAACTGCTCAAAGCTTTCATCAGATGTACAAATCTGCCATCAATCCTGCCATCCGATGTACAAGCCTGACATCAGGTGTGCAACCTGCTATCAGCTGTACAAAAATGCAATCAGTTGTAAATGACTACCATCAACCGTACAATACTACCAATCCGATGTACAAACCTACCATCAGCTGAACAAATCTGCCATCAGCTGTACAAATCTGCCATCAGCTGTACAAATCTGCCATCAGCTGTACAAATCTGCCATCAGCTGTACAAATCTGCCATCAGCTGTACATATCTGCCATCAGCTGTACATATCTGCCATCAGCTGTACAAATCTGCCATCAGCTGTACAAATCTGCAATAAGCTGTACAAAACTGCCATCAGATGTACACACCTGCCCTCATGTGTACAAAACTGCCATCAGCTGTACAATCCTATCCAGAGAGCTCTCAGCGGCTTAAAAGCATTGCCCTCAGCAGTCTCAGTCCGAGATCAGAACTGTCATTCAGCCTTCAGCTGGCCATACTCTCAGCTGCTGTGCCTGAGCTGCCCCGCCGTTAACCGAGTTCTGCTCTTTTCAGACAAAAATAATGGGCAGCATCTCCTCATCAGGGGCTCAATCCTTCCCCAAGACATGCTTCAGGCCGAGCAAGGCAAGTGGTCTCTTGAAAGGGCAGTACCATTTTGGGGGCCGATTAGCCGAGAGCAGGGTCGAGGCTCCATCCTTCTCCCTACCTTCCTCCCTCTCCCTCCATCGTCTTCTTGCCCCCTAACATGCATCTCTCCCTCCGTCGTGATGTCTTTGTTTTATTGTCTTCCTTCCGGTTTGACTTATTTTTGCATGCTTGCTCTTACAGTGTATGCTTTCAATCATCAGATCGGCATGTATGTGTATATTTTGTGATCCAAATAATAGCCGCAGCAGTGGCCGCTGCCCTCCCCCGCCACCCCACCGCCTGCCGCCCTCACCACGGCCTCACGTACACATGAACAATAATGCAGCATTGTAAGTCTCGTCGCGCGCTGCAAACTACGGAGCATCAGAATGAGGACTAATTAGAGGGTTAAGGTTCTGGAAGACTCAATTTTGGTATCTGCATAGTCACCTCGAGATCTATTTTATTGTCTTTATTAACGAATCAGGGAGTGCAAGCATCAACACAAATCAAATGAAGATACACTCTTATGCAGCGCGATTTCCTATTTAAATCTAAACAGTAAATTAGTGTTTGCGGTGATCATTGCGACAAGGACTTTACCCTCTCACTCTCGCTCTGGTAAGAAAAAAATTGCGATTAGCTACAATATATTTTTCTTAATACTGTAAGTGTGATGAAGTAATTCTTATCCTGACACTGATGATTAATACTTTGTTGTTTGTCTGTCACTATCTCTCTCTCTCTCTCTCTCTCTCTCTCTCTCTCTCTCTCTCTCTCTCTCTCTCTCTCTCTCTCTCTCTCTCTCTCTCTCTCTCTCTCTCCTGAGATCGCCTTCCCCCTTCTTCGACCGCTCACTTTTGTCATGCAACTCGTCTTTTAGAATGGACAGGTAAAGAGATAGATAGATAGATAGATAAAGAAAGAGAGAGAGAGAGAGAGAGAGAGAGAGAGAGAGAGAGAGAGAGAGAGAGAGAGAGAGAGAGAAGGCGGAGGTAAAAAAAAAGAACAATAGACTAAATACAGAGCAACCACAGTGATTAGCGAGCGTCGGGAGGGAAGAATGCAACGACACCATTAAAAGATCGAACGACCCAATGACATCACCTCACGAACCATGACGACGGGAATTGACTACTGAGAGAGAGAGAGAGAGAGAGAGAGAGAGAGAGAGAGAGAGAGAGAGAGAGAGAGAGAGAGAGAGAGAGAGAGAGAGAGAGAGAGAGAGAGAGAGAGAGGGTGGGGGGGGGGAACGAGGAGTGTCAGCGGTCAGAGGGGAGAATGGTGATAAAGAACAAGACCAAGGGCACTATCGACAGCTGATCTTCTAGTGGGAATGAAAGGGGCGACCAGAGATGGATTCTGCAGGAGGGAGAGTGAGGGGAGAGTGGCTGAGTGTGTGTGTGTGAGTGAGTGGATGGGTGACGAAGCCTGTGGTCGATCGGGGAAATAAATGACAGATGGATTTTTTTGTTTGCACGAATGACAAAAGATAGTGGATGCAACTGTGGTTATAGGAATCAGTTTTAGCTATTTGTGTTATTAAGATATTTAGGTGTAATTGCTTAGGTAGTTAAAGTAATGGAGGAGAGGAACTAAGATTCATATTGTAATGATTGACACAAAGACTAGATAAAATAAACCCGTGAACAACATTTTCACCATTATTATCACCACGACATTGTGATAATGACAAATGCGATACATATTAGATCAGAGAGATTAGGCTTATGCTTGTGTGTGTGTGTGTGTGTGTGTGTGTGTGTGTGTGTGTGTGTGTGTGTGTGTGTGTGTGTGTGTGTGTGTGTGTGTGTGTGTGTGTGTTAATGTAAAGAGGGATATAAGCTTGACCTGAATACCTTAGTGAACATAAGAAAACAGATAATGAGACCACAAAGAGAGAGAGAGAGAGAGAAAAAAAAATTCAATAAGGTGTAAATAATAGTGCAACTCCCATTACTTTGCGTGGTGAGGTAAGGTGAGGTTAAGTAAAATCAGAGCAGTAAAAACAATGCAGGTATTGTTTTTTTTTCTTCTTTTTTCTTCTTCTCCAGTGTCCGAACAATCTCCGCTCATTCAGCCACGCATTCCACCGTCCCTTGTCTTCCTTATGTTTTACCAGATCGTTCCTCCTTATTTGTCACTTGCTATTCGCCCCACCGAGCCTCAGCCACCACTACAAACAAGGAATCATAGGAAAACATGTTAAAATGGTGTAGTATTAGAGTTGACATTACTTAACCCAGACAACAGACACATCAGAACAACAAGGACATACGTGTTGGCATCCACACGACCTAAGTCACACGTGCTTGAAGGATAAAAGCACCATATATTAAAGAGAGAGAGAGAGAGAGAGAGAGAGAGAGAGAGAGAGAGAGAGAGAGAGAGAGAGAGAGAGAGAGAGAGAGAGAGAGAGAGAGAGAGAGATAGTCTGTGTGTGTGTATGTGTGAGCCTACCATTATCGTATTACCCAAGAACAGAGCGTAAGACTAGTGGAGATATTTTATTATTGGCTTAAGTGGAGCGCCTGTGTGTCGCCTTGAGGCCCTCAGGAGGATGAGGTGCTCAGCGTCCTCAGTGAGACATGGGAGATTAATACCTTGTTCGTGTCTAATTGTTGGTGACAGCGCTTTAGTTTGCCCTCTTTTTCTGTCTCTGTATTGCTCTCTCTCTCTCTCTCTCTCTCTCTCTCTCTCTCTCTCTCTCTCTCTCTCTCTCTCTCTCTCTCTCTCCTCTCTCTCCTCTCTCTCTCTCCTCTCTCTCTCTCTCTCTATCTCTCTCTCTCTCTCTCTAATACGTGTGTGTGTGTGTGTGTGTGGGTTATCACTACCTCCCTCCACCATCACCACCCACCATCATTGACCATTTCAATCCTCATTTAAGCCCCAAAACCTGAGGCCTCAAAGTGGCCATAGGAACCAGTGACCCGTGTTCCTGGCCCACCCCCACCAACGGTCTTCCAGTGGCCGCTGCAGGCCCCGGCGGCTCTTGTAATCCCGATACTCCCAAGACCCAAAATTGAATAGAGGGAGATTTAGACTGCCCCGCCACAATGATTCTTGGCCGAAATTTGAATGTGTGGGAGGAAAAGGAGGAGGAAGAGGAGGAGGAGGAGGAGGAAGAGGAGGAGGAGAAGGAGAAAATTTTACCGTCGTATCTTTGGAGTAATGCTGCTCCTGTGACACCCGTGAGAATACTAGAAGAGTGACGGTTCTCTCTCTCTCTCTCTCTCTCTCTCTCTCTCTCTCTCTCTCTCTCTCTCTCTCTCTCTCTCTCTCTCTCTCTCTCTCTCTCTCTCTCTCTCTCTCTTCTCGATGATAAACGCTTTAGCATCGTCAAATAGAAAGAAAAATAATTGATGAAGATGTGATGGGCATTGCTAAGACAGACGCGCTCATTCAGGTGAAACGGCAGACAATAACTCCAATGTCTTCGAAGTTTAGACGAAGAAAAACAGAATTGAGACTTAAGACTAAATACTAAATGCAACTAGTAACTGAAAAAAGTCCAGATAAACGGTAGACATTCTTAACTTTCTTCTGTTTGATTAAATGTTACAATCTTTCTGATATCCCTCTTTAGTTCTCTCTCTCTCTCTCTCTCTCTCTCTCTCTCTCTCTCTCTCTCTCTCTCTCTCTCTCTCTCTCTCTCTCTCTCTCTCTCTCTCTCACCCACACCTTCCCTCCCACGTCCCCTTACCTGCCAATG
>JAPQNM010000008.1:8562659-8585159 GCA_029783475.1 Metacarcinus magister
CTGTGTCTTCATGTTTAGAGTCACGTTAGGGATTGCTACGCTAAAAGACACTCGACCTTGAGATAGATAAGATACGAGAGAGAGAGAGAGAGAGAGAGAGAGAGAGAGAGGAGAGAGAGAGAGAGAGAGAGAGAGAGAGAGAGAGAGAGAGAGAGAAACTACCACACTGATATCTGGTCATTGACATTAAGATTGATCTTGCTCCTCCTCCCTCCCTTTCATCTTATGCTTTATCCATTACTCCCACTTCAGTATTAAGTTGCAAACAATGTAGAGCAAGGTGCTTTGTAAAGAGTCATAAGAACGCGGGAGAGGTGGGTGGGTGGGTGAGCACTTGCCTCGAGCATCACTAAGGAGGTAACGGGGCTGTTATCAGAGCAAGGTCGTGGTGGTGTTTACGACATAAGAGGGAAAGTGATGGAGATAAGGGCAGTTTTAGGAGGAAGGAGGGAGGAAGCGAGGGAGGGAGAGATAAGGAGGTAGGGAAGTGTAGCAAAAAACCCATTGCGTGGTTACAAGAAACACTTGTCCAATCGAAGTTCAAAAAATTATGATAACTATGACGATTAAAAAGTGTTATTGGTTCTGCCGTTGCCTCCCGCCGTCTCCTTGCCACCGCTCGAGAAGAAATGGATCACATTGGAACCATTGCTCGTTTTAAGCCTAGTTGGCCCTGAAAGCGCCTCTTCCAGACGCCGTCAGACTCGTGTGAGGAGCCAATATTTTATCATTAGAGTCAGATATTGTCTGCCAGCTTCGCCCTCCCTCAGTCCTCGACCAGGTATTGCCAAAAATCCAATTAGGGCCCGGCGGCGAGGAACGAGTAAATTAGTGGATTTCGAGGTTCTTATGAATATTTTATTTGAGAGACCCCGACCTCTCCCTCGACCCTCACTGCACGCTGTCCCCGGAGGCCTTCACCCCTGCACCCCTTGGCACCCCATCCACCTTTACACCACGGAGGGATACAACACCTGCCGCCCGTCTACCTGGCTACTCGCCTTCCTCATCTGCTATTACAAAGGCGCTTTACATACAGCAATGGGCTAAAAGTGGCCACGGTAACAGTAGCGACTGTGCAGTCTAAGTGGTAGTGTCGCCCTGAGCTCGGGGGGGGGGTAGAGCGGCGGCTCAGCCAGAGTAAATATTGACACGTGTTCAAGCCCAACATTTATCTTTAAGATTATACCAATTGGACTTTCAAGTCTGATGGTGGGATGTATTTAATAGAACGCGCCGCCCGGGCCGTCCCACCCCGCAACTTCCACCAGCGGGCGGCGCTTGTTGAGGGCGTCAGGGCACCCATTCATCATAGTCGCGGGCAGACGGGGCGCGCGGGCAGGCATGTTCCTCTCCACCTCCACGCTGCGCCGCTCTCCCTCTGTTATCTCTGCGGCCATCTCCACTTCACCCTCACTATGGTAATGTGCGCCGGGCGAGTACATAGAGGCGAGTACCTCGTATGGCGCAGGAAAGGGTGGAAGGTGGTTGTGAGCCAAGCAATACATGTGACCAGAACAAGAGCACCGCACCTCCTGGAGTGACGACATTTGAGGAATTCGTCACTAGTAATAGACTGGCGACTAATCAAACGAATTACTTTGTTACGTCAGTGCGAGGCGATGAGACGTCTGAAGGATGTTGCCTCTTTGGACATTATGAGTTTGTAACCTTGAGATGTGGCAGAGATAAATCCTTTGTCAGAGAGAGAGAGAGAGAGAGAGAGAGAGAGAGAGAGAGAGAGAGAGAGAGAGAGAGAGAGAGAGAGAGAGAAACCGGGAAATAAGTGACCGAGTGCAGTCTTTGGAGGTCCCGATACTCGCTCAGTAATCATCGCATAAGTATCACACGATGACAGTGTAGCATATGACAATGTGTTCACGGAGACTCCCACGCCCTCCACTTTTTCTTTCAACGCTCTGGGAAACTGGAGAAAATTATATATTAAAGAGCATTGAACAATTCAGGTGACTCATTCCAGAACCAGATGTGTCGTTGGTTATTTCATATTTAAATGTTCTTCCTCGTAGGTTGGAGAGTTAAGGGAAGGAGGGAGGGATGTGGGAGTGGTAAGGAAACAGGGAGCGAGGGAGCAAAGCACAGTGGTGAACAAACTATTACACTTCCAGGGGCATGATATCCGGTCATTAATGGCTGCATCGTCATCCAGATCACCGGGAGCTTGCATGAAATTTAATGGTGGCCTTGTGTAGGTTTCTTTTAGAGGTCGACTTAACACACGAGGGCGGGAGTGTTGCTGAGTAATGAAGTACTTATTTTTGGTGTTTTTTTCTTTTCAGCTGTGCAGCGCGGCCGCGTTCCACCCACCCAGGGGATGGGAATGCCCAGCCAATTCATGGCCAACGGCGACACCCTCAACGGCCACACGTACCTGTCATCGTACATCTCGCTGCTGCTCCGTGCAGAGCCATTCCCCACCTCACCCTACGGCCAATGCATGAACGCAAACAACATTATGGGCGTGGACAACATCTGCGAACTGGCATCCCGCCTCCTCTTCTCGGCAGTAGGCTGGGCCAAAAACATCCCATTCTTCCCTGAACTGCAGGTGACCGATCAAGTGGCACTGCTGAGGCTGGTCTGGTCTGAGCTATTCGTGCTGAACGCCTCCCAGTGTTCCATGCCCCTGCACGTGGCGCCGCTTTTGGCCGCAGCAGGCCTCCACGCCTCGCCCATGGCCGCGGACAGAGTGGTCGCCTTCATGGACCACATTCGCATCTTCCAGGAGCAGGTGGAAAAGCTGAAGGCACTCCATGTGGATTCTGCGGAGTATTCGTGCCTGAAGGCCATCGTCCTCTTCACATCAGGTAAGTCCCTCAGGCATCACAGCCATGACTTTTATCTTATGTGTCTTCTGTCACCTTCTCTTAATGTGTAGTCCCGCTGGGCTACTTTCCCTCAACCTTGCTTCAGGCAATGCGATTTTCTGAAGGTGTGTCCCTCAGGGTGCAGCGCACTATGAATCCCCAGAGGGTGTATGTGATCGGGGATCAAGGCGTCACAGAGGTCAGAAAGGCTTCACCTTTGCTCGGGTCACTTGATCAGCCACATAACTTCCTCTATTGTATACAAAACAGTACATGGCCAGGGGCAAGGGACGGCTGACCTTGCTCCCTCAACCGCCACAGTCAACTTAAGGGGTTATCAGAGTGACCCTTATCCAGTCTACACTACCTCGTCAGCGCGTTGTGTCTGGCTCAGAAACTCTGCTCCTTATGTCCACCTTGTGGCTGTCATCTTTCTCTTCCCTCTTGCTGAGCTCAACACCCTCAACCCTCACCCTTAGCGCCCTCTCGTGCTCCACCTCCTTTCCCTCCTCCTCCTCCACTATGCCTCCTGTACCCCCATCTCTTCTTTCTCCTCCAATATCTCGCCCCACCTCCTTCACCAGCGCCTTTCCTTCCTGCCTTTCTCCAGCCGTCTTCCTCTCTCTCTTCCTCCCTCCCTCCCTCTCTCCCGACGCTCGCCCCTACTTCAGGCGATAAAAAGCGCCTCTGCTTGACCCGTTGGCCCATTGTTATCCAGCATGACATCAGCAGGAGAGGTTGGTGACGTCAGCAAGGGACTCTCATTATATCTGACGCTAAGGTTAGTTGTGGTGGAGTGTTTGTGTGGCTGAGGCGGGCGTTGGTCTCTCTCTCTCTCTCTCTCTCTCTCTCTCTCTCTCTCTCTCTCTCTCTCTTTTCCGCTCCCTTAGGCAATGCTGCACTCTCGCTCTCCCTCTCACAGACCACAACAGCGTCTTGCATCGCTAAAAAAAAATGTAATTGATAAACTTTCTCATTCACGACATTTCCCGGCAAGAGAGACGGTGGTGGTGGTGGTGGTGGTGGTGGTGGTGTTAATAGTGGTAACGGTAATGGTGATTGTGGGGGTGAAGGTGGTTTGGTAATACCGTCACCTTCTCTTCACTTGTTGCAGCTAATGTTTTACGCTGACATGTTTACAAAGAAATCCCGCCACCAATATAATAATAATAAAATAAAAAGCAAACACGCACACACACACACACACACACACACACACACACACACACACACACACACACACCGATTCATGCACATCCTTGCTCCCTTGATCTTTAACATTGCTCTTAACGTTCCGAGGAAGATGAGGCACAGATGTGACGCCTTAGGTTTCCATCTCTCACTTGTCGTGTTTTTCCCTCCCTCCCTCTCTCTCTCCCTCCCTCCCTCTCTCCCTCCTTCCCTCCCTCCTTTTGATGGATGACGAATATATAAGCTCATTGTGTATTTGACTCGTATGTTCTGAAAAAACTTTTATACATTGGTTTTGTATTCTTTCAAGAGCAAAATGTGTGTGTGTGTGTGTGTGTGTGTGTGTGTGTGTGTGTGTGTGTGTGTGTGTGTGTGTGTGTGTGTGTGTGTGTGTGTGTTAGGGGAGTACGGTTAAGTTGAGGTTAGTGTGGTATAGAGTGGTGACATACACTAGCTATAATAATGGTGATGCTAGACTTGGTGTGGTTTTCAAGTTGGTGTGGTGAGGTGGGCGTCGAGGTGGTGGTGGTGGTGGTGGTGTTGGGCTGACACTGAAATCGATATTTTTTTTCACTACTCAGCACATATCACACCCTTTGTTTCACTTCTCTCCCCTCTCTCCCTCCCCTCGACCCTCTTGTGTCCCCTCATTCCCATATGCCCTTTCCTTTTTCCCCCCATCACCTTCTCACTCCTTTCCTACCGATATTTTTACCCTTCCATCTTCCTTTTATCTCCCCTTTCCTCACTTTTCCACCGCCCTTGAAAAAAGTAAGTGCAAAATGTATTATAACGCAACATGAGAGGTAAAGCAACGTAACAAGGAAATATGAGCGCCGCCATGTAAGGTATGAGGCGATGAGTCAAGTAAGAGACAATGAGGAGGAGGAAAATTAGGAAAAATGAGTACCCGGGTAAGGAAGGCAGAGACAAGAGTATGAGGTGTAATGCGGAAAACACTGACATATCATCGTTATCTTAATGTAGAAAGAGTACAGGAACGAGGGTGTGGACACAGATAAAGAGGAGGAGGAAGACTAGGAGTAAAATAGGAAAGAGGAGGAAAGTACTAAGAATGAGAGAGAGAGAGAGAGAGAGAGAGAGAGAGAGAGAGAGAGAGAGAGAGAGAGAGAGAGAGAGAGAGAGAGAGATTATATTTGACCACTATCTTACATAACTTTTCTTCTGTACAAATGTTATCTTTGGGAGGGACACAAAACGAAAACGAAAACACACACACACACACACACACACACACACACACACACACACACACACACACACACACACACACACACACATTTTTCACCTGTCCTTCACCGCACACCACCAAGCAAGGAAACTCATTTTACATCACAAGTACCACGAGAATACCTCATTAGTAGTGATCCGCGTCGCTTTTGATGAGGTACCTTGCAAAAGAAAGAAAGAAAGAAAGAAAGAAAAAAAAAAGATTTATTAAAAGTGAAGGGAAGCTGTAAGAGGGAAAGCAAAGAGATGCAGAAATGGAGGGTTGCAAACAAGAGAGGTGAGTTAGAGGTGGGAAGGTGACATTCTGGTGTAAGAGTGAGTGAGTGAGAGTCTTGCAACATGAAGGTGACTGTTTCTCACGTGAGCAAACCAACAACCGGGAAGGGAGAGAGAGAGAGGGAGATGAGGAGGAAGGAGAGGCCAGTGGGGGTGATAGGAAGGAAGAAAGAAAAATCAGGACAATCTCAGAAAAAAAGATAGACAAGAATAATGTATTGGTTCATAGAGTGTTGTTATGAAAAGGAAATATAATGTGAAAGAATGATAAATGAAAAATCGAGGAGGTAAAGGATAGAGAGAATGCGACGCTACACTATATAACACTGTCTTATCAGCCTTAACATTGCCTTATCATCCACCTATCATCCCTTCGACCTTCCACAACCCTTGCTTTCAAAAGGCGAGATAATATCCTACTCTTTCCATGCCTTCCCTCTGCTTCACTACCACCCTGTCAGCTTCCAAGCCATTGCTCCCTCACGCAGGACTACCCTTAGGCTCCTCATTCTCCTCCTACACACACACACACACACACACACACACACACACACACACACACACATACTGGCTTGACGGGTGTGTGTTATGAAGCACCACCACTCGCATCCTCGTTCAGGTTCACTGCTTCGGTCACTTCTCTTGCCCCGCCAAAAGCCCCGAACCAGCCCCGTCAGCTGGGGCGGCCCCGGGGGAACAGCAGCGATCACCAACAATAGAAGGATTGATTGATGACGTGAGCTGACCTTACTGCGTCATACCCTCCCCCTGGCCCCTGCCCCTCTAAAGGTCACATATGAGAGAGAGAGAGAGAGAGAGAGAGAGAGAGAGAGAGAGAGAGAGAGAGAGAGAGAGAGAGAGAGAGAGAGAGAGAGAGAGAGAGAGAGGAAAAAGTCACGAACAAAGCGTATGTCCTTAAGGTCACATGGCATAGGTTTGTGGACACTAAACACTGGTCTGTCTCCAGCTGCACGTGGCTGAAAGACTTCATTCACCTTCTACAGGTTATGGACTCGACTGTCTCCTCCCTCCCTTGCCCTCACGCCGCTCGCTCATTTATTCTTTCTGTTGTACTTCATTTGGGGAATTTCAAGCCTTGTCTGTTGTTCTTGTAAGGTTAAGTTCGATCAAGGAATAACGTGATGATTATCTTGGCATTAACATATCAAACTGAACTTTATGAATGGCAAAAAAGAACGTTCCCGGATGTCGCTCCAGGACCTCCTCTTTCATTCCTCCTCTTCCTCCTCTTTTATCCACGGTGGTTAAATTAGTCAAGAACACTGGTTGATTGTTACGGTTTGCATTCTGGTTCTAAATACTTATTCGGCAATTTCCTTTACCATTAGTTCTCTTTATTTGCAATAGTATTCATTTTTTTCTTACACATCACCACCCATCCTTGTCTTAATTAAGTCCTCTTCCATACTACTACTATTATTACTACTACTACTACTACTACTACTACTCCGCCTCCTCCTCCTCCTCCTCCTCCTTCTCCTCCTCCTCTTTCGTGTAAATTGAGCCCCGCGAAGTAATCACGACCTCACTTGTATGGTTGTTTGATGACGCTTGAAATGTGACAGCGAAGGGGGAGGGTGCGGGGGGACGGAAGGTGAGGCCGGAAGGTGAGGAGTGAAGAACAGGGGAGAGAGGAATAAGTACGATGGACGATGCGAAGTGAGGGAATAAAGAGAGGACGGTGAACGATGAAATAAGGGAGAGGATGGTTAGGGGTGAACGGTGCTATGCTTTATATAATACTCATAATAATTACTGTACTAACCTATAATATATCACGTATGTTCCTTGCAGAGGTCCTGTCCTTGTTATTATCCCAAACTCCTCACCACGCGCGTGTTGCTTAATGAAAACAAACACTTCTATTTACACGGACTCCATAGTGGAACGACTTGCTCAAGCGTGTATACTGACTGACTGCACTCTTACTCGGACTGACAATAAGTGTCACGAAAACTATAAACTTTATAAAACAAAGAAAGAGGATCTTAATTTCTAAAGATGATTTTATATAGGATTTGATCTTCGTAACATACTGCATTTTTTTTACAATTTAACAATCTATTACTTGTATTGTTAATGCGCATAAAATAGATGATAAAGCTTTTTCATATATTTATAAGTCTCTATTTATGACCTCCCGTTTTCTTTGTGATGGGCAATCACTTACGTGTTCGAACGTGGAGGGTCTAATGATTCATTTGCTGATACGAGAGTACATTTTTTTCTATGAGTGTGTAACATTCAATTTGAGTTGTTTCGCAAAACAAGTATGTGGAATCCTGTAAGATTTGAGTCAGATAAAGTAACGCACTTCACGACGTAATGTTTATGGGAATGTTTTTAGGACAGACCACACAAGCTTTACCCTCGGCTAAGGTAGCTCTTTGTATTGCCTCCACCTAGCACACGTTTATCGCCTGTTCGAATCCTTGCAGTCATAACATTACATTGTTTGATCATAAATTTATGCCTGGCGAGAGAGAGAGAGAGAGAGAGAGAGAGAGAGAGAGAGAGAGAGAGAGAGAGAGAGAGAGAGAGAGAGAGAGAGAGAGAGAGAGAGAGTGTGTGTGTGTGTGTGTGTGTGTGTGTAAAAGGAACATTATTTTTTATGTGCTTTGTTTTAGTTCTTAAAGCTAGTACTGGCATGACTTTTCACCCAACGTCAAACCACATACAAACTTTTTTTTTTTCTCTCTCTCTCTCTCTCTCTCTCTCTCTCTCTCTCTCCTCTCTCTCTCTCTCTCTCTCTCTCTCTCTCTCTCTCTCTCTCTCTCTCTCTCTCTCTCTCTCTCTCTCTCTCTCTCTCTCTCTCTGTTACGACACCGTGAGGAACTTTTGTCTCGCCAACGTGCATCACAAACTTGCATCGCAGATAAATAAATTACACGTTGTATGCACCAAGAAGAGGAAATCAAAATCGATAATAATAAAAAAATAAACAGTGGTGAAAGATCAATAAACGATAGACGAGTAAAAGAAAGAATGAGATCGATAAAATCAGTGTGTGGGTAGTAGTAGTAGTAGGGTGGAGGAGGTGTTGAGGTGAGGTGGGGTGGAGGGAAGTGATGAAGGGGGGAGAGGAAGGGGAAGGAGCTGACCCGTGTGATAATGATTCTGAAGCCCTCAACAGACTCCTCCACCCCCTATCTCCCCTATCTCCCCTCCTCCCCATTCCGGAAGCGTAGGAGCACCACTACGCTCACCCCCAACTTTTCCAACCTCTTCCCACACGCCCACCCGCCACCCCATCTGCCCCTCCGCACCGCCCATGCATTACGTGTCAGTTTAAGCATTTTAAGTTGCAATTTTTCTGCCCGCGTACTCAAAGGAGCAGGAATTAGCGCGCCGCAAAGATGTGAATGGACCAAACCAGCCACGTATTAATTCTCATTTGCAACATTATCTGTGAGGTAAAGGATGGAGGGGCGGACAACCAGGTGGGTGAGGGTAGGATGGGGGGAGGGAAGAAGGAGGGTAGGATGGGGGGAGGGGAGAAGGAGGGAAGGTCTGGGTATGAAAGATGAAGAAGAAAACAACAAGCATTGGTTTGCAGAGCATTAAAATAGATACAGAATAACAAGAACTTCACTTATGCTAAACGTTCACACACACACACACACACACACACACACACACACACACACACACACACACACAGAGCACAGACGAGACAGACACACAGACAGAGAGACAGAGAGAGAGAGAGAGAGAGAGAGAGAGAGAGAGAGAGAGAGAAGGGGGTGGGGGTAGCGTGGGCGGAGGAACAGGGAGAGGGTGTTCGTGTCACGCTCGGCTGGCCTTGTTAGCCTCGATCGGCGCGTTAGTTGCCTCCCACCCTCACTTGTTTCTCGAGCCGTGTCCAGAGTAAACAGGCTGGGAAGTGACGCGACCTGCTTCTGAGGGGAGGAGGAGGAGGAGGAGGAAGATAACTAGGGAAGAGAGGAAATGAGAGGGAGGATTTGGTGGGAAGGACAGAAAGAGTTAAGGCAAAGGAGGAATAGACAGTTGAGGCAGAAAGGTGGGAACGAAGAAGATACTTAGAAAAATGTAAAAATTAGATATATGAAGAAAAAAAATTGAATATGGGCAAGTGGATTAGACAGGCGTATAAAAGGGATACAAAGAAGAGAAGAGAGAGAATTAGGGAAGAAATATGAAGGACATGTAGGAGAGACAAGGGCGGGAAGGAAGAGAAGGGTGGTAGAATGGAAGGGCGTATGGAGAATGAGGTGAGAAACTGAGACAAGATGGGCGTGATGGGGCAAGTTACGACACCTGCAGGGAGGATTGATGGGCGGCGCTGGGTGGGCGATGAGGTAGAGATATTCTGAGTTACGGCGAAAAATAATGGGGCTGTAGAGGTGACTAGGCACATAGGCGTGGCAGGGCAAGCGGAGGGTGTCCCAGGCAGTATACAGGTTGAGGAGCACCCAGAGTCTAAAGGAAGGAGAGGGATGAGGAAACTTAGGAAGATGAGAAACAGGACTGGGAGGAGGAGGAGGAGGAGGAGTAAGAAGAAGAGGAGGAAGAGGAATGTGGGGACACCTGTACTAGTAGCAAGCGAGACCAGCAACAACAACAGCAAATAACAAGAGTCTTTATCCGCGAGCAGACCGACACACTGACGGCGCAGAGGCAATAAACTACAAGGTAGATAGTTTGCCAAGGCTATCCCGCCATCTGCCCCGCCCACCGCCGCCTCCCTCCCCGTGAAGGACAGCGGCGAGGAGGAAGATACGCTCACTTAGCACACATCGGATGTCATACGGTAATGGCAGACTGGCGGCGGGCGATGTCAGCGGCGGGGTACAAGACTCCCTGTGCTAAGCGTGGCGTGTATCTGCGGCAAACACGAGGGCGAACAAAGATTTAATGCGAACATGATTTTCGAGCCGCGGCCGACCTGACATATTGATCTGATATCATCTGAGAAAGTCTGGGTGTGACAACCTGAGAGCCGCGTCGGGTTGCAAAGGAAGGCATGCAGGAGGCTTTTTTGGTTCCTGAGGGGGTTTGTTGTCTCTCTCTCTCTCTCTCTCTCTCTCTCTCTCTCTCTCTCTCTCTCTCTCTCTCTCTCTCTCTCTCTCTCTCTCTCTCTCTCTCTCTCTCTCTCTCTCTCTCTCTCTCTCTCAGTGTGTGTAGTGAGTGTCGTTTATTTCTTGATTGATTCTGTTTGCTTTAAGATTTAAAGGAAGATCACTTAGTTAGGCCAATAAGGTATGTGTGGCTTGTATCTCTCTCTCCTCTCTCTTCTCTCTCTTCTCTCTCTCTCTCTCTCTCTCTCTCTCTCTCTCTCTCTCTCTCTCTCTCTCTCTCTCTCTCTCTCTCTCTCTCGCTCTCTCTCTCTCTCTCTCTCTCTCTCTCTCTCTCTCTCTCTCTCTCTCTCTCTCTCTCTTGTCATGAAGTCAACTTAGCAAAATAAATTAGGCGCATGTTTTGATCAACTAAATACGAAAACTCAGCATCAAATGAGACGCCGATACTGCAACACACAGAGAAGCGTTACAGCAACACAGAGACGGTAGTACGAAACCAAACCCACGTTACAGCAGCACAGAGACAGCGTTACAAAACCCACGTTAGAGCAGCACACAAACAGCGGTACGATACACACGTTACAGCCAGCAACAGAGACACCAGTAAGAAACCCACGTGTTCTGCCTTAAGCACGCAGGTGTTGGCAAGGAGTTGACATTCATAGAGTAGATGGTGCAGGGTCAGACCTGGCGGGGGTGTGACGGGCATACACACACACACACACACACACACACACACACACACACACACACACACACACACACACACACACACTGGCTCTACTCGCCCCGCCTGAAGGCTCATTAGCCATCCCGAATCACAATGTTCGAAAACCTTTAAAATCGACTAGAATCCTTAGAAGAAAACACTGCCGGGTACGAGGGAAGAATTTACAGTGTTGCGAGGAGGTGCCTCGTGGGTCTACCTGGTCTCGATTCCGGTATTCGATGAGGTATTTCGGAGAGGTGTGTTCCGGGGGGGAGGCAAGGGTGAACGCGAACCTCTGACCTTTCTAGTGGTCACTGCACTGCCTCCACCCTGTGTGTGTGTGTGTGTGTGTGTGTGTGTGTGTGTGTGTGTGTTGTTATCACCTGCGCATCAGGTTGTGTACTACTACAATTTGAGTGTGATACAGGATAATGGAAAGAAGAAAGAGGAGGCAGAAGAGGGGCACAGGAAAACATGTAACAGATTGCCTATTGTATTAGAACAAGGTTACCTGCTTGAATTGACTTCCATCTTCACTATTTGTGTAAAAATAGGACAGAAAAACGAGGAGGAGGAGGAGGAGGAGGAGGAGGAGGAGGAGGAGGAGGAGTGAGATGAGCGTGAAATCATGTGTAAGCAGGAGGCGGGTGATGTGGGACTCAGGGACAAACAACAAGGCGACATCTTCCAGCTATCCCAACCACCGTCTCTCACTCCGCCGTATTATGCTCTCTCTCTCTCTCTCTCTCTCTCTCTCTCTCTCTCTCTCTCTCTCTCTCTCTCTCTCTCTCTCTCTCTCTCTCTCTCTCTCTCTCATACACACACGTACACACACATAGACACACACACACACACACACACACACACATATATATATATATATATATATATATATATATATATATATATATATATATATATATATATATATATATATATATATATATATATTGCGTGTGTGTGTGTGCGCACACTCATACATTCTTCACTTTATTTTCTCACTAACTCATCGAATCTTCTTGTCTTGGTAATTCCTTTCCCACATTCCTTTCTCTATTTTTTCTTTTCCTTGGAGACACTCTCGGCCTCCTGGTGTCACTCCGTTAGCCGGGCAGAAAGTGCCCATAAACCCAAATCAAGATCAGAATCGAACCCTTAAATCTGGGTTGACCTTGGCGACCCTAGGGGCGGGTGGGCGTCCCACTGATTTCCGAGCACCTGCCAATTACCTACTATTACGACATCCTGTGCTGAGCGGCCACCTGTTTACTGTGAGTTGTCGTCCCGCCGTCGCTTGCACCAGCTTCGATCTGGTCTCGTTATCGACCTGTCGTGGCCCCCAAGGGTCGGTGGCTCGTCACTGGGGAGACGGTGCACCATTCAACCTCGTCTCAAATCATTCGCAGGTTTTGCTCCCTAATTAAGACCGTGTGTGGACGCTAGGGGTAGAGGAGCTGCTGGCGGGAAACCATGTTTAAGGTAACTGCCGGGAAAATTACCTGGAGGAACCTGGGTGACCGCAAGGGTAAGGGTGGGTAGTGGGAATGGGAAGAGGAGGAGGAGGGGGAGGAGGAAGAGGAGGACCTGGCGGTAATTAGAGTTATGATATTTTCTGTGAGAAGTTCCTGTGTCTGGGAACAGGTGTGTTAGTACTGTGCTGGGAACTTACCAAAGCTCAGGAAGGGAAAAGGAGCGTTTCCGGCATGCATAAGAACCCGCGTGAGACCAGCGAGGCTCGGGGCACTGCCAAGACCGATAGATTATTCATAAAATACTTGACATCTCGTTTAAGAGCACGTGGGAGGGAGTGCTGGAGTTTGTTTTGTGATTGCTAGGTCATCGTGATGTTCTGGTAACACCTAAGGCTCCTGGGAGGCTCTCCTGTGCCCCAAGATGCTGGTAATGTACGAATCGCGCGCCAAGGACTGGAACCACCAAGAGCAACACAACTTCGTGATTTCCCATCATCATTATTTTCATACTGGTGATATTAATGATGTGCCTTTTTTCCTTCTCTTCCTCCCTCTTCTCCACCTCCTCCTCTCTCCCTTCCCCTTGGACGCCTTCCTACTTCGTATATTTTCCATTCCCCACCTCATTTCGTGCCGCCTGGCCAAGCAACGCCACGGAATGGACAAGACTCTCCCGCCTGTCATCTGCGGCTGATTTTTCCTCATTATACTTCGTTGTGTCCCCGACGTCTGGTGGGAAGACGGTGACCAGGTGTATGTATGTGTGTGTGTGTGTGTGTGTGTGTGTGGTGTGTGTGTGTGTGTGTGTGGTGTGTGTGTGGTGTGTGTGTGTGTGTGTGTGTGTGTGTGTGTGTACCCATATGATGGACTCTCCTTAGTAGTTGTTTCCCAGGATACAAAGTCACGTTCTTTTGCTAATCAGAGGTTGGGTGGACAAGTGCAGTGAGAGAGAAGGTTGGAGGAAGGAAATGGAAGAGAATAGAAAGGAAGGGATGAGAAGGAAGAAGGACATCATGGGAAGGCGAAGGTAAAGAAACACAAACGAACACAAATGAACACCAAATATCAGCAGATATCTTGGCCCTTAAGAGACCTTGTCATAAACTATACTGTCAAATCATCGAGGAGGAGGAGAAACAAGGAGGAGAACAAGAACAAGAGGAGTTTTTTTGTGTGTTTGGCAATCACTCGTCATACTTTAGTGTAATTTGGTTTGTTTTAACCTGATCTTGCCTCCCTCGTACACCCCTCTGGGCAGAACCACCTGCATAGCCTCCGTGACTTGACATACCTAAGTGTACGCACTTGTTAAAAGCGAGAGGTATTTTCCTTTCACTTCTATATTATGCAAATATAAAAAAGAAACCTGCAATAAATAGTTATAAAAACTTCCAGGTAACCTTTACGCTTAAATAGTGACAAGGAACAACACTTAGTGTTCTTACGTTATATGTATATGTATATATATATATATATATATATATAATATATATATATATATATATATATATATATATATATATTTATATATATATATATATATATATACTATATATATATATCATATATATATAATATATATATATATACACACACACACACACACACACACAAGGCTAAAATGTGTAGCAAATATCTTGAACATCTTTTGAAATATTTAAAGGTGCAGGAAAGAGGAAAAAAGTCAAATATAGCTAGTGGCACGCTATTCACCTTGCACTTACTCCATCAAGATGGGCAGCCACCTGGAAGCAGTAAATGTACAAAATTAATGCCGATATCTTGCCTCCTTTCCTTCCATGTGTAAATGGTCGCCCCGTCTACCATGTCTCCTGTAATTACTTCTCCTGCGTCCACCAATATTGATAACAGTGCCACCTGCAGCGCTAAAATCAGCGGCAAAATTATTCCTCGAACGGACACGAGAGTTTTCTTGGCCAACTTTCGTCCCTTTCTCTTTCTCCTCCTCCTCCCCTCCTTACTCTCCTCGCTAACTTCGCCTCAGCCCCACGGCTCCCTTGCACCATTTGGCGGCGGGAATTGTTGCGAGAATTTTGTCGCAAGGGTACAGGAGCGTCGCTTGTCCTACGCACTGAATTAAAAACCAGACAAGACGGAGGGAACACGTCCAGCAGGCGGCAGACACAGCCTCTTCCCTCTCTTCCACCTCCTCATCCTCCACCCTCGCCTACTCATCCCCCACTCCCGTCTCTTCTTTCTCTTCTATTCTCTGCCTCGGCCTCCTCCTCCATCCCCACCTCATTTCCCTCCATCATCCCCGCCACCCTGTCAGGAGCACAGAGGGCGATGCCTCCACACAAGAAGGACGAGTCACCAAAAGTGGTGCTGTTCAAAGACAAACGAGTGACTTGAGCTTTCGATACCTGCTATTAGAATACTCATACTGCACTCAATACAACAGTAGGAATGCAAAACATCTAATAAATGTGAGAATACTAAAAATAGATTAAAGACGATACAGCAAGGCTAACAAGCCAACATCCTCTGTGCTTAGATGTTCACTCAGAACTGCAATGTCCGAGGTCATCCAGTCTATTCTGCGCTACGGTCAAGCGCATCCATCCTGTTGAGGTTGGTGAACTAGCCACATTTACCTTGAGTCAAGCCAACAATCCATTCGTCACTTACAAAGTAAATATTTTACAGCGCGTCACGGTAATTACCTGGAAAATGTGCACTTACGATCAGTCGTCTGGTGTCTGGGGGACAGTCTCTCCCTCAGCAGGACTCTTTATTTGTGACGTAATATCTCACGGGCTTTGGGCAGCCACACCCCATCCATATCCCAGCGGGATCGTGCCATCTATCAAGGATTCTTGGGTTTAGGTGCTCCAGGAGGGATGGCGGTCAGGGTCCCTCACCCGGCCTGATGAAGACTCACATACGTCTCTTGTGATAATTTGCGAGGCCACTGAAGGCCTTGTCGCTCCCTCCTCCCTCCTGAGCCATGAGTTTTGGTGTCGTGCTTGCAGTTGGCGTGTCCCGTGCATGCCGCGGCTCGCCTTGCCTCCAGCGTCCGCCCGGCAACACCACGTCCCGCCCGTAGTGTCTCCACAGCCCGTAGCCACCTGGGGATCATGGCGTCATGTCCCCGCGTATGGAGGGCAGGTAGGACATTAATTACAGTATCTAATCTTGCCGTGAGAGGCGCCTGGCCAGGCGGGTGAGCGTCCCACCTCTCCTCCCTCTGTGCTTCACCCTTACCTCCCACGCCAGCCAACTGACCTGCGAGAATAATTGCTCCAAGTGTTTTTCCGCCCAAGACCTGTTTGTAATCACAGCTCCGAGATACCTGGTTCGTAAAAATTCCCCGTCGGTGTAATCAGCGTGTATTTATTGAAGCCCAAGCCACAGCTGCGCCCAGGGAACGGGACACGTCCGGCGCTCCAGGGTAAGATTAGGATCGACATTCCCCCACAGGTGTAGTAAGAGTGGACCCTGCCAGTCCCACGCTGGACCCCGGCCGGCACCCTCCTCACCTTCCTCTGAGTCGCTCAACTGCACATAAAACAGTGTGCACTGATGAGGCGCCGCGGCAGCACACGCAAAAACGCTCCTCGTACACTGGCCGGGCCGGAGGGCGCGACCTCACCTGGCGCCCACTACCTAGTGTTCAGCCTTACCGTGACGAGGGACTGCACACCCTCAGCGGAAACTTTTCGCAGCTCTCCCGGCGGGGAATGTTGACGTGCCGCCGAGGCTTATCCCCGTGAGTGGAGGCGAGCTCGGTGTTCTTATCCTTCCTCCATCTTGGGGTGCGACGCTGCCACTTGCGGCCTTGGATTGTGAGGGTGAGCGTTATGGACACTAAACAGCGGCGGATGTGAAGCAGGTGCGGCCACCGATAGTGACTCCAAAGCGCCAAGCGATCTTCCTTTGTTCTCTGGTTCAACACACGACTCTCTTCTCCTTTCCTTCCCTCACTCTTCTTCCTTTCTCCCGCTTCCTTCAGCTCCCAGCGTCTTATCTTCCCTCCTTTTGGACGGAAATAAAAGACTTTCCGAGATCAAGGGGATTATCAAGAGTTTTCACATTAATGTCGCCTCGTCTCGGAGATAACCAAATATTTATGCCTAAGCAGAAGACGCGCCATTTTCCAGCGAGAGAACGTCAGTATCAGGCGGCCTGAGGACCCGAGGTACAAAAACATTCCTTGGTTATCATCTATGAACCGCAAACTTCACTCAAAGAGACTGCAGAATTATGTACAGTTTTCACATTAATTTACACGTCACAAACTTTTTCATAATTCTCGCGCTGGATCCTTTTATCTCCCACTTCCATTCCATTTGGTGCAGAGGAGATGAAGTCCAAGTAGTTTGTAGTGGTGATGAAGGTAACGGTGATGATGATGGTGGTGATGGTGGTGGTGGACTTAACGTTAGGTGAAAGGAAGGAAAGGGTGAGAATATTGTTGGTGGTGGCGGCGGTTTTGGTGGATGTTGAAGTGACTGTTGTGGGTGACAGGGATGGGGTGTGAGTGAGAGATGAGAGAGAGAGAGAGAGAGAGAGAGAGAGAGAGAGAGAGAGAGAGAGAGAGAGAGAGAGAGAGAGAGAGAGAGAGAGAAGATGAAGGGTGTTTGCGGTCATCTAAAAATGGTTTCAACACCTATTTCACACCCACAAAATGACCTGGAGCATCTCACTGAGCCCTCACCTTGGTAGCGGCGGCCTCCAGCGGTGCCGCGACCCACTCACTGTACCTGTGGCCTCATCAAACTCTCTTCACTATAACCATTCTTACTTACCTCCCCTTGAGTTTATTATACTAACATGAATATACCACTTTCCTCTATTTCTCATTTCTGATTCTTCCTCGTCCCTATGGTGGTGGTGGTGGTGGTGGTGGTGGTGGTGGTGGTGGTGGTGGTGATGCCTCCCCCCCACCCACCCCCCACACCTGTTAACAAGGCGCGTTCGTCCCCTAACAGTCTGCAACAAGTGTGGACAAATCGGAGTGGTGTGTGAGTGTTCCCTTGCACGCGATGGTACTACTACCTCTGTCTCTCCCCTCTCCCTCCGCTCTCCTTTCTTCCCTTCATCTCTCTCTCTCTCTCTCTCTCTCTCTCTCTCTCTCTCTCTCTCTCTCTCTCTCTCTCTCTCTCTCTCTCTCTCTCTCTCTCTCTCTCTCTCTCTCTCTCTGTCAGTTACTTAGTTCCCTTGCATCATCTTTTTTAATCCCTTTATCTACAGTATCCTTTGAATCCATCCATTTACTCTCTCTCTCTCTCTCTCTCTCTCTCTCTCTCTCTCTCTCTCTCTCTCTCTCTCTCTCTCTCTCTCTCTCTCTCTCTCTCTCTCTCTCTCTCTCTCTCTCTCTCATATCAGTGTAAGTGTGTTCTTAATTCTTTATTCATTCTAAGTTCTATTTTTGCGCAGTTTTCACTAAATTAGTACCACTTAGGGCCATCAATGTCAATACAGTAAGGGGGTGAGGGCGTGTGGGCGTGTGTCTGTCAGGGGGAGTGAGGGGAAGGAAAGTGGTGAAAGGGAGAACTTAAGGGGGGGATGAAAAGGGGAATGAAGGAGAAAAGACAAAAAAGAATGTACATATGCTCCACATTAACACACACACACACACACACACACACACACACACACACACACACACACACACACACACACACACACACACACACACACACACACACACACACACATAAACAAAATAAGTTCATTTATTAAAGAATCGAACAACACTGACGCACGAAAAACTCTCTGGAAAAAAATTATAATACTCTTTAAACACACAAATTTTATGAGAGAGAGAGAGAGAGAGAGAGAGAGAGAGAGAGAGAGAGAGAGAGAGAGAGAGAGAGAGAGAGAGAGAGAGAGAGAGAGAGAGAGAGAGAGAGAGAGAGAGAGAGAGAGAAAGCAAGCAAGCAGCTGGTGAGTTTAATCTATGAATTAAGAATGACACAAATATTTGAGCTGCACCCTACTCCTCCCCCCTTCCTCCTCCTCCTCCTCCTCTTCTTCCTCCTCCTCCTCCTTCTCCTCATTGGTGTGTGTTGGCAATTAAGTTAATGGGTGTGTTGTGACCTTCCACCTGTACCACTTGCACCAACACGCGACCAGGTGTATGTGTGTGAGTGTGTATGTGTGTGTGTGTGTGTGTGTGTGTGTGTGTGTGTGTGTGTGTGTGTGTGTGTGTGTGTGTGTGTGTGTGTTCTTTCCTTGACTATGTGCCTAGGTATACGTTTGATTAATAATTCATCTGCCTATCTCTCTCGCTCCAGTTCTCAGTGTTCTCCCTTCCTTCCGCCCTCTCTCCCTCCCTCCCTCCCTTCCGCCCTTCCCTTCGCCCGAGTGCTTCCTTCCCCACACCTGCACACACCTGTTCCTCTCGCCTAATCAATCCTTATGCCTGGCCTCACGCACTGCTCCCGGCACCGCATCTATTTTCTTTCCCAGTAATCACCACCTTTTCTATTCTTTTTGTTCCATTCTCACTCTTTCCCCTTTCCCTTTCCTCTTCCTTTTAATTCTTCTTTTCCTTCTTCTTGTTCTTTCTTTCTCTTCTTCAATTCTCTCTCTTCCTCGGCTATCAAACATGCTAATTACGGTACTTTCTTTACTTTTTGTTTCTCATACTTTATACTTTAGAGTGTAGTAATATATCATGTATAAATAAACGTTAATGGGCGTACATACACACTTGCATACATTTATACATTCATACATACATACATACATACATACATACATGCAAGTATTTTTCTTACATTCTTAATATTGGTCGTCTTTTTCCTCTTCATTCTTTTTCTCTTTCTTTCATGTCTAGCACACCCTCCTATAACTATATTATTCTTTCGACCATCTTTTCCTCCTTCTCTCCCTTCTTTCCTCCTTCCCTCCCTCCCTTCCTTCCCTCCCTCCCTTTCTCCCTTCCTCCCTCCATCTGTTCCTCTATCTCCCCCTTCTCTCTCTCCCCTCCACTCTGTCATCTACTTCCTCCCTATCACCTCTGCAATATCTTCCCTCTGATCTGCTCTCTCTCTCTCTCTCTCTCTCTCTCTCTCTCTCTCTCTCTCTCTCTCTCTCTCTCTCTCTCTCTCTCTCATATCCCTCCATACATTTTCTACTCTTTAAAATTTTCGCATAGTTTATTTTTTCTTCCTGTTTCACGTTATCTCCTCTTGACTCTCCTGTTGCCGGTGTGGGTTACCTGTCTCGTTCTTATCTCCCTCGATCCTCCTCCCCGCCGCCGCTCCTTCCTTCCCGATTTCCTTGTGTACGTGGCATTTTTATGGGCGAAGCGGACCTGTACGTGTCGTGTTAACCTTTAAGAAACGGCCATTGTGTGATTCGGTGGGTGTGTGTGTGTGTGTACGTGTGTGTGTGTGTACGTGTGTGTGTGTACGTGTGTGTGTGTACGTGTGTGTGTGTGTGCATGTGTGTGTGTTTCCTGTTATTTGCTTCTTCTGTCTCTTACCCGCCTATATGTTTTCGTTTTTTTCTTCTCGTTTCCTTTCTCCTTCCCTCCCTCCCTCCCTCTTTCCTCCCTTCCCTCCCTCCTCCTAGCACTATCTCTATTTTTTTCGGTATTTCTCTCCTCCTCCTCCTCCTCTCCTCCTCCTCCTCCTCCTCCTCCTCCTCCTCCTCCTCCTCCTCCTCCTGTTCCATCCCTCTTCCTCGTCGCCCCCGCACGCCATAAAGGGGAGTATCAATAAATAACTTCCCCTAAAGAGTAGTTCCCGCGGTCCGCCAATGGCCCGATAATAAGCCAGATAGAGCCAGTGATCGCCCGAGAAAAATGTCCAAAGTTAGGCCTCCGATCATGTGACAAAGCGCTGACGACACGGCTCCTGATCTCGTCCTGACCCGCCAGATCCCCGGAGCAGTTCTAGGTCTCCCCTAAACCACAATTGGAGCCAGATTTGATTCATTACTAGGAAGGGAAGCAGGGATGTGAAGGACGTGACCTGGGATAGGCGGAACTGAGAGACGAGTATTTATTAGAAGCTGATAGGGATGTGAATTGAGGGATGGGAGGTGAGTGAGGGATGGAAAACTTTGATGAATGTAATCAGTGAGGGAATCAAAGTCAGGGATGGTGGATTTGATTAAGCAGATATAAACGACGTCGTCAAGGACCTGATCAGGTGCAAATTATGCAGTTAGGGACGGAAGAGCAATAGGGTTGGAAGGGTCTTGATTTGACTATATGTTTAGGGACACAAAATTAGAGGTTTAGAGGAATGATGAGGTAAGGTGTGTAATCAGAGAGAGAGAGAGAGAGAGAGAGAGAGAGAGAGAGAGAGAGAGAGAGAGAGAGAGAGAGAGAGAGAGAGAGAGAGAGAGAGAGAGAGAGAGAGAGAGAGAGAGAGAGAGAGACGTAACACGAGAGTAGGGATTAGAAGATGGGAGGAAGTAAAAAAGAGAACGAGAGAGGTAGTGTCTGACGGGATGGACCTTGGCGACGAGACAGGTTGGGTAGGAAGGAGGTAGTGATGGAGGTTGCGTCTGTAACATTTAGGAGGAAACATAACCACGTGATTGGCAAGGTCATATTGTCGCTACAAAGAGAGATAAAAAGATTCCAAGACGAATCACGCGGCAGGAAGCTGGAGAAAGGAAAAGAGAGACAGTAACTCTCCCATCATCCTCCCTCCCTCCTCCCATCCCCCTTCGCTAAGTGTTGGGTGTCCTCAGTAGCACCAGGCCCCTCCCCTCCCTACACAGCGGCACGTGCAGCCGTTCAACAACAGCAACAGCGGCGTCGTGCTGGGCCGCGCCGAGTGTCTCGTCGACTATTTTGGGCCGTAATTATCCTGGCCGCCGCCCGAGGGGGAGTCTCACACAAAAGTAATTCAGTTTTCGGCGTCCCCTCGGCCTGGCTTGCCCCGCCCCGCCCCGCCCTGCTCCCCACAACGACCACTCTCTATGGCCCGATAATGGATAAATGAGCCCAACGTCCTGGCCACAATGGGAGTCTCCCCTCCGCCCTCTCCACCCACGCCATTGCATACAGATGCCACAAAAAAGCGACTCTCCCGTATTTCTCATGAAACATTCATGTAATCAGCATAATCCTCGTATCGGCACCCACGCTATACATCACCTCGTCACCGCGCGCCCATTAGCTTGTTTATTTTCGTGGCTTTTGTGCGGGCGGTTTGTGTGTGTGTGTGTGTGTGTGTGTGTGTGTGTGTGTGTGTGTGTGTGTGTGTGTGTGTGTGTGTGTGTGTGTGTGTGCGTGTGTGTGTGTGTGTTCGTGCACCAGCGCGCACACAACACACACACACTACACGTGCCTTACATCCCACCTCGTGAGTCTGAAACAACGCCGCCTGTGTGTATTTCAGCGAGACACGGAGAGGAATTTTCATTTTCTCCCCTTTTACGACAATGAAAGCCGATCTACAGGCGTGAGAGAGAGAGAGAGAGAGAGAGAGAGAGAGAGAGAGAGAGAGAGAGAGAGAGAGAGAGAGAGAGAGAGAGAGAGAGAGAGAGAGAGAGAAAGGAAAAAAACTCAGGAGACACGACACTCGTTTTCTTCGTGGTCGACAGAGCGAGGGGTGACTAAAAGGTTTCCGTGTCGTCACCCCCTTCTCCCCCACATCTTGTTCCCCTCCCCCTTTCACCCCGCCCTCGTCATTCTTCCCCTCCCTCTTTCACCCTGTACCCCCGTTGCTCCCTTATCGCACCTCACACTCATTTATCTGCGACACCACCTGATGGCACTTTTG
>JAPQNM010000008.1:8590159-8610159 GCA_029783475.1 Metacarcinus magister
TTCTGTAAGCTAACGGGTTATCTCTTTCTTTGCAGGTATGTTGATCGAGGGCCGCGGGTGTCGAGTGTGGTGAGTACAGCCTGTTCTCACGCTCCTCCTCATCCTTTTCCTCCTCCTCCTCCTCCTCCTCCTCCTCCTCCTCCTCCTCCTCCTCCTCCTCCTCCTTCTCCCCTCTTTCATCTCTTCGCCTTATATTCTGTCTCCATTCTTTTCTTCCTCGTTAAATTTTTAAGTACAGGGACCCAGTAACGCATTTTACGAACCATCATTGACGAGAGAGAGAGAGAGAGAGAGAGAGAGAGAGAGAGAGAGAGAGAGAGAGAGAGAGAGAGAGAGAGAGAGAGAGAGAGAGAGAGAGACTGACTTCAATATATCGAGTGCTATCCACTTAAAACTTTCTACCTCTCACCACCGTCGGGAAGTCAAAAGTGTTTGAGTTAAATCGACAGAAAACTGGAACGATTGCTGGGCGGAATAACAGGAAATGGGAAACAGCCGTGTAGAATGTGAGAAAATGGGAAATATTCGTGCGCGTCATAGGAACGAGAAGATTGATACATATACACACACACACACACACACACACACACACACACACACACACACACACACACACACACACACACACACACACACATGTACACAGATCACGAATTAACACGTAAGTATGTGGTTATTTGAAGGGCAGGAGAGAGGGAGGGAAGAAGAGTGAGACGGAAAGAGCGTAGATAGAGAGAAGAATGAAAGGAAAGAGGAGAGAGGGAAAGGTAGGGTAGGATGGAGGGAGAGGATGATGGTAGGGGAGTGGAAGCGGAGGTAAAGGCTGCTTTCTCCCTATGAATGGTGTGCAAGGTCTCTTTGTCTCGCTGTCTTCCTTTTTTGTGTTTTCTATGGGTGTATGTATGTATGTATGTATGTATGTATGTATGTATGTATGTATGTATGTATGTATGTATGAAGGCAAGTTTGTATGAAGTCAGTGGGGAGATATTTTTATACTGTTTTTACACCATGCCAACGCGCGTATTTTATTTGTCTCTTATTTGTATACTCTCTCTCTCTCTCTCTCTCTCTCTCTCTCTCTCTCTCTCTCTCTCTCTCTCTCTCTCTCTCTCTCTCTCTCTCTCTCTCTCTCTCTCTCTCTCTCTTTGCCACTTGCAGATTATGTCTCAGGTTATTGATCTCAGTATTTATCGGTTAATATTCGCGCTCGATAAACTCATTCTGCGTTCTTGATTAGTGTGTGTGTGGCCGCGCGTCCCTCGGGGTTAGCAGACTCACGGCGGCCAACACGGGTTCTTGGGCCTCTCATAAGACGATCCTCCTCTCCTCTCCTCTCCTCTCCTCTCCTCTCCTCTCCTCTCCTCTCCTCTCCTCTCCTCTTCATTCCTCCTCATCATCATCATTATATTCTTTGATTTTCGTCTTTCTTTTCTCTTTTAATAATTCTCTTCGTATTCCTTCTTCCCCCATTTTTATCTACTCCTTTATGTATTTTTAGCTCCCTCTCCTTCCTGCTTTACTCTCCGCTGCTCCACCTCCTGTCAAACTGTTATGTGGATGGTTCAGTCTGGGGAGGAAAATACTGAGAAGTTTCAAGGCTTAATTAATTTCATTAATTTCAGGTCACCCACAATTATTTTCTGCCAGCTTTTGTGAGCCTGGTTTTGGAGCTCTGGTTTTAGGTTTTAATTCCTGGATGAAAACCTTTATGTTACGATGAAGATTTGACGGAAAAGAATATGATCTAAACTGCGGAAAAATGAATGACAAGGGTAAAGGCAACATTGACTGGAGTAGAAAAATAAGAGGAAATATATGCAAGCAGTGGTTTTAATCATCTGAAAAATGCCGTTTTCTTTCATGCAATTATTTACAATCATATTTTTTTTTCTTTTTGGTGCAATGAATGGAGTCCTTCCCGCATGCGTGATCAGCATTTTATCATTCACCATTTTTAGTTCAGCTCTTTAATATATATTGGTATTTATAACATTCAGATGCATCGCTCTCCTTGCACTCCCATTTGTCATTTTTTTCCTTGCGTTCGTAAGTGCTTCTCTGTGGTGATAGTAAAGGCGTGGGTGCATGAAGCTGTTTTGTCTTGTATTCTTACTCTGTTATCTCATGTTCCTATCACTCCTTGCCATCCTCCTACCCTCCTCCCCCTCCTTCCAACCCGTCCTACCGCAAGCCTCCTAATCCCTCCCCTCCTCCCTCCCTCCCTCCCTCCCTCCTCCACTGGTTAGGGCACGAGCCATTCTGTGCACCTCAGGCTCGCCTCTTACATCCTCTTCCCCTCCTCCTCCCTCCCCACACCGTCTTCTTCATCCCACGGACACAACTTCTTCCCCAATCCACTCCTTCTCCTATCTTCCCTTACCACACCTCCCCTCAGTCCCTGTCTTACCCCCCCTCTCCCTCCCCTGTCCTCCTTCCCTCCTTCTCTTCTCTTTTCTTGTTTTTCTCCTCCTCCTCCTAACACAAGTCTTCCTCCAACACCACCTCTCCTCCGATTGTCTGGGCGAGAACGTCACGAACTGGCCTGACCGCCCACACCAGCACCTCCCGCAGCACACACACACACACACACACACGCACACACACACACACACACACACACACACACACACACACACACACACACACACACACACACACAGTCATCATTCCCAAGAGACGACTCTGTCCTCACACGTTACAACAGTTACTTAAAGGTGAGGTGAGGCTTCCCTTCACGTTACACTCTCTCTCTCTCTCTCTCTCTCTCTCTCTCTCTCTCTCTCTCTCTCTCTCTCTCTCTCTCTCTCTCTCTCTCTCTCTCTCTCTCTCTCTCTCTCTCTCTCTCTTCACACGCACAGACAAACACACACATGTACACAAACACAAACACACACACACACACACACACACACACACACACACACACACACACACACACACACACACACACACACACCACAGAATACACACCACAAGAAGTAAAGGTATTAGATTTTGTTCATCTTTCTCTCTCTCTCTCATTATATCTATCTATCTATCTATCTATCTATCTAACTCTCTTTCTTAACCTAAAGAAAATAAAGCAAGTAAAGATTGAAGATAACACACTGTGAAAGACGAGCCAGACAAATAATAAAAAAAAAAGGGGAATAATCACAAACTCGAGATGGAATTTACACACTCTCCTGAACCTGCTGCAGTAAGCGAGGAGAGGAGGAGAGGAGAGGGGGGGAAAAAAAGTAAATAAAACATATATAAAACAGCTTAGATAACGAGGGTGGCTTTTCCTGCGCAGGCTTTTGTTCCTCGATGCCAGCCAGGACAAGCCCGGGTACACACAGGGCTGGCGGGTCGAACGGTCGGGTCGATCAGATGGAAATAAAAGCAGTCAAGTCGGAGATTGGACAAAGCGAGGAGAGGAAGAGAAGGAGAAGGAGGATGAGGAGGAGGATGATGAGGAGGATGATGAGGAGGATGAGGAGGAGGATAAGGAGGAGGATAAGGAGGAGGATAAGGAGAGTTGACTGAGGGAGTTTTCAATGGGTGTGTCTCCTTATTCTCTCTCTCCTTTTCATTTTCTTCTTCTTCTTCTCTTCTTCTTCTTCTTCTTCTTCTCTTCTTCTTCTTCTTCTTCTTCTTCTTCTTCTTCTTCTTCTTCTTCTTCTTCTTCTTCTTCTTGACTTTTTGCACGTTCTCGGAAATCACGGGCTGAGTCGCATTACCAAGGAACGTGAACCTAATATTGGCCGTCTCTCTCTCTCTCTCTCTCTCTCTCTCTCTCTCTCTCTCTCTCTCTCTCTCTCTCTCTCTCTCTCTCTCTCTCTCTCTCTCTCTCTCTCTCTCTCTTTAATCCCCTCATCGTTCATCCCTCCAGCCTCCCTATTTCCATTCCCTCCCTTTCCCCTCTCTCCCTTCCTCCCACTTGTTACTACCTGCCTCCTTTTCCTTCCTTCCTTCCTTCTGTGTACTTCCTGTTCCATTTCATTCCTATCTGTATCCTTCGTTTGTTTTTTCACTTTTGTAATATTTTTATCACTTTTCCTTCGTTTCTCATCTTCAGTTTTGTCTTTTTCCTCTCTTTCTATTCGCTTCTGTTCACTCTGTATACATATTATTCCGTTTTTGTTCCGTTCCGTTCCGTTCCGTTCCGTCTGTATCGTTCCATTCCCTTGGTTACCTTTGTTCCCTTCCTTTCATTCCGTTCTGTTCCCTTGTTCAGCCAACTCAGCGTTAGTGAGGAACCTGATTAAGACTCGTTGGGGCTTCTTGACGTCGTTTCTTTTCCTCTTCTCTCTCTCTCTCTCTCTCTCTCTCTCTCTCTCTCTCTCTCTCTCTCTCTCTCTCTCTCTCTCTCTCTCTCTCTCTCTCTCTCTCTCTCTCTCTCTCTCTCTCTCTCTCTCTTACATTAGTCTTTCTTTCGCATTATTTCCCCAACTCCTGACACCATATTCCTCCTCCTCTTTCAGGTTATCTCCTCCTCCTCCTCCTCCTCCTCCTCTTTCTCCTCCTCCTCCTCCTCCTCCTCCTCCTCCTCCTCCTCCTCCTCCTCCTCGGAATGCAAGTAATTTGAGGGTGTTGGCATCAATAGTAACTTGTAAAAAAAGAACACAACACTTCACACTAGAGCTTTGGATGGTTCTGCATGTATAGCAGACGTGCACAAGTGTTTCCGTTGCTATGTATGAGTTAAGTCACAGAGTTAAGTATATATAATCGGGTATGAGACGGATATTTACCGAATGCCTCTGTTGAAGGTTATGTCTTTATCGTTTCTCTTTCTCCATTCACTCCTCCTTTTCCTTCGCCTCCTCCTCCTCCTCCTCCTCCTCCTTCTCCATCAGACCAAACGCCATGTGACAAAGTGCGCCGGTTAATCCCAACAATTAGGTGTTGTGGTGAGTGATTGTGTTTGCAATTTGTCGGTAATTGCACAAATCCGTGTCCCCCCCTCCGCCGGGAATACGGGAGGGGAGAGACTGAGGGGAACTATTTAAATGAGGGTTTTTTGGCCAACTCAGGTGCTTGGGGGATGAGGGGACGGGGAGGGTATCGATCGAAGGGGTGTTAGATGAGGGCTGTGGGGATGCTGGTGACGTTTGTGGGTGGGTGGTGGTGGTGGTGGTGGTGGTGGTGGTGGTGGTGGTGGTGGTGGTGGTGGTGGTGGTGGTGGTGGTGGTGGTGGTGGTGGTGGTGGTGGTAGATGGAGGGAATAGTGATGTAGGGGTGGTAAGTAATGAGGTGTGTGTATGTGTGTGGGTGTGTGTGTGTGTGTGTGTGTGTGTGGGCGCTTAAAGGTGACAAAAAGAATACACACACACACACACACACACACACACACACACACACACACACACACACACGCCATCATCTTTACGTAACTCAGGTGTGTGGAAGCGAGGAGGACGACAGGAACAAGTAGGCGTCACATTCTGCAGGTTGTCGCGATAATATAATCAGTGATATTTCTCCTCGTCCCTCCATTACCATAGCCCATACACGGAGGCGGCCACTCCCACAATCCCCTGCGTCTCCCTCCCACCGCTACTCATTCCTCCCTCCCACAACCTCCTACTTCTTTCCTTCACCTCCATCCACCCAACTCTCCCTCAACAGCCTCCTAATTTTAAGCTCAACAGTCTCTCTCTCTCTCTCTCTCTCTCTCTCTCTCTCTCTCTCTCTCTCTCTCTCTCTCTCTCTCTCTCTCTCTCTCTCTCTCTCTCTCTCTCTCTCTCTCTCTCTCTCTCTCTCTCTCTCTCTGTTCTTCCTCCTAGAACCACATACAAGTCCTAATTCGTCAGGACTCCTTTGTATAATCTTTTTTTTATTCTAAAGTAACTCTCTTTTTTTTGTTTTGTTTGATACTGCGTTGCTAATTGAATATTAAGCCCTTGTATATTTTTCATGCATACAATTTCCGTGATGTACAGTGGTGTTATCTTTGTGAGGGTTCATACACGTTACGGTGGATTTAAGACTAAGATACGATGCTACAAATTTCCTGGTTTTTATTAATATTTATGTCCATGATATATCTAACGCTTTAAAATGTTTTGCGCCGTGAAGTTTACCACGGAGGCCGGTAGTTAAATGAATGAAAATTTGTTACAGCCGTCTGCTGCATTCATGAAGTGAACAGTCATTTCTTTATTGAGTTCCTTTACTTCTTTTCATGAATAAAAATACCTCCGAGAATTTTAAGAGATAAGAATGCATTGTGTGCCATCTCTGCAACCTCACTCTCCCTTTCATCCTTCCTTCTCCCACACTCCCTCACCAATGCCCACACCACGGCTCATCACCGACACCTTTCTCTCGCACTCCCACTCCCACTCACCCACACTCTCCTCCACCTCCCACACACCACTAAGGCCGCTCCCACTAGAAATGACCCCCTCCCCCACCACCTCACCTTCCCCCCGTCCCTCCCCCTGGCCTCGGCTGTTTAATATTCCACCGCTGCGTCGACAAGACAGGCTAGACTCAGTGCAAGAAGGGCGCCACGAAGATGCATTCACTATTAAGCACGTGTCATTAAGCACCCGACTGGGCCTGTTTTGCCTCGAATGCCTCGCTGGAGTTAATTTTTCTCTCGCTGGAGGATCATTCTGGCGAAACGATTACTCCATGCAGTCCGTTTTGCCACTCAGGTGCGCATGCCTCGTGCCGAAGACAAGAAGGCTGGAGCGACCGTCTCACCGCGGCTCTCAAGGGGATGACGCTTGCTGTTCCTCCCTGGTGTGTGCTTTCTTCTTTTTTTTGTCGTCTTGGGCGGAATTCCGTGCCTTCCTCTTTTGGGGAAGGATGGTGCTTGGGAGAACGAAGGAGGAGGAGGAGGAGGAGGAGGAGAAGACGGAAAAAAATGAAGAGGAGGAAGAGTAGGAAGAGGCAAATGGAAAGTGGGATAAAGGTGCTAACAAAAAGGGGGGTGACGGTGAAGGAGATTCGGCGTAGAGCTGAAGGGAGGGAGGAAAAGGGGAAGAGTGAAGGGAGGGAAGGGAGGGAAGGGAGGGAAGGGAGGGACGGGGTCAGAGAAGCGGTAAACATTGTGACCCTTGCATCACAGTGGGTGGGTGAGGGGAGTACAGAGGGAAGGAGGGGGAGGGAACATAGTGGAAGAGAGAGAGAGAGAGAGAGAGAGAGAGAGAGAGAGAGAGAGAGAGAGAGAGAGAGAGAGAGAGAGAGAGAGAGAGAGAGAGAGAGAGAGAGAGAGAGAGAGAGAGAGAAAGGAGAACTATACAGAAATTTCACTAACATTTGTTCCTATTCTTTACATATATCGTCCTAAACTACACACACACACACACACACACACACACACACACACACACACACACACACACCCACACACACACACACACACACACACACACTGTTTATAACGCCTCGTGTCCCTTGTATCTGTGGAATGTCTCGCCGTCTCATCCATAAGGGTGACTTGCCGTCCAGACACCCGCTGCCCAACGTCGGATTTCTCTGTCTTACTCCTGGAGAGATGGAGGGAAGAGGTGGAGAGGTCGTGAGAGGTGGGGGAGGTGGAGTGATCACTTGGAGGTAGGGAGGGGAGAGGAGGGTGTTGTGGGGAGGGTCAGTAGAATGGAAGAATAGGATGGAAGGATCGTAGGGAGGGAGGAGGGAGTGAAGGGGAGAGATAGAAGGGTCGTAAGGAGAGACGAAGTGGACGGGTGTCGTGGAAGATCGTAAGTAGAGGCTGATAAGTGTAGCTGTGCAGGAAAGGTGCTATATGGTGATTCAAAGGAAGGCTTTCGTACTCATGCCTTCCCTCCTCCTCCTCCTCCTCCTCCTCCTCCTCCTCCTCCTCCTCCTCCTCCTCCTCCTCCTCCTCTTTCTCCTCCTGCTCCTCCTCCTTCTATCTCCTCTCCCCCCTTTACGTGTACTGAGCAAGCGACTCTCTATTTACAATGCATACACGCTTATTTCTCCTCCCTCCTACTCCTCCACCTCTCTCTCTCTCTCTCTCTCTCTCTCTCTCTCTCTCTCTCTCTCTCTCTCTCTCTCTCTCTCTCTCTCTCTCTCTCTCTCTCTCTCTCTCTCTCTCTCTCTCTTTTTATCTATTTAGCTTCACTCTTTTCCTCCTTTGTTCTCTGCTTGATATTTCTAATGGTGTCATAAAATATAAAAAAAGACAAAACAAGTTACAGCCAGACTAATTCACCACTAATAAAACAACGCCAGACCACACTACCCACTTACTACGTTAATGTTGGGTGTCTCGCCCAGTAGAGCCAAATGACACCTACACTTATACTAATATCAATCATCTATATCCTAATGTTAATGTATTAGTAAGGTTCCTTTCGTCCACCCCTATACTCCCTCTCCCCTCTCCCCCTTCCCTACTCATCTGTGATACCTGCCCACCTGACTCCCATCTGGCCCCCACCTGCTCCCCACCTGTCCTCTCCTGCTCATTAGACACGGCCAAGGCGACGGCCAATGGATGTGTTCCCATTATCTGCTGATGAAGTTCTGAAAATTAATTTATTGCTGTGGATTCTTGCTTAATTATAGGCAACGTTACTCGTAATTGTTGAACATTATGGGGTGGACAGAATTATTATTATTATTATCATCAAAGGGGATAGGGGGGTGTATAGGACGAGATGAGATAGATGTTGTCAAGGGATAGGGGGTGGTGTGTGTGTGTGGGGGGGGGGTTAAGGGTGGGCGTTGCTGGAGTAGTGGTGGGAGTGGGAGTGGGGGAGTCTGAGATTATAATTCCCACACCTTCAACCCCTTGAGTCCACTCCTCTGACTCTACAAAATGTGCTTCCCTCACTCTCATCCACTGATCCTGTCTCCCATCCCTCCCCTCTCCCTTTCCCTCTCTTCTTTCTCTCCTCCTCATTTGCCTCCCGATGTTGTCTCTCCTCTCGGACCCAGCAAGCGCCGTGTTCAGTGTGGGAAATTACAGCCAATATTTATATCACGCTCGTAAAAGAAAAATGAACCCCTAAGCTCCCGGCCGATGCAAAAGGCGATCTGACAACACATGAACCAGTGAACTAACGAACGCGCAACGCCATTACCAGCTGCGCGATAACAGAATTTATGAAGGAAAGACTGCGCGCTAAAATTTATACTGCGAGTTTCGTGTTATTAATGCCCTCATTATTATTATTATTATTATTATTATTATTATTATTATTATTATTATTATTATTATTATTATTATTATTATATCATTGTTGTTGTTATCATTAATCACTAATATTATACTTATAGGTAATTCACATTGTCTAGATTTTCCACCTTACAGACAAAGAGAAAGAAAGACTTTAATGGTTGCTCTCTCTCTCTCTCTCTCTCTCTCTCTCTCTCTCTCTCTCTCTCTCTCTCTCTCTCTCTCTCTCTCTCTCTCTCTCTCTCTCTCTCTCTCTCAATATTAACCCAACAATCGTAACCTAACCCAACCTTCCTTCTACCTCTTTCCTTTGTTGCATCATTTTTTCCTCTTATATATTCCTTACGTTTATAGTTTGTTTAGTTCGTGGCTACTCTTCCTTCCCCCTTAACCCTCCTGGCCTCTGCTTGTTGTTGTCTTTTATTCAGAGCACACCCCAAGGCCACCTTCATTACAACATTGATATTTGTTTTTCTTACGTTAACGATGTGTGTATATTCCTTCCTCTCTCTGCCTATTCTTACACTTCTTTTTTTTTCTTTCTTTTCTTCAGTTCGATTGCTATACTGTATCCTATTTTTCATTTGGTTATAGTTACAGTGGAGGTGGAATGATATTTCTGTTCTGTTATATCTTGTTCTCTCTTTCTTTCCTTTTCTATTTTCTTTTCTGTCTTTCTTTCTTTCTTTCTTTCTTTTGATTTTTCTTTTTCTCTCCATCTACCACCTCTCTCTCCCTCTCCCTCTCCCTCTCTCTCTCTCTCTCTCTCTCTCTCTCTCTCTCTCTCTCTCTCTCTCTCTCTCTCTCTCTCGAACTTCAAAGAATGACTCTTGGATTTGTAACAGAGTTGAACTTTGATTTTCTCGTTTCACCTTCGCCAGCCAGCCAGTAGTGAGGCAAGATTCTGTACCTGACGCAGAAGTATTAGAGTCAAATTGCATTCCATTCAATTCCTTCTCCTCTGCCCCTAGTGGTGTCTCTTTCCTCATTCGGCGTCTCCTTGTAAGGGGGTCAAAGTGAGGAAGTGCCACGTGTGAAGAAGGGAGGTGAAAGAAGGGAGAAAGAGTAAGGGGATCGTTCTTATTCACATCAGGGAGAAGGAATTGGAAAAGGCCCAGGGTGAGGAAAGTACTGAGCCATCGTGGAAAAAGGTTGTATTTAGGTTTGTTTTGGTGAATAACTTTATCATACAGCCGGCCGCATGTATACACCCGTCTGCTTTAAGGCCACGAGAGGCAAGAGTGTGGGAGTAAGGGAGCAATGAGAGGAGGGAGGGAGGGAGGGAGGGAGGGACGAAGCAAGAAATAATGGTGGTGTGAGTGTGTGTGAGAGAGGAAGGGTGTTAGGGTCTTGGATATATAGATGGGAAAATAAATGAAAAGTAGGATTGTGAGGAAAAGAGAGTGTAAGAGGTAGTGAGGGAGGGATGTAGGAGGTGCGTGGAAAAGTGTTAAGTGTTTGTCCTCAGGTATGTCTTCCATGTTCATCCAGGAGTCTACAGTAATAGCTACTGTTACCTCTTAAAAGAAAAAGAGTATAAAAAAAACTAAATTTCATGATTCAGTAATTCTTGGCGAACATGAGAACGCCGGAAAAAAAGGTCGTAACACCCGCGCCGATCATTAGTAACTCGTACAAGAATCGCCGGCAGGAGGGGCAGCAAGCAAAGAGGTGGACTAAAGTGACCGGCCCAGCCATCTGCCCTGAAGCAAGGAGTCACCATCAGCGTCCTTCGTCGCGTCCTTTGTTATTGCTGATGGAACTTGCAGATAAGCTGATCCATTGTCCGATAGTGGAGTTGGCGAGCTATTTTCATAAGAATAGACTGCAAGTGGCTAGCAGAGGCTCCATGACCTGGCGAGAGACTAGCGGCTGTTTCATTCCTGCCTCCCACGTCCCGCTATAATTAGCCTCCAGGCCGGATTTACTGGTTAATCTACGAGCGAGGCAGCGCGAAGGAGGGACCAGCAACGCCTCATTGACTTTTAAGACCTCAGTCAAATTTTTTTCTTCCACCCCTTCATCATAAGATCCTCTGCTGGAGCCTGAACACGGTGCAGGGAAGACCTCCTTGGGCTGGACTTCCTACTTACTCCCTAGTCTCCCTTACATTCTCCTCCTCCTCCTCCTCCTCCTCCTCCTCCTCCTCCTCCTCCTCCTCCCTCTCTTCTTGCCACTTGTTGACCATTGAGGCGTGTGCTGAGCAGGTCTCGGAGGTGCTGTGTTTTCCTGGCCAGTTTGAGTGAGCCACTGTATCACAAATCCCTTCATTCACTCCACTAACTAGGCCTCGTGAAGGAAGGTGCTGGGCCTCCACTGACGCATCTCCTTCAGTATTTGTGTTCTTCCACACTTTTATCCGCAACGCACAATGCCTTCCGCAGACCAACACGCGTCTCTTTGTTGGTAGTCTTCTTTGGAATCCTCTCACGGGCCTGTTAATTGTTCCTGCGTGAAGGAGGAGGCGGTCTACCCCCTCTCACATGCTCCCCAGGCGCTGTGGTGGCCCTGTGCCCCAACTTTCACCCGGGACACGGCACAGAAGAAGAGAGAGAGAGAGAGAGAGAGAGAGAGAGAGAGAGAGAGAGAGAGAGAGAGAGAGAGAGAGAGAGAGAGAGAGAGAGAGAGAGAGAGAGAGAAAGAGAGAGAGAGAGAGAGAGAGAGAGAGAGAGAGAGAGAGAGAGAGAGAGAGAGAGAGAGAGAGAGAGAGAGAGAGAGGAACCAGTGGTGTGTCAAACAACACTTCCCAAACTCTCCCCACCTCGTCCCTGCCTCCTCCTCATCTCCTATGTTTGGTCGTGGCATTAGTGGTCAGCCGCCGTCGGGAGAAGATCAAGTTCATCCCTAAACATGACCACCAAACAGAGACCGGAGAGGTTCTCACGGCAGCCTGGAGGTCAAGCCGCCCAGGTGGACGGCCTCGGCTCGTCCTGCCACAGCGCCTTCCACTCTGGACAGGCGCGTGCGAAGCTCAGCTTGCCGCGTCGCATGCCAAGAAAGGATCAGTCATCTCGTGGGACAAGACGCAAGGTCTCGGGAATACCTAACGGCGGACGTCTTCCGGAAATAGCATCGCCTCTCACCTGTGCCGCCCTCTGTAGCCTCCACCCATAACGTTTTCCACCACTTGACGGCGGCCTCCAAACATTATTGAGATCAGGTGTTTCATCCAGGACGTCCGAGGTGCTGGCGGGCGCGGATCACGGGCAGGGGCGGAGGCGGGGGCAGGTAATGAGGAGGGGCAGTAAGCTACGAGGAGGGAGGCACAATAACGGGTTAGCGAGGCGGCCGATCCGTCCTTGATGCCCGCAAGCTGCCTGACCCTTCACCCCAGCCTCATCTTCCTCCACCTCTCCCTCCCTCCTTCTTGCTCTTCTCTCCCACACTCCTCCGTGTGTTTTTTTTTCTTTTGCTGGTGGCTCGTGCATTAATGATTTCTAGTTCTTATCTCGCGTTCCATACCGTCTTCTCCCAATCTCTTTCTCGGTCTCAACCTTTCACTATCTCGTGATTAATTGTATTTGTTTATCACTTAGTCACGTCATGTGATGCCTTCTTCTTCCTCCTACTCATCCTCCAACTCCTCCTCCTCCTCCTCCTCCTCCTCCTCCTCCTCCTCCTCCTCCTCCTCCTCCTTATACGGGCAGTGTATTTCACAAGAGCCACACGCACCTTCAGAAACCTGTAATTAACACATTGTTTGCTTGCTTTTAATCAGGTGAGTCGTTGCGTCATCCGTCGTACGAGCATAGCGCCACCACCACTACTACCAACCACCAACCACTACCACCAACCACTACTATTGCCACTATCACAACAAAAACTACTACTACTACTACTACCACTACTACTACTACTACTACTACTACTACTACTACTACTACTACTACTATCTTCCTTTACCTCATCTGACCGTTAGAGAAACAAGGAACGAGGAGCCAAGACAAGCATCAGCACGAGACGCTAGATGACTGGTTCTGCTACAAGGATAAACACGACCGCTAACATATTCACCAAAACGTATAGATTCCTTTCACTGCATTGCTTCCTTCACTAAAAATTTTGCGTGGTGCCTCCATGTGATTTTCTTAAGTCATTTTCCTAAAGCCGTTACGCTGTTACTCTGTGCGAGCCTCCTCCATTCTGGGAAATAAGGAATGAGAAGGTGGTGGCTCAGCATTTTCCGCAACACTAACCAGAAAAGGAGCAAGTCGTCTGGCAAGAGTTGGCGGCACCTGCCTCGAGCACCTGTTCTTGAGATATCTCTGTTGCATGACCCTTTGTAGCCTCCTTGCCTTAGTCTCATTCATTTACCAACAATCTCACTATCTTCCTCGCAGCCTTATTTACTCACTATCTCAACCTGGCCCCACTTCATTCTTCACAACTTCCTTCATTTAATCTCTCTCTTCTCTTGCAAGCCTCCTTATGCCTCTTGTTTGCCGCCCTCACATCGTAAACTTCACCACTCAATCACCTCACCATCATCAGACTTCCTCACCTCACTACCTCCTTATAGCCTTTCTCACCACCTTCTCAAAAGTCCACATGCGCACATTGCCCTTCACTTAGCCACGGCTGCACAGACTCTTCCCCTCATCCCTCCCTCCTGGCTTCCCCCTCTTTAGGCACCGCAGCATCAACTCATAAGCTCAAGTTATCTCGGCGCCTTAATAATCCTGGGAAACACTACTAATTTAGTGTTTCCCCGGAACGTGCCTCGTAAACTTGAGCTCCTCCCCGGCTCTCCTCCGCCCCCTTGTACTTCCTTCGTTAATTGTGAGGTGGCCGACGCGCTCCGCCTGGCCGCCCTGCACCCCATTCATCCCCCTCCCCCTTCCCCTCCTTCCATTTCATTGGCGTGAGTGGGTGAAGGGGGCGAGGGTGGTCGTATCTATTGGAGACAAATATCTAATGGGAGAATTATATTTTTTCTCCTTAAATCCTGCACGTTACTATCGGATCTACGGGAGACGTCATGCGCCTGACTCCTACATCAGCCACAGGCGGCGGTTACTGAGGTTTTTTGGACATTTTCTCCACAAGACAGGTCACGAAGTATTTAAGTCCCAACGCACGGCCGCCCCTCCCTCACACCTTCCTTTCTGTGTTTCACTCCTCGCCACTCTCATGCCCTCCCCCTTACCACCTTGCCTCTCTATACCTCCTTCCACCCTCCTGCAACTTTCTCCCTTGTTGTTTAAAGGTTTTTACTGCTAGCAGGGGACTCAGGGAGAGAGAGACGGTGGGAGGGAGGGAGGGAGGGAGTCAAAGGGTCGAGTGATGATGTCATGGCTTCACTTGGACTTAAACTCACTTGCCTGCATCTGAAGCTGGCATACGGCACAGGTCATCATCCTTGTGTGTGTGTGTGTGTGTGTGTGTGTGTGTGTGTGTGTGTGTGTGTGTGTGTGTGTGTGTGTGTGTGTGTGTGTGTGTGTGTGTGTGTGTGTGTGTATGTGTGTGTATGTGTTTAACTATATATTGTGTCAGGAACGTATTTTTTCTTTGATTTTGGGACACTACCTCAGTATAGGAAGTATTTTCCAGTTCACTCCTAAGTGTTTCCTCTACTCTTATACATCTGTGGCACGCCGACACACACACACACACACACACACACACACACACACACACACACACACACACACACACACACACACACACACACACACACACACACACACACACAAACAAACAAGCACATACATAAACAATATAAATACACCAAGTGAAAAAAAATACGTGGCTCCAGTCTTCAATGGCCTAGTTGCGAGGAAGGATCTCGTTCTGCATTGATCAGACCAGCCACTGAGCCAGGCAGCCATCAGTCCTCCGGACTACAAAAGTAGCTGAGAACTAGCTTATAAGGCGGGTATGTGGCGCGGGCGAGCCACTCACATCCAGATGGTCTGACTCCCCCGACCCACCCTATCCACTCGTTCAACCCACATCTCACCTCCACGGAATGACTTGAAACCAGTTGCCGGGAAATTATGGAGATGCGTCCCCCCCCCCATGTCTATCTCTCTCTCTCTCTCTCTCTCTCTCTCTCTCTCTCTCTCTCTCTCTCTCTCTCTCTCTCTCTCTCTCTCTCTCTCTCTCTCTCTCTCTCTCTCTCTCTCTCTCTCTGATCTGTCTCTGATTACAAAATTGCCGACAACTCCTAATGACGGGATACCAAAGATATACTGCTGATCGGTGTGAGGAGATCACTGGGCGATGGGTGGGTGGGTGTAGGATCGAGGCACTCACTCTTCTCACCCGCCCACCCACCCATCCACTTACCCCACTACCTATACCCGTTCCCGCCCCCGACTATCCACCTGCTCACCAACCCCCACCTTGTTCTCAGGTCACTTCTTCTCGCGGATCTTGACGTTAATCTCTGTGAGAGAAAATCTGAGGCACTGTTCATCCTCACCTGCCAAATGTTGATCCTAACAGCTCCCAGGTGGTATCCAGTGGGGCACCAGATTAGAAGATTCACCTGCAAGGAGGGAACAGTATTATTAGTTATTGTAATATCTTATTTTATGTAACAAACGCGCACACACCAAAATACACATGTGCCAATTCATAAGTAATTGATGAATACGTAATCAAAAAACAAAACTTTATAGATACATGAAAGTGTTACCAAAATTCATGCTTATATGACCAGGTATGAAAGGTTTCCGTTCCCAGCTAACGTTTTCAAATATCATTTACATCCCTGAATGACCACCGTACCAGCGACAGTGGCTGCTCTCAACAAACGAATCATCAACATAATTAGCGCTTTGAATAACTTTCAGAGTACAAATTCTGTAAAGACAATAGGTTGGAAAAGGAGTGAGGAAAATACAGTGTTATATATGTATGTGTGTGTGTGTGTGTGTGTGTATATATATATATATATATATATATATATATATATATATATATATATATATATATATATATATATATATATATATATATATGCCTTGCACGCAAGGCGAAATGAAAACTAAGTAGACAATTATTCATAAAGAATATGCCAAATGAGAGAATAAATATGTAGTCACCTTAACTAAGAGGGTGCCGGACAGGTACTCCTACACACATCTCTCTCAGTAGTAGTGGCGGCGACGGGGCACCAGTAGTGACCCCCGTACTCGGTCACAGACCTGCCCCCACTGACCCCGCCACCATCAAAAGAACCGGTCCAGTAAGTGGGTGAATGTGGGACCCGGCCGACCAGGGCCACCATAGACCAGGGAAGGTGGCCATGATTCACGGCACAGGGAGATGAGGAAGAAATTAACAAAAAGGGAGAAGAGAAAGAAGGAAGAAGAAAGAGAAGAGAAGAGAAAAAAAAGAAGGGAGGAAGGAGAGGAAGAGGATGAGAATGAGGAGGAAGGGTTTTTTTGGAAGAGGAGGAGGAAGTTATCTAACCTTTTAAGGACAGTGTGTGTGTGTGTGTGTGTGTGTGTGTGTGTGTGTGTGTGTGTGTGTGTGTGTGTGTGTGTGTGTATACATACATATATACAATCACTATTATATAATGTTTATAATCCAACAAATGCAAAAACCCATAAACATATTCTCTTTCTCTCTCTCTTTCTTTCTCTTTTATTCTTCTCTCTCTCTCTCTCTCTCTCTCTCTCTCTCTCTCTCTCTCTCTCTCTCTCTCTCTCTCTCTCTCTCTCTCTCTCTCTCTCTCTCTCTCTCTCTCTCTCTCTCTCTAGCGCTTAATTAATCCGAGGCATAATGTCTGCCGGCCATCATTAACAAGGCTTGATCCTCGGGTCGCTGATTGAGCCACATTCTTGGTCCATTATGTTAATAGTTCCTCTCCCCTCTCAGGTAGTACATGTGTGTGTATGTGTGTATGTGTGTATGTGTGTGTGTGTGTGTGTGTGTGTGTGTGTGTGTGTGTGTGTGTGTGTGTGCGCGCGCGTGTGTGTGTTTGTGTTCAGGTCATCCATCTCAACTATGAGTAGAGCAGATAAACATTTTCATCTTATGAATATGTTCTTCTTGGAACTTAATTCGACAAAGCTCAGTTTATTTTAGACCACCAAGACCAATGGCGTTCACCTTTATGGGTAAAACGTCCAAAACGACATTCTAAACCTCCTCTGCACCTGCGTAGTCGCCTGGAGGAGGGTTTGAGAGACAGAAGGTTAAAGTTAGCGGGAGAGACAGGAGGAGGCGGGAAGCAGGCTGGGGAGCGGGCGGTGCGGGTCACTGAAGGTCGCAGCGGCTGGGCTGCCCACCTTCTGCCCTCGTGAACTGGAGATGCAGTCTCCTCCTCCTCCTCCTCCTCCTCCTCCTCCTCCTCCTCCTCCTCCTCCTCCTCCTCCTCCTTTCTTCTATTTCTACTCTATCTCTGTTCTTCCTGTGCTCCTCTTTCTTTAGGTCACACATTGCTACCAAGTGTTCCCAGCCTATCTATGTCTCAGCAGATGTGTGGAGGACATCGTGTTTGTCTTGTCTACCTTGATAAAGAGGCACCGGCATACCTATCAACAGCGCGGGACCGCAATCATCGGATAAGTCATAAGCCGTCCATCACCTGAGTTTTGTTTCTTATTTACATACGGAGTTGAGATGCTGTGAGAGAAAAAGAGATGGGAAGGGAAGAAGAGAAGGGTACGCTGGATGGGACGGGTGGGACGGGAGAAGGGAAGGGAAGGGAGGGTGTTGAGGCAGGTTCCTCACCCCCGGCTAGCTGACTCTCACCTGCACTGGCCTCATCACCACCTAAGTGAAGGGGATGAGGAAGTGAAAGAGGGAGGGAGGGAGGGAGGGAGGGATGGTGGGAAAGAGGGAGGGAGGGAGGGAAGGAACAGGGTAAGGGAGGGAGTGAAAGGGAGTGCCCTACCGATTCATCCAGATGCCTTGTGGCGGTGGGTTACAACAGGTCACGAATCTAGCCCCGGCGGGCAACGCGGGTTGCCTTGCGGGCACGCCTTGTAACACTCGGCGGTACTGTGTTAATTGCTGCAGGGCATATCAAGGGTGGAGCAACACATTATTCAACCTCTCATATCAGAGTAAAGGGAAGGTCAGTGAGGTGCAGGAGGCGCATTGCTGTCCTGCTGGTGTTTATAGTGTGTTCAGTGATAATCGTTTTTTTTGCCGTCGCTCATCTGCACCAACACTGATGCCGATTGGAGAGATTCAGAGAGAAGCCGAGCGTATCCACGACACTGAAAGGCGACTTACACCTCATCAGCCAAGAAAGCGTACATAGCTTTGATTTGATATTAATATAATATTTCATTTTATTTTTCATATATCTAATTTGATTACATATATATATATATATATATATATATATATATATATATATATATATATGTATGTATTCGAAAGCTATACATTCTGCATTTCCAGTACACCATAAGCCCATTTTTTGTTAACTAAGAAAAATATCAAATTAAACATATAATTAGGATAACATGCTTAAGAAAAATCAGATACAAACAAATAATACTTATCAGTACAGTGGAAATTAAAAGTGCTTCTGAACTTTACTTTTGCATTTATAGGAAAAATTGTCATGTTCACGCTGATTGGTATTCAAGGGATTTGTGAATACATTTGAACTTTCAAGTATTTTTTTTTTTTTTTCGCTCTGGCAATTCCTTTTGTGTACAAAGCTTGGTGACTCCTGTACTTCTGCATAATTTATGTAATTTGCATTTGCATAACTAATAAGAGTTTGATAATAAAAAATTAACATAAAAACAAGAAAGCGCTTAATCACAATTGAATGATTTTTTAGTAATGTCTTACTTTTCTTTGAAACTGGTGTATATATATATATATATATATATATATATATATATATATATATATATATATATATATATATATATGGCTCGCTACTCCTCGAAGAAGCTTTCTTTTATTTTTTCGCTCACCAAGTCTTTTTGTCCAACTTTCCTTCACCACACTACACTTCCATAAGTGACACTGATAATGGCTTCACACACACACGATAGTAAATCATTGGCGTCAGCAGCACACAACATGCTGAAGGTATTCACCAGTAAACATAAATAGCCTATTAGCCCCTCTCATTATTTTTTTTTCAATGTCCTTGAATTCCTTAATCAGCCATTAATTTCCTCACACTCGGACACACACACACACAACTAACCATCAATTCTGCAGCAGAGCTATTTGGGTGCAGTTAACGAAATGTATTTGCCTCCCAGTCACTGATTTTGAAAGACTGACGACGGGCACCGGTGTGACAGTATAGAAGACTCAGTACGGTTGGTCATGCGCATGCGCAGAACTCAATTTTTCTTTCTTTCATAAAGAAACCTAAACTAGTGTAAATCAACAAAACTAACTTAACCTAAATTTTACTAACGAAATCTAACCAAACCTACCGCCCTAGAGCGTGATGTATAGTAGGAATGACAACACGCGTCGGCTGTTTGTTGACAGAATTCTGCACATGCGCAGAACCAACCTTACCACCGGATCTTCTCTACCAATCATACCGGGAGGGATGACCGGCCATTTAGTGTGTGCACAGTCCAATTGTAGAGACGTTAATGCTAGAGTTTGGCTTCTGCTTTACTTTAATTAATGACTGGATTCCTTGCGTGGTTCGGTGCCGCTGCTCCTGCGGATTAGTAAAACTAGTTGACGCAACAATGTAACAAAGTCACTAAATACAGAGACCGTCAGCTGTAGCCTCATGTGAGTCAGTCCTCGGGAGCTCATCTGTCAGAAGTCATAACAGTCACGGGAGTCTGTTTAAATCCCATTAATGGCCCTGAGAGATGACACCAAGAGGAAGGGAAGCAACCATCATAAAAAAAAAAATTTAATATAAAAAAATCATGACATAATTTCATATCAGCTT